>CP092863.1:68666415-68715705 GCA_030710605.1 Cordylochernes scorpioides | reverse complement strand
ATATTTCAGAGTTATTGTTTGAATCCCGACAAACATGCTAAAAGGTACAGCTTCCTTAAGTTTTGTCCATGAGTGTGTCTTTAATAAAGGTCACTGTAATATCTTTCAGAGTTATTGTCTGAATCCCGATATACATGCTAAAAGGTACACCTTCCTTAAATTTTGTCCATGAGTATGTATTCAATAAAGATCACTGTAATATCTTTCAGAGTTATTGTCTGAATCCCGATAAACATGCTAAAAGGTACACCTTCCTTAAGTTTTGTCCATGAGTATGTTTTCAATAAAGATCACTGTAATATCTTTCAGAGTTATTGTCTGAATCCCGATAAACATGCTAAAAGGTACAGCTTCCTTAAGTTTTGTCCATGAGTGTGTCTTCAATAAAGATCACTGTAATATCTTTCAGAGTTATTGTCTGAATCCCGAAAAACATGCTAAAAGGTACAGCTTCCTTAAGTTTTGTCCATGAGTGTGTCTTTAATAAAGGTCACTGTAATATCTTTCAGAGTTATTGTCTGAATCCCAATATAGATGCCAAAAGGTACAACTTCCTTAAGTTTTGTCTATGAGTGTATTAGGTAAGGTATTGATATTAAAGCCTATTTTTATATTTAAAATGTGCAAGAGAGTTATGTATAGTGGAGTCAATTAGGATGAAATAATTGCTTCAATAAAGACCACATATTTCATTAACGACCACGCTCAATTAGAGATCACGCCTCAATAAAAAAACAGCTATGTTTGTTCAGATAGTGGTATTTAGTGAAAGGTTTCACTATACAAAGGAATAAAGAAAACATAATACCTTTAAAAGAAAGGCGAGATACAAGCTGTAGAAACTAGAGTAAAACCAAAGTAAATGCTTTTAAGAGTTTGGAATGATGCCGAGAACAGACATCTTCTGCTTTTATTTCTCCGTTAGGCCTAAAACATTTGGAATTCAATTTAACGTAACAGACGACATTGTGTATTTCTCACTTGAGACATTTTTATTTGGTGTTGGGGAAAGTTAGAAGACGAATTGACTGTACATATCAGCAAGTATTTAGGTATTGAAAACTAAATTCGAGATTGTTTTATTGGATATCACAATAACAAATATATATAAAAAATCAGAAAAATGGACATTCGATACCGCGCCAAGCTGGCATAAAGGCATTAATATTTATTATGTTATGATGCACGCCATTTGTTATCAAAATTAGAAACTATTTTAAACGCGTAAGATTCTTTTTTGAAATTAAACGATTTTTACTGCCCTTAATGCAATGGAAAAATTAATGGGAGGGCCTGGCTCATCAGTGGTGAACCCTTCCAGCGGTTTCGCCAGTTTAATCTACCATACCGCTGTTATATTGCATTTTTTGGAACTTCCTTTTATAGTGATACTATAAAATAAACCATATATAAATAGTGATATTCAAAGAGTCAAGCATCAGTATCACTATAAAAGGAAGTTCCAAAAAATGCAATATAACAGCGGTATGGTAGATTAAACTGGCGAAACCGCTGGGAAGATTCACCACTGATGAGCCAGGTCCTCCCATTATTTTTTCCATTGCATTAAGGGCAGTAAAAAGCGTTTAATTTCAAAAAGAATCTTACCCGTTTAAATAGTTTCGAATTTATGATGATATTTCTTGGAGAATTAGAATCGGAGCCATACCATACCCAACAAGAATAGGCAAAACTACCTGCACTGCATGCCAAGGACCGCCTGATATCCAACACCACTACCTCGAATGTCCAGCTGCGAAACGTTTTATCAACAAAGCTAAAGAAGACTGTCAAAGAATCGTCCCCTATACAGGTTCAGCTCTATTAAATTCATCTTCGACAAGGAAAAGGTTGAATTACGTCGTGTTTTAAATAAGACAAAATACAATATATATGTAGTAATCCCGAAGTGGAATGTGCTGGGCAGTCGTGGTAGTGGGTGCGTGATGGGATTCCCGCACTGGGACAGCAAGAGACAGAGGCAGGTCTAGATGGTAACTCCAAGAAGGTAGAGGTAGACCACGGACGTCACGGATGCCCTACATCGCGGATAGGGGTGAGAAACCCGACCGTATGACGGCGTCGCTCTGAAAACAACCTGCTGCTTTTGTCCCAATCTTGGGGGGCTTTTATATGAGACGCTCACAGATGGCGGCGAGTTCTGATTGGCTCCCATAAAATCACGCCACCTGTCAGGCGCCGGGTTGTTTATTACGTCTGGCCACCTGTTGACGGGGTAATTGAACTCATTATCATAAACACCTGTTCGTCTGGGTTATGTCGTCGTCTGGTCTACCGTTACCTCTTTGCTTTATTTGTCACTTCCATTGTTATACAAGGTCGATACATATTTTATATAAATATGGGGTTATGATAAATATTATAATAAGGTTGTGATCTATCTAACTTAAAATATACTACAGAATGTGTCCCCGGTGATGAAGGTTTGGTTGGGGGAATGACATGTAATGAATGATAACCTAACAAACCTATTATAAAAAAATAAAAGAAATAATTTGTATACAAATTAGTTAAAATTATTATTAAGCTACAAGTTAAACAGAGAAAGATGTTGTAATGGTGGTGTATCAATAAAATAAAAATCAAGGTTATAAAAATAAAAACGTACAAAATGAATGATAAAAGATTAAGGGAAAGTATATAATACAAAATGTTAAATATGTTAAAATGAATCGTACAAGGTAAATAATATCTTATTGCATAAAAGATGAGAGGAAAAAATATTTAGTTAGTTTATTGACTGAACGTATAATGTGACGCTAAGATTGAAAAGGGGATAGGGGTATATCTGAGCATGTTTCTACAAAGTAGTATCCCAAGCATCCTGCAATGCAATGCGAACTTGTTTAAGTGAGGCATTGTTTTCATTAACAGAAGGCCCAAGATATTCCGTCTGCATCATTAGCTCAGATAGTGAAAAGAGGTGGGAAGATTGAGGAGGTAAAGGGGAGAGGTAGAGGTAAGAGGGATCCCTGTTGTCCATAATGATTGTGCCCGGTTGAATTGTGAAAAAAAAATGAAAAGTTGAAAAAATGATGAATTGATATGATGCGTCGGGCGATGAGAAAAAATATATATATATCGCGCTGGATATCCTGAACTCATTATCGGGAATAGTATAGCGAGGAAGGAGTGTTCCAGTCGGATTAATCAATGAAAAAAAAACAAAAATGTTCGGCGAACTGGAATCCCTTGGAAGGTTGGAGGTTTGAAGGATGCGGAAAAGGAGAGGTGGGTGTAAGAGAATTATTGCTGTCAATTTTGATTGTGTCCGGCTTGTGTGGTGAAAAGAAAAAGTTGAAAAATGAAAAAATGATGAGCTGGACGATGAGAGAAAAAAAAATTCTAACTGGGTCTCCTGAGCTCACTGTTGGGAAATGTACAGCGAGGAAGGGTCTTCTAGTTAGTTAATCAACAAAAAAAAAAAAAAAGAAAATGGCTGACGAACAATAATCTCTTGATGGCTGAAAAAGTTGGGAGAAAAGGTTCATGGGATAGAGTTAGAGGTTGTAAGAGAAGCGTCAAAAATAACATTTTGAAATCTACAAAGAAAAATAAAATGATAAATGTTTTATCTGTTAAAGAAATATCATAAATATTGTTAGGTGTAGGTTTTTTAAAATGGTGCCTAAGATAGTTGAAGTTGTAAAATGCTAAGTCTGAACATGATGAGAAAAAGAGAAAATAAGAATATTAAAGGTAATAATATATAAAGGGTTGGTAGTTGATGGCATTAATGTTGATGGTTAATAAACAAAATGATATTATCGATTAATAGTGAATGGTTTTATCTACATCTGTAAGTTAAAAACAAAGTCCAACACCACAAAACTAGTAAAACTCTAAGTCTATTTACAATAAATGAGAGAAAAGTTAGCAAATCTATTAAATGGGAAATAATTTGGGGCACAAAAATTTGTTATTAGAATAAAATAAAGATAAAGGGGAGTAGTGGTTTCACACTGATATAATATTATAAAATTACAAAAAATATATAAGAGGAGTACATAGGAAGGATAAATTTAAAGTAAACACACAGAATAGCGAAAGTAAATATTTGGGAAAGTTGGTATACTAGTTACAGTTTTTTGATACTTAAGGTGCCTTGAATATTTACAACATAGTTTCAGGGATGTAATACAGGAAGGAGGAGAAGTAGAGATAATAAAAGTAAAATAAAATATAAAAGAAATTTGACTTAAGCACAAGGTTTGCGATAGGTAGTGACGCAGTGAGGAATAAAGGAAGAAGGTCTGAATTGGTTTCTGCAAAGGACATCTCAGGAATCCTGCCCTGCAATACGAGCTTAGAAGCGAAGTATTGTTTTCAAGGTTCAGCAATCTCAAGATGTTCTGTAAGTAGCATTAGATCAGATAGGCAAAAGGCGTGAAGATCGAAGGAGAGGTAGGTAATGGGGGAATATGGGAAAGAAATATTTTCTAAGAGAGGTTAAAAAGAGATGGTGTCTCAAGAGTTGCACTGCTGTCGGTGATTGATTGAACCCGGGTTTGAGGAAAAAAGAATGAAATAAAGAATGCTGGGACGGCGACCTGGGTGTAAATAAAAAAAAGTCGGCAAACAGGAACTCTGCGATGGACGAGGGGTGGTTAGAACGAAGGCATAGAAGGCCAATGGAAAATGATCAAGAGACGAGAGAAGTATGGAAGGCCTATAATTGAATGATTGACAGGTAAGAGTGTTAAAGTAGGAAGGACTATCTCTGCTAATGATGGATGCTAATGATGGATACAAAGGTCATTCCACCCCTTTAGAAGTAGGGAAGGAACGACGAAGTAGAAAAAAACTAGAGGGGGTTCAATGTGTCCTTAAGCTTTTGTCGTTGGGATGAAGACTGGAATTAATTGTCCTTTTAGGAGACCAAGATGGCGTCTCATATGGTGTCATGTACAGGATCGATTTTAGAGATGATGGGGACCTCTTCATTATAATATTGTAATTTATAGTTGTATTTGTAATTGTGGGAAAAATCGGAGGCACATTATGAGATGAGATAATTTAAAAATTGATATTTATAAAAATACAAATCTAGGACCAGTTTTTTTAAAACTTTTAAATATTGAGAAATACAATTGGAATAGTAATAGGTTAAGTAAAATAAAGAGCGTAATAAATTTAATTATTAATATTATGGCTATAAATAAGGTATTAAAAAAAAACACACAAAAAAGTTTAGAAAATATGATTCAAGTAATTAAAATATAATATGATTTTTTATGTAAAATTGAAAGTTGCATATTTGGATAATGCCATTTTAGGTGAATTTAAGAAAGGCATGTAAGATTAGTAAATTGGCAAAAATGCGTGATTGAATATTTTTAATACTAAAATTGAAAATGATGAATTAAAATTTATAATTTGATTAAAATAAAGTAAAAATGATAAATGAGAGTGTGAAAGTTTTAAAAATTGAATAAAAATGATATAAAAAGGTTATAATTGATTTTTAAAATGCTTAAAGTGAAAATATAAGTATAAAATTTATGGGGGTAAATGGCAGAAACAAAGTTTAAAGTACCTTGAAATGGCTGATGCTGGCTGGAGTTGATCTCTGGGGATGGTTGTAGGGAAGAAGGCTGCTTGTTGCGTGGGATCCATCGAAAGGAGAGATGAGGGCTTCCTCCGCACGAGGCACGGCTAGTCCCCGAATGGCGTCTGTTAGGCGGCTTACTAGGTCTTCGTAGTGGGGCTGCATGTTGGTGAGGGCATCCGCGACGTGTTCGTCTTCGACCTCCGTCATCCTCTGCTTGCTGCTGTCCTCAGTTATCCTGTCGACTTTAACGGGTTCTGTAGTAATCCCGAAGTGGAATGTGCTGGGCAGTCGTGGTAGTGGGTGCGTGATGGGATTCCCGCACTGGGACTGCAAGAGACAGAGGCAGGTCTAGATGGTAACTCCAAGAAGGTAGAGGTAGACCACGGACGTCACGGATGCCCTACATCGCGGATAGGGGTGAGAAACCCGACCGTATGACGGCGTCGCTCTGAAAACAACCTGCTGCTTTTGTCCCAATCTTGGGGGGCTTTTATATGAGACGCTCACAGATGGCGGCGAGTTCTGATTGGCTCCCATAAAATCACGCCACCTGTCAGGCGCCGGGTTGTTTATTACGTCTGGCCACCTGTTGACGGGGTAATTGAACTCATTATCATAAACACCTGTTCGTCTGGGTTATTTCGTCGTCTGGTCTACCGTTACCTCTTTGCTTTATTTGTCACTTCCATTGTTATACAAGGTCGATACATATTTTATATAAATATGGGGTTATGATAAATATTATAATAAAGTTGTGATCTATCTAACTTAAAATATACTACATATATATATTTTTTATGTAGATATTGATTTCAATTGTACCCCCACTAACATTTAAAACCTGTAATGACGTTGAGATGACCTAATAAAGATAGCTTTTGTTGTTTTCAAATATATATATATGTCGTATCCTGTCGACTCACTGTCGAATTGGGGTGTTGACTTAATGTGGGATTGCTGTGGACTCACTGTAGAATCCTGTCGGATTGTATGGTTGGGTGGATATGATTGGATTGATGGCGCAGTCTTGGTCGAATGGTGGTTTTTCACAGGGGAAGAACGAGCACACCTGGATAGATTAGAAAAGACCTTTGAGAGGGAAGGGTGGCGATTGGAGGTATTTGGCCTTTCACATGATGGAGCGGACACTACCTTGGTTGGAGCCTAAGTTGAGCACACCTAGCTCGTAGCACGGTCACCTCCCTTCTTTCTAACTTCTTGTCCGAGATCATCGTCATTAACTCTCTCGACTTCTCATTGGTGGAGATCCTTCCATGTGCTCTCTGATGATTCGCTATCAATTGGTCATGCTTAAAGGTGATAGGTTGTTGATTTGTCATGCTTAAATGTGATTGGCTTAGTACCTCCATTGTCGTCATGATTGCAATCCTCCAGGAAGAAGAAGGCCTTTGACCTTAAGTTTTATGGGTTCAGGGTAGTGACTTTTACTTCCTGGATGATGCAATCCTGTTAATTGTTCTTTTCCCAACTCGCGAGGCTTAAATTTTATTGAATCTTTTGATGATACATTTTACATAGATTGTGGTGGGTTTACATATTCCTATATACAGATTATCACATATTTATATGTCATAATATTCGGAAATATATGAATGAAATGGCCTGTGTCAGAGAACAAGGGAAGATAACCGGATTAAAACAACCCCCTTGGTAAACAAGTGTCTTCATTCTCCCCTAGGGGACTTATCTTACATACAGACCACCTCGGTGAGAACTGATCATTTTCTTATCACATCTAACGACTTTTAAACCGATTTGAGCGCCATCTAGAAATGCTCATATGAGCCTGGTCAGGATATGCAATTTATATTTTAAATATAAATATGATGCACTAGCGCGCCATCTGTTATCGATATTTGAAACTATTTTAAAGGCGTAAGATTCTTTTTGATATTAAACAATTTCTACTGCCCTTACTGCAATGGAAAAATTAATGAGAGGGCCTGGCTCATCAGTGGTGAACCCTCTCAGCGGTTTTCGCCAGTTTAATCTACCATACCGCTGTTATATTGCATTTTTGGAATATAATATATGGAATATATGGAATATGTATAATAAAGGTTCTACATTGCAATTCAAAATTAAACGTTTCATAGAATTATTCAGACTCTTCTGAATATTTTGGTCAAAACCTTTCAAAAAATTGGATATCTGATTGCCCCACAACTTGTCACTTATAGTGATACTGTTGATAGACTCTTTGAATGGGTATTTTAGAATAACTATGGACAAAAGCTTTGATTATATACTAATATAACTATAAAACCGCTGAGAGGGTTCACCACTGATGAGCCAGGCCCTCTCATTAATTTTTCCATTGCAGTAAGGGCAGTAGAAATTGTTTAATATCAAAAAGAATCTTACGCCTTTAAAATAGTTTCAAATATAAGTATATATATTAGTATATTATGTATAATAAAGGTTCTACATTGCAATTCAAAATTAAACGTTTCATTGAATTATTCAGACTCTTCTGAATATTTTGGTCAAATATTTTCAAAAAATTGGATAGCTGATTGCCCCACAACTTGTCACTTATTCATAGGTATAATACAAGATGAAATTACACACCTAACAGCGCCTACTGCCCTCTCAGGATGGAATACAGAGAAGAATTGCTGGGCGATTCCCTTATGTTCCAAACCAACTCTCAACAAATGTCCATCTGGCTAAATATTGCGCTGGCTGACTTTACTTTTGAATATTTTAAATTTTATAAAGCTGCGATTGATATTGGAATAACTTAATAAATCCGGTGTCTTCTACTGAACAACTGGCTCAATGGATTAATTAAGCAACCATTAGGACTTCATATTCCGACTTTAGGCAACCTTCTACCTTTGATCCATCCATGTATAAAACTGTATAGATGTCTGATAGCTATATATATTTCTGTCAATTCTACTAATTATTGTTCTTTAAGTAAGGAAACCTCTTGTTCTTGATTGTTTGTACTGTAAGTACACCACATGTCTACATATGTAGTACCAGGCCATGGTGGGTAGTGACTGCTTGTACTGTAAGTACACCACATGTCTACACATGTAGTACCAGGCCACGGTGGGTAGTGACTGTTTGTACTGTAAGTACACCACATGTCTACACATGTAGTGTCTAGACACCCGACAACCTTGATGTTATCTGGGCGCCGAGTGTTTATAAACACAGGGCGCCACAATGTCGACCTCCTCCCATGTGACGTCGTTAGTGTAGTGGACATTCTGTCCCACACATCCTGTCTGCAGCGCCATCTCTGGGTTGGAAATAAAATTACTATTTTAAATATTAAGTGTATAGTCTTCTTTCTTATCTCCACTCAATCATATCAGGGTATCAAGCTTGTAGAGCTTGAGACTTGACAACTATCATGACTGGGTGAAGTAGAATGCATCTGCCTTTTTTCATTAAGACTGGGAGCACTACTCAGTGACAGACCGACTTAGCTCCAAAAGAAATGACTGACTCTGACATGAGGAACAGACATCAGGTGCAGCCGCTCCTAACATGGAGTACAAACACTGCTCATCCTGTATCCCTGGATCAGGAGCCCTTACAGGGTACTATCAGCCGGGCCAGCTGAGCCTAGGTTTTTTAGTGAGCTTGTTACTGCTCCCCCTCCTTCTTTTTTATATATAAGTGTATAGTAAAGAGTTAAAACAAAAGAGATTCGTTTTATATTTTGATAAATGATTAAATAAATTAAAATTATACATATATATGTTGTAATATATTCCAATATATACTTATATTCTATGTGTTATATAGTTATATTATAATTACCAAAACGACAAAAATAGAATTCTAAACACAAGGTAATAAGACCAAATCCAAATAAATAAATAGTGTGTGACGTTTCGGTCACAGCGTTGTTACCGAATTGTCACACACTAATTATTTATTTGGATTTGGTCTTATTACCTTGTTTTTATAATCTATAATCCAAATTGTGCCTTATCAAAATAAAATTCTATTGAGTGACATTCGGTGCCAGACAGAAGAAAGGTCTCCGGAAAACAAAGTCAGGTTACCAGGTGTGTCCCCTTTGGTTCAAACAGATCAGTTCGTTTTGAGACACGATGATTGACAGACCCCTCTCAACAGATCTCCCCTGACCGGTGTCGGCTTCACTTACTCTCTCGCCATCTCTGTGGTGACATCCAACATGTCTCGTCCTTTTGTGTAATTCCAATCACGCCTGAAACCACTCTGAACATTGTGTCCACAACGACTGCATTTAACTAAAATGTCACATTACAGTTATCCTAGAGGATAAAACTACATTACAACATTTTGAAAATAAAGCGATCCATAAATAAATCTTTAATTAAATAGGCATATATTGGATTAAAATATTATTTACTAGACGGGTGACCCGGGCTTCGCCTCGGGATTGACCCGTGTGCATATCTACCCGAGTGATATATATTTAGATAAGATTTTTTTTATAATTGTTTGTTATTAGCATTATCTATTTGTTTGCATCAGCATAATTTAATCTAAATTGTACTGAAATAAAAATATCCACTTTTATATAGAAGGCGCTGTTCGTGAGCTAAGTAGAATAATTTGAATATATAGTTTTAATAATTGATTTTAAAATAGCCCATCGTCTTCCCCATATTTTTTTACCTATGTATGGAAATTTTGGTTTGAATTAGTGAACTACTGCGAATTTGTATACCGGACAAACAAACATACAAACATTGATTTTTATATATATAAGATTTACTTTGCAAGGCGTATAATATTTTGATACAATATATGCCTTTTTAATTAAACATTACAACATGTGATGGTAGTGTTTTTGTCCAGTTACAACAACTATATAAGTTTAATAGATTCCGCAGGCTATATGTTTCAAGGCGAAAGTGTTGACTGTACATATTTCAAGCTACTATTTCTAATTACTATATGCGAAACGTTCAATTGTGTTAATTGTATATAATTTCAGATATACACGCAATTATCCTAATTGTGTATATGGCGTGTCTCTCCCAACTGTTAAATAAATAAAATATATGTTAAAAAATATTATTCTGAAAAATATATATTATGAAGTAGACCGCCAGATAGCACGGCTCTATACTATATAAACCCATTGTTGTTTTAAGTTGGCCTTTAAGCATCTTGATACTTTGATTCAGTAGATTACAGCTTGTGTACTTGCTACATCCATTTTTGGGCTTGAAATTCATACACTCTGGTTAATATCCCGTAAAACCATATTCCCTCTATACTAGTACTCTGATGAATCTAACCTTTTTTGAACAACCTTGTTGTAGTGCAGCACCTTGATACTTTGCTATAGTGTATTGCGGTTTGTCTGCTTGCTACATTCATTTTTGGGCTCAAAATTCATACACTTTGGTTAGCAGTCAACCATATTCTTTCTATACGAGTACTCTGGGGAATCTAGCCTTTTTTGGACAACCTTGGTGGCGTGCAGCACCTTAGTACTTTGCTACAGTGTGTTGCGGTTTGTCTGCTTGCTACATCCATTTTTGGGCTTGAAATTCATACACTCTGGGTAATATCCCGTAAATCCATATTCCCTCTATACGAGTACTCTGGGGAATCTAGCCTTTTTTGGACAACCTTGGTGGCGTGCAGCACCTTAGTACTTTGCTACAGTGTGTTGCGGTTTGTCTGCTTGCTACATCCATTTTTGGGCTTGAAATTCATACACTCTGGGTAATATCCCGTAAATCCATATTCCCTCTATACGAGTACTCTGGGGAATCTAGCCTTTTTTGGACAACCTTGGTGGCGTGCAGCACCTTAGTACTTTGCTACAGTGTGTTGCGGTTTGTCTGCTTGCTACATCCATTTTTGGGCTTGAAATTCATACACTCTGGGTAATATCCCGTAAATCCATATTCCCTCTATACGAGTACTCTGGGGAATCTAGCCTTTTTTGAACAACCTTGGTGGCGTGCAGCACCTTAGTACTTTGCTACAGTGTGTTGTGGTTTGTCTGCTTGCTACATCCATTTTTGGGCTCAAATTTCATACACTTTGGTTAGCAGTCAACCATATTCTTTCTATACGAGTACTCTGGGGAATCTAGCCTTTTTTTGAACAACCTTGGTGGCGTGCAGCACCTTAGTACTTTGCTACAGTGTGTTGCGGTTTGTCTGCTTGCTACATCCATTTTTGGGCTTGAAATTCATACACTCTGGGTAATATCCCGTAAATCCATATTCCCTCTATACGAGTACTCTGGGGAATCTAGCCTTTTTTGAACAACCTTGGTGGCGTGCAGCACCTTAGTACTTTGCTACAGTGTGTTGTGGTTTGTCTGCTTGCTACATCCATTTTTGGGCTCAAATTTCATACACTTTGGTTAGCAGTCAACCATATTCTTTCTATACGAGTACTCTGGGGAATCTAGCCTTTTTTTGAACAACCTTGGTGGCGTGCAGCACCTTAGTACTTTGCTACAGTGTGTTGTGGTTTGTCTGCTTGCTACATCCATTTTTGGGCTCAAATTTCATACACTTTGGTTAGCAGTCAACCATATTCTCTCTACACGAGTACTCGAGTACTACGGGAAAATTTTTAATTAGATTTTTGAGTTCAGCATGAAAAGTTACACTAGAAACACCATCAGGTTCTCTTGGGCAAAAATGTTGTTGACCAGTATTATCTTTTCTCAGCACTTGTGTTGAATCATTCCCGCTTTATCTAATCTTCTTATCTAATCAACAGCTGTCTTTCTTCTATCTTTCCTGGCCTGGGGAATCTAACCTTTTTTGAACAACCTTGGTGGCGTGAAGCACCTTGGTACTTTGCTACAGTACATTGCGGTTTGTCTGATTGCTATATTCATTTTTGGGCTCAAATATAATACACTTTGGTTAGTATCCAACCATATTCTCTTTCTCTCTTATACCACCATCGTCTCATATAAAGAATCTCTACATTTTTACTTGTATTTCTTATTCTATATAAAATCGTATTGTTTAACGTGTTTATGTATTTTTGTTTATATTTTCTCAAATAAAAACATTTTTAAAAGCTATCAGAAAAGTGTAAAGAACTCGCGCTTGTGTAGTTTTAATCAGTAAGATTGTCTTTCGGCAAAGAGCACGAGGTAAATACAATGGGTCATATCACTACTATGCAAATATAGATAAAGGCAGTGTTGTTTATCATCATGATAATTCTATATTAATATATACGTTCCCTCTTTCCATGTCCTCTTTTCATCTCTTCGTCACTGCTTCTTCGGGGGAAATGTGGCGGGCATCGCAATGGAGCTGCAAGTCCTATCACATCCGAAGCATCTGGCGTCGAGTCAGCCTGTATGCATCGCCTACGGTTCCAGCGACCTGTCCACCGCTACTGGTTCTGCAGCGTCCTGTCATCCGATAGATGTTCTCCATCATCGACCGGACCTGCAGTCCTGGATCTTTCCAGTTGGTCTCGAGGACCACGTCATCACCATCTCCTCAGCAGCGAAACGCGCAATCTACGTATACTTCGTAGATCATGAAATGCGTGGTGTCGCTGGAGACCTGCTGGCGATTCTCCACCAAACTTTGCAGCGATGGTAGAGGCGCCAACAGCGCTAAACGCGTTCGTGGATGGCTTTTCTTGATTTATCAAGAAATTGGGTTGGTCAAATATCACGGAGCAAGCTAAATAAACGTTTAGTTTATTTTTGCTACACTAGATGGTGCTCTGCCATCTAAAAAGCACATGTGATCGTGGTAAGGATATGCTTTCTTTATTTTTAATAGTATCATGTATATATATTTATAATTTTAAATAGTGCAGACTGTGCACTTTTACATGTATTAATAAGATATCAATGAAATTATTTTAATAGTCAAATTGTCTTTAAATATAAATAGAAAACACTTTCAATATAACTATTTGTGGCCACTTAGAGAAAAAGACAAATTCAATTTACCTAGAGGACCGTAAAGAAGTCATGTCCCCACTTCATCATAATTCAATCGCTATGGGACTTTTTTTGGACTTTCAAATGGGTCATTCGATCAATGGATAGTGACGTCATTGGCTCTGACGTCACTAGGTCCGGGGACATGTCATTTGGGACAAGGCTAATGTGACAACTTGTAAGGATTTTGCTGAGGACTGTGAGTGAACTCGACTCTGTTCTCCAGATGGAACATTCGACAGTTTCACATAGAACAGGAAGGGGGGTCGGTGGAAGGATGGTCTAAACCGTTGGTTTTCGATCACTACGACCCGGTTTCGATTCCCGCATTGGGAACTTTTTTCTGGTTTGAAAAATGCTCCAATGGCCCCCTATTCTTGAAAAAGTCCAACCCCACCAGCAAGTGCAAGTAACCAAACGGAGATCTGGCACATTTGTAAGCTCAAAGAGTCGAACTGTTTTTCATATGTGTAGACATGTGGTACACTTACAGTAAAAACAGTCGCTAACTACCCACCATGATTATCTTGGCCTGTACCACGTGTACTAGGGATTAGCAAAAAAACATAGAACAAGATATTACTTTATATATTATTTACGAACGGAAAAATATGTCCAGGGTAGCCTAGTGAACATGGCATCTGCCCCGGTAAGCGGAACACTGTGGGTTCGATTCCCATCCCTGGATACTTTATTTATCATTACTCTTCACAATTCATCCTTTCATACTTCATCCCTAAGATTAGAAATAATCGTTATTTCTCCTTAAAATAAATTTCAATTTTTCGTTGAAAAGAAACACATGCGGGATAATTTTCAAATGTCGTTCTACAATCATAAGCCGCATTATATTGTATTATAAACAGATATATTGAGGATAAAGGTTGCCTGACCGGCATTCATATTTCTCTAAATAATAGACACTTCGGCCAGTTAAAAGTTTTATTTTCTCAACTTTTCAATCTTTTGTCTATGTAAGGAGAAACAAATATAAATAAAGCATTTGGCAAAGCGTTAAAAATTGTTTTAAAAATTCTGAGAACAATTTTAGATGATTGGAGCTTTTTTTTTTAATCAGGAAAAAAGGTTTGAGTCAAAGACAATCAATTAAGATTATATAAAAGGACGTACCTGGATCTTCTGTAAAGAAAAAAAAACAATTCTTTCTCAAATTATTTCGAGAGATTTCTCCCTCTTTATGAATGTATTGTACAGTGAATTTAATTTACAAATTCTTGTAGATCACATGGAAACAAATTTGTCATTGGTCAAAAACAATTATTGATAATAATACATTAAATAATTTCATAAAAATAATAATAATATAATAAAATATTTTGAAAATTAAAGGCTTTTTAGTAATGCAGTATTTTATATAATGTTTTTGAAACAAAATGTTAGGAAATAAAAATAAGAAACAAATGAAGTTGAATGTGATTATTATAAACAAATTAAGTTAAAAGAGACACAAAAGGTTCGGGGATTTCTTCATATCTGTTTACACTAGCCTTCATTGATGCTATGGCCTCCAGGAACTTCCTCTGGTGTGAGTTACCCCTGTAAATAGTGGAAGTATTTTCCCCATCTGGTTGATGTTCCGATCGGAGACCATGCTCCACCATGGCAAACCTTTCCTTTGCATACTTCCAAGAAGATTTGTGTTCTTGGAGTCTGGTCCCAAGGAAACGGCCTGTCTCTCCAATGTAGGATACATTGCAGCTTTTACATGGGATCCTATACACAACGTCCTTTGTGTTCTCTATCTCCACTTTCTGCTTTGTTATTGTATTTCGGACTATAGTCTTTAAAGATGGTGCATTTTTGAAAACAGTGGTTATTCCGGAATTTTTTTAATATGAGCTATTTTCTCAGCTCCTGCTCCATATGGCATTATACATTTATTTTTCAAATCTTTTTTACTATGAATGCTATTAATTCTATATGAATGTTTATTGATAAATTCCTTCGTATATCCATTCGATATTAATTCTTCCTGGATAGTGTTCAATTCTATATATTTAAGTTTATCAGTGGAGCAATGTGTGAAGGCACGCTTGGTGAGAGTTTTTACAAGGGAAATTTTATGGGAGATAGGACTAAAGGAGTTGGCATGGAGGTATACTGGTGAGTGACTAGGTTTTCTAAAAACAGTTGTTTGAAGATAATTTAATTTCTTTTCGAAAAGTATATCTAAAAAGGGTAGGAATCCATATAGCCCCTATAGTGTCCAATGCGGGAATCTAACCCAGGTCGTAGCAGTCGAAAACCAACGGTTTAGACCATCCTTCCACCGACCCCCCATCAATGTTGAACCCTCCCATTTCACCACTGATAAGCCAGACCCTCCCATTAATTTTTCCATTGCAGTAAGAACAGAAGAAATTATAAACACAAGTTACCTTGTGTTTATAATCTACAATCCAAATTGTGCCTCATCAACAGAAGAAATTGTTTAATTTTTAAAATAATCATACACGTCTATAATAGTTTCGAATTTTCCCATAACTATATTGAATAACGATACTAAAAATATTTCAACAGATGTATTCTTAAAATCAAAATATATATTTTTTCTCAATGAGAGGATCTTTTTTATTATTTAAAATGCAAAATTTCAAACCATAATCGCCTTTCAATCGAAAGGAAATGCCAAAGTTTGAACTTTGTGCAACCATAATAAATATTTTTAAATATATATGTAAGAACGTATTTCTAATATATTTTGAACTCAATGTGTATTGACTGTCAATATTCATTAGTTTACTTAAATACCATTTCTGAGATTCCACCCTTCAATGTAGCATACATATAAACAAAATTTTCTTTATTTATTACCAGTTGCAAACAAGACACGCTATATCCGATCTGTATAATTGCGCGTGAAACTATTTACAATAATTGTAGTAGAGTAGGTAACAGAATTATCAAAAATAAACAATTAAGAAAAAGAGCATTAAATAAACATATACATTAAACAAATAAGGAACAACACAAATAGATAGAAGAAATCGCAAGGTAGTTATTTACAGTATGTTAAGCAATGATGGAAGTTAATGAAGTTATCTGTAATAATTAGTATCGTGGAGAAAGAAAGTTGATCAAGTTAAGTCATTTTACAATGAGTTATATTCTAAAGTAACTTATTAATTATTTACATTGATGTTCCTCAAGCTGCATGAAGCTGTCTATTTATAATAAAAAGTATATAAAAACAGAATGATCCAATACAGTATTAGAGCTCTAAAGAAGCGGTCTGGTAGATTAAAAATTGGCGATACCGCAGAGAGAGTTCACCACTGATAAACAAAGCCCTACCAATATTTTTTCATCCCAGTAAGGACAGTAGAATTTTGATTTATTTGTGAAAAGAAACATTCGTATCTTACTGTCTTCATTCGTTATATATAGATGGCGTGTTATTGATTTGTATCTATGCGTATTAATGTACGGAAATGATGAGCTAGCTATAATGTTTCCCTAAATTCTTTACCTATTCTCTCAAAATACATAAATGAGTTCCGTAACTCACAAAATCCTCATTTTTATTTGATCATATATAAGTTTTTTACTTTTAATTAGACATTTTTCATTTATATTTAGACATTTTTCATTTTTATTTAGACACTTTCATTTTTATTTAGACATTTTTCATTTTAATTTAGACATTTTTCATTTTAATTTAGATATTTTCATTTATTTTAGACACATGGACTTTTTATAGAAAAGTCCACTTGTCTAAAATAAATGAAAATATCTAAATTAAAATGAAAAAATGTCTAAATTAAAATTGAAAATGTCTAAATATATAAATTAAAATTGTTTAATTAAAATTTAAAAACCTATATTAATAAAATAAATAATTTTATATAATTATTTAAATTTGACCAATTCAGCTTTTATTTTCACTTGCTCATTATCGATTGCAATGCAACTTTATTCCAAAATCATTTTATTAGGTACCGCTCAAAAAGAACAACCAAAATTATGATATTTACAACAATGAATATTATGTGAAGGTTATTCATATATTAAAACAACCAATACGGGATTCAATCCCGGTTCATGGCTGTCAGAAATCGAGGGTTTTTTTTCAATCGTCCACCGACTCTTTTTAATGCTACTTCTGTTCTGTTCCAAAATCACTTTATTAGGTACCACGCAAAAAGAGCAATCTAGTTTATGATATTTGTAACAATGAATAATATGTGATGGCAGAGCGCCATCTAGTGGAACAAAAATAAACTAAACATTTATTTAACTTGTTCCGTTATATTTGGCCAACCCAATTTATTGATAAATCAAGAAAAGCTAACCACGTACGCGTTTCGGGCTGTTGGCCCTCGTCAGCGTGGTGCAGACTGTACCTCTACGACCACAATTTGGTCCCAGAGGCTTCTTTCGAAATCAAGAAATGGGTAGTTAAGGCCAAACTTGCGTAAGTACAGTTAAACCTGTCTATAGCGGCCCCTCTGAATAGCGCCTTCCTCTCTATAGCGCCAATTTTAAACATTAAATTGTAAATATTTCACATTAAAAGTGACCTGTCTATAGCACCCCCTCTCTATAGCATCCTATTTTGGTGAGTCCCAAGAGGGGGCGCTATAGACAAGGTTTTAACTGTACGCTTTTAATGTGAAATAAAATAATAAATATATATACAGTTAAACCTATCTATAGCGCCCCCTCTTGGGACTCACCAAAATAGGGTGCTATAGACAGGTCACTTTTAATGTAAATCGCATCGTACTACGAATTTAAAATCAGACGCTATAGAGAGGGAGGCGCTATTTAGAGAAGGGCGATATAGACAGGTTTAACTGTATATGATACTCATTTTAACTCAAATATCCTTCTTTAATATCATCAAATGGAAATATATTCTAAATAAATAGAAAGTATTCAAACCATTTATTCTCAATGAGATGTATATCAAAGCAGAAATCTGTTCAAACATGAAATTTCAAATCATTTACTTCCAAAACAAATAATTTATTATCTCGATATAAGTTTAAATTGCAAATGTTTATTCCTTTTTAGTAAAAAAAAAAATTTTCTCAAAAATAAAAATGTTCCAAAGTTGCATTAAAATAAATATTAGAAAACTAATAATAGTTTTTTTTTCTATGAGAGAGAGGAAAAATCAATAAAAATCAATTTATTTCTTTTTCCGAAAAAAAAAAGGAGAAAAGTTTTGGGGAAAATATTTGATATCGTTTGCTATCTCTCTATCTCAATTAATATAATACATAGTTTTAAAATATTTTTTCTATTTTCAATGTATATTATATATATATCTATATCATAAATGTACACCTCTCCCTTTATAAATGAATTAAAACACGATAAGGTTCAATTTGTATTATAGGTTAGGAACACAAGGTAAAATTCCTGACAGATCAAAATCCCTACAGGGACAAAATCCTGACTGATTAAAAACTCGACAGGGATAAAATCTAGACAAACTAAAATCCCGACTGACCAAAATCCTTACAGAAAGAAAATCCTACAGGGGCAAAATCCTGACATACCAAAATCCCTACAGGGACAAAATCCTGACATACCAAATTCCCTACAGTGACAAAATCCTGACATACCAAATTCCCTACAGGGACAAAATCCTGACATACCAAATTCCCTACAGGGACAAAATCCTGACATTCCAAAATCCCTACAGGGACAAAATCCTGACATACCAAAATCTCTACAGTGACAAAATCCTGACATACCAAAATCCCTACAGGGACAAAATCCTGACTACCAAATTCTCTACAGTGACAAAATCCTTACAGATACAAAATCCTGACATACCAAAATCCCTAAAGGGACAAAATCCCTACAGTGACAAAATCCTGACATACCAAAATCCCTACAGGGACAAAATCCTGACTACCAAATTCCCTAAAGAGACAAAATCCTTACAGAGACAAAATCCTGGCATACCAAATTCCCTACGGTGACAAAATCCTTACAGATGCAAAATCCCTACAGGGACAAAATCCCGACATACCGAATTCCCTAAAGAGACAAAATCCTTACAGAGACAAAATCTTGACATACCAAAATCCCTACAGTGACAAAATCCTTACAGATGCAAAATCCCTACAGGGACAAAATCCCGACATACCGAATTTCCTAAAGAGACAAAATCCTTACAGAGACAAAATCCTGACATACCAAAATCCCTACAGTGACAAAATCCTTGCAGATGGAAAATCCCTACAGTGACAAAATCCTTACAGATGCAAAATCCCTACAGGGACAAAATCCCGACATACCGAATTCCCTAAAGAGACAAAATCCTTACAGAAACAAAATCCTGACATACCAAAATCCCTACAGTGACAAAATCCTTGCAGATGCAAAATCCCTACAGTGACAAAATCCTTACAGATGCAAAATCCCTACAGGGACAAAATCCCGACATACCGAATTCCCTAAAGAGACAAAATCCTTACAGAGACAAAATCCTGACATACCAAAATCCCTACAGTGACAAAATCCTTGCAGATGCAAAATCCCTACAGTGACAAAATCCTTACAGATGCAAAATCCTGACATACCAAAATCCCTGCAGTGACAAAATCCTTACAGATGCAAAATCCCTACAGGGACAAAATCCCGACATAACGAATTCCCTAAAGAGACAAAATCCTTACAGAGACAAAATCTTGACATACCAATTTCCCTACAGTGACAAAATACTTACTGATAAAAAATCCTGACATACAAAAATACCTACAGGGACAAAATCTAAACAGACAATAAAATACCGACAGACCAAAGTAAAGACAAATTATATCAGAAAATATATACAGTGTACTCCGCTTATAACGAAGTCGCATTATCCATGACAATCACTTTGTTATATCCGAAGTTTGTTATATCCGCAGTTGGAAAAAAAAATGTTTTGTACCAATAATTTTATTTACTATTCAACTCAAAAGAGCAACACAAAGATCAATAACAACCTCATCAGGTGTTTTTGGAGAAGTAGTTTGTGATTTTCTTTTGACATTTAGAAGTCAGTAACAAGCGCTGAACACTCTTTTCGATGTTGTCCAAGTCTGACAGATGCCTATGAAGAGACTTGGACTCATCCTGACATTGAAGAAACAATCGCAGAGTTTGAATGCTCTCCAAGACCTCTTTTGGATGCGGAATGTGGACAATTGGGTCTACTTCTTCATCAACTTGGTCCGTTTCTTCTTCTTCTTTTGCTTGAAGAATGCTCTCGACAATCACTACATCGGATAACATGGCATTTGTAACGACGTCATTGTCAGCGTCAGCATAAGAATCGAAATCCATCTCTAACGGTATTTTTAAAACTTCTTTCATGCGATCGAAGAGGCTTTGTTGCTCCCACATTTGTGTTGCAGGCTGTGGTGTATCCAATGGAGAACTGACATCGGACTTAATAATTCCACTATGATGCCAACAGTTGGAAATTGTCGCTGGAAGCACATCATTCCATGCTACAGATATAATATCCACAGCTTGCTTAAGATTGATTGTTAATGCTGTTCCAGCATCGTATGCCGTCAAATATTTCCTCATTAAACGCGTTCGATAAATCATCTTGAAATTGCGAATAATGCCTTGGTCGCATGGTTGCAGCATTGAAGTGGTATTTGGCGGCAAGAATGCTATACGAGTATTTGTGAGGCCCTGCATGTCTGGGGGATGAGGCCGCAATTGTCAAGCAGGAGGATAATTTGTCGATGTTGTCCAGCCATCTTCTTGTCGATGTGCCGAACCCAGGATTCGAAGAGTAGTCCAGTCATCCAGGCCTTCTGATTTGCTTCGTACTGAACAGGAAGGTGCTTGATTCCTCGGAAGCATCTCGGCTGTTTCGCCTTTCCAATGACCAAAGGTTGCATCTTTTCAGAACCATCCATATTGCAGCATAGAAAGATTGTGATCCGTTCCTTACTAGCCTTTCCGCCGGTGCAAGTTTCTCCCTTAAAGTGAAGTGTCTTGTCAGGAAGAAGACACCAGAAGAGACCGGTTTCATCGGCTTTGAAGATGTCTTTGCAAGCATAGTTACTAATTATATTAGGCATTACATCGGTCAACCAGTTCGTCATTGTCTCACGATTGACATCAGCTGATTCTCCACAAATGTTGCGCAGCTTGATGCCATGCCTTGCCTTCCAACGCTCGATCCATCCACCACTCCCAGTAAAATCCTTTAATCCAAATTCAAGAGCCAGGGTCTTCGCCTTTTCGGAAAGCAATGGACCATTAACTGGAAGCGCTGCACTTCTTGCCTGCTTGAACCACTGCAGCAGAGCCTCATCAGCATATGTAGATCCACGTGCTCGTTTCCGACTGCTTTCTCCCGCATGCAGAGCTTGTTGGTGGATCTTCTCAGAGTTCTTTATTATGGTGCTGAGCGACGACTGTGGGATATTATGTTTCTGGGCAACATCTGTCTTTTTCTTCTTCTCCACTTCAATCTCTCTTAGGATTTGCAGCTTGACTGACAGAGATAGTGAGTTTCTTGTTTGTTTTCCTTCTCCTGCCATGGTAAACGTTAATAAAATATAAGCGTTTATTAAACAATTTAATTTTGTTTAAATAATGTAAAAAAAATACTTATAATATGTTTGCATATTTTAAAATTGTATATTATTAACTTATTTGTTGTGTATCATTAAATTTGTGTCATTCACACGTTGTAATTTGATATATATTATGCATAATATATTAGTCAATTATAATGGTAAATGAGAAAACTTCGTTATAAACGGATAAATAAAAATTTATACATGCAAATCACTTCGTTATAAGCGAAAATTCTTTATATCCGACTTCGCAATATCCAGAGTTCTTTTAATGGTTTAAGCCCTTCTTTTCTTTCGTGCAGACAATTTCATTCGCTATATGCGGAATTTCGCTATAACCGACTTTGTTATAAGCGGAGTACACTGTAAATAATTTATTTAGTTGTTGTGAAATATAATATTTTCGAAACATTCTATTTTCCTTTTAATAAGTTAAAATGATTGATTCATAGACAACTGAAACTTATTATAAAATTGTTTTTTTCTAGAATATTCACCATGTGGTGGTATTATGGTATGACGAGATTTAATACCAATTTTGATTTTGTTCCAAAAACCCTTTCTTTCAATATGACTATTAATAGGAAGTGCAGAAGAAACTTTATCACAACTTGAAGACAATCGGGATTACAAAAAAGTTCATTATTGTTGTTGTGTCCAATGAAAGGCCTCAGATGTCTCCATACATCTCTATCACAGCAGTCGCAATGTCCACTATCTTGGATGTGCAAAGCTGCTGTTGTTGTTGTCGTGTCCAATGAAGAGCCTCAGATGTCTCCATACATCTCTATCACAGCAGTCGTAATGTCCACTATCTTGGATGTGTAAAGCTGCTGTTTTCGTTTCCAATGAAGAGCCTCAGATGTCTCCATGCATCTCTATCACAGCAGCAGCAATGTCCACGATCTTGGGTGTGTAAAGCTGCTGTTGTAGTTGTCGTGTCCAATGAAGAGCCTCAGATGTCTCCATGCATCTCTATCACAGCAGCAATGTCCATTATCTTGGGTGTGTAAAGCTGCTGTTGTTGTTGTCGTGTCCAATGAAGAGCCTCAGATGTCGCCATACATCTCTATCACAGCAGTCGTAATGTCCACTATCTTGGATGTGTAAAGCTGCTGTTTTCGTTTCCAATGAAGAGCCTCAGATGTCTTCATGCATTTCTATCACAGCAGCAGCAATGTCCACGATCTTGGGTGTGTAAAGCTGCTGTTGTAGTTGTCGTGTCCAATGAAGAGCCTTAGATGTCTCCATACATCTCTATCACAGCAATGTCCTCTATCTTGGGTGTGTAAAGTTGCTGTTCTGGATCCATGTCAATTTTCTGCAAGGCTGCGGCCATTGCTGGACATGAGAATATGTGAGTAGGTGTTAGTTCCACACCAGGACAATTGTTACATGTCCTATAGGTTCTTGTGCCATCTGGATGTATTGTCATTCCTTTATAGTGTTTTGTTCTGAGTCTTCTTATGATTATTTTAATTTTTCTCTCAGAGTTTATTTCGCAGAAAGTAATTCATTATGTCATTACCATGCTGATGTTTATTTCCAAAATAAAACAAATAAAAAAAGAAAAGGAAAACACATATTCTTATCATGCAAATGAAAGTTACTGATGGCTTGCACTATCTATCGGAATAAATATCAACTATTCGTTGAATTTTTAATTATTCCAGAATTAGACAAATACCCATTCTTGATTAATCAAGAAAATCTAAACACATACCCATTTCGGGCTGTAAGCTCTCATCAACGTGTTGCAAGCTGTATCTCAACGACCAAAAAACAGGTCATTCAGGCATCCTGAAAAATCACGAAACTGGTAGTTAAGGCCAGAATTGCATGAAAACGCAAATCAATGTGAAAAAAAATTCTTTGATTTTTCTTCATAGTTAGTCAGTCGGCAACACACTGTATTTCTTTTTTTTTGTAATTTTGCATAATTTTGTTTTGTTTATATATTTTAATTAACCTTATTGTAATTAAATTAATTATTAAAACACAAAGTATTGTGACTATCCCTTATTTCTAAATAGGAAACGTTACACATACATTTACAAAAATTATAATTAAAAAAATATCGATATAATTGTGTCAATTTATTTAAACATTTGACTTAAAAGTAAAATGGTATCAATATTGATTCTCTTTGAAAATATTGAAAACCAAACGAATATTCTAAATAAATAACAAACGCGTGATAACAGACGATGTAATCAATAATCATTTATTGTAATATTCATGCCATCTTAAGTTAATTGCCTAACTAATTATTGATTAACTCTTCAAACCAATTATAGAATCCCCCTCAACAATAATAAAAATTGAGATAAAATTCTTACTTTTTTTTTTTTTACTTTCCCTTCAGGTCAAGTGGCCCAAATTTAATTTGGAAAATTCTTTTGGCTTTACTAAAATAGATGAGATATCCAAGCGATTTATTTTAATCAAATCTTGTCGCTATCAATTTGTAATTAAATAAATTAATTTTCCTAATTGTTTTATAATTGAAAAGTAGAAATTACATAATATTTTTGTAATTAACTTATGTATAATTAATTTAAAAAAAAAGGAAATCTGTTGTAGAAAATTATTATTTGTCTCATTTTATTTTTATCGTAATTGTATGTCTGTTTTCAGTTTTGAAAATGTTGTCAAATATATATTATTTTGTTTAAAATATATATCTAACGCTTTTACATTTTTCATTTTACTAGTATTTGCAGTTTATATCATCTATATTAATAAAATGGAAATTTCATAAGTGGACATCACTAAAAACTTTCGTTACAATGCATCAATTTCAACCAAATTTTCAACATTTATGTAAAACGAGATGGAGCAGGTTTTGCTTAACATCAAAATATATTTCCTAACAGTAACATGCGTAACTTCGCTGTTATCAATTAAATACAAAAAAATCAACAGAGTTAATTTTATTTATATATAAATACAAAATTAAATTTCAACAGAGTTAATATTTTTACATACTAGCTAATAATCTCAATCTAAAAAATATTCAAAACAAGCAATTTTAAGATAACACCATATGTAAAACAGTCGGCCAAGAAAACAACAACGATATTACATCTTTCTCACATATTCACACACAATCTTGATTAATAATTAAAACTAATCTTTAACATTGTTTATTATACTTCAACTTTTATTTCTACATTTGTTTTTAAATACCCAATTGTTTTATCATGTTTCTAATTTCGCCTAACAAATATACAAATTTATAGTGACCAACATATGCAAATTTTATCTTTGTTTTTATTTAACTTGATATCGTAAACATAACATCAATTGTAAGCATTTTTCTGTTCACCTTCCGTGGTTTCTCTTTTCTCTGATAGTTTTTAGGTGTAGTATATTTTCTTATTACTAGACTACAAACATTCCCTCGAGAAAAACCTGGGCGAAGCCGGGTACATCCGCTAGTATATTCATATAAAAACAATTTTTTCGCATTTCAAGTTTATGGTCAAACTATTATTTTTTTAGGTTTAGGTATTATTATTATTAGGTTTAATTTCTGCATATTTTAATATAACATTATAATTTATAAATATATAATTGTTTTATTAGTTAAATTCAATCATTTTTTAAAAAATTATTTATAAAAAATGTATTTAAAATATTAATTTCATTTTTATATAAGTTTTCGTTTAAGTACATCTAATAAAATAATTTATAACGTACGGTAATGAGCCTCATTAAATAGAGATACTAAAGATCAAAATAATAGCCTTTAGTGAAACAATAATTATTAACGTAATTACTCCTCTCTCATAAAAAAAAAATTAATAAATCCTCATCACCATTTACCACTTTTTTTTATAAACAGGGTTATACTTATTTTAATAGGCAATAGTGATAAAGGCGCTATCTCTTTAAATTAAAAAAGAAGTTATAAACCTTTATACTCATTACTTAAAATAAATTATAAAATGAAACCTCAATATATCCTTTACTAGATTGTCCTGTTTTTCAAGACTATAGAATAGACAATAATTTAATAGTAACAGATCCAAGTATTTTAATTTCAAGTAAAGAAATGTATATTAAATTCAATACCTTTTGTAGATATATTTTAAATTATATAGCAACACAAATATCTTTTAAGAAACTGATAATGTATATTATGCTTATTGTACATATTGCCAGACACTTCTTTCTTTGTACACAGTTCTTTTTTTTTATCTTTCTCATTGTTAACATCATATGACTATTCTATTCACGGCCTAAAATTATTGTATATATATGTATAGACAAATGTAAAGACATACATGTATGACAGCGTAAGTGTCCCTAGGGGGACATAGCGCTTTAAATTGAAAGAAAATTTTAAAAATGAGAATTTAATATTCCTAGTGAATAACCTATCAATTGAGAAATAGAAAATAATATAAACCTTTATATTCATAATTTAATAAAATATAAAATAAAGATTGAATTTTCAAAGTGAATAATAACCTATTATTTGAGAAATAGAAAATAAAACGAAGTGTTTTGAAATTACAAAGAGGATATAATCCTTTATTTAAAAAGCGCTCTCTGTCTCTTTAATTGATATTTAAGCCTATTTCTAAAAGAAAAATTTTAACATTAGAATTCACGTCAGGGTGGATGGTAGAAATGAAAGTTGTCAGTCATTTAGCATATTAATTTATAAATAAGAAGGAAAGAAAAACGTTTCTAACTTGAGGTGGCCCTTAAAAAGATGTGGTCGCAAAGAATAACGTAAAAATGGATAATAAATTCATTCAAAAATAAGTAAGATATTTTATCTTTCTTCTATATTTGTAATACAGAAGTCTATTTTTAATCATTTTAATATCTTTATATATTTAGAGTTATATAAAAGACGACATATATTTCCATATTTTTATATTCACAGAAGCCATTAAAATATAATGCCTTTTTTACTCACAAAATTTCTTTGTGTTGAAAAAGTTAAAAATCTCCTTAAAGAAATTGTTAAGAAATTTCTTTATTTGAAATCCTCCGGTTTCTAGTTATTATTATTTTTTACATTACGTATAGGAATAAATATAAAAAGTCAATAAAAATCATATCTATATATTTTTCAGAACCATTTTGGCGCCAAGTTGGAAAGAGGCCAAGAAAACAATACATTGAGATTTAAGATATTTTTTCGTATGCTTTGAAATCTTTGAATAACCTCTATATTTTGAATTGCTTTTTATTCAAAGAGATATAAAAATTTTATTTTTTTTTCTACATTTTTTTCAAATTCAATTTTATTGAAGCATTAAATTCTTTTGATCAAAAAAATATTTGAAAATATCTTTTGATCTTATTTTATTAACTTTTGAGTTTTTCAAACTATATAATTTATATTTAATCATACGATAGTTTTAAAATATCTGCTAATTATTTATATTATGTGTGTATATTTATTCAAATATTTCATAAGATTTTTCTAAATAACTTTTATTATATATAACACTATACCTAATTTTATTTATAAATTTCTTGCCGATAAATTAATATCTTTGAGAATTATAGTTACAAATAGTTATAATTGAATTTAAATGAATATAAAAATATTTGCAGAGTTTCTTTTATATAGAAATTCAGATATTTTTCAAATATTTATTTAAATTCAAATTAATTTTTTTTGGGGGGATTTTTCGGTGTTTT
Source organism: Cordylochernes scorpioides (assembly GCA_030710605.1). Taxonomy (NCBI): domain Eukaryota; kingdom Metazoa; phylum Arthropoda; class Arachnida; order Pseudoscorpiones; family Chernetidae; genus Cordylochernes; species Cordylochernes scorpioides. The sequence continues at coordinate 68,687,972 of CP092863.1, read as the reverse complement.
GATTAAAATTTTTAAACCCATTCTTTTTTTTTCAGATAGCGGGGTGTCCGCTAAAGGGAGGTTTTCCTTTATAGGAAATTCTAGGGACATAGATAAATATTCGGATTTAATACGTTCGAATTATTTAAGTTCTGTTGTATTATTATATTTTACTAGACGGGTGGCTTCGCCCTGGGATTGACCCGTGTGCATATCTACCCGAGTGATATATATTTAGATAAGATTTTTTTTATAATTGTTTGTTATTAGCATTATCTATTTGTTTGCATCAGCATAATTTAATCTAATCTTTGATAGAGGGCGCTGTTCGTGAGCTAAGTAGAATAATTTGAATATATAGTTTTAATAATTGATTTATATATATTTTTTAAAATAGCCTATCGTCTTCCCCGTATATTTTTACCTATGTATGGAAATTTTGGTTTGAATTAGTGAACTACTGCGAATTTGTATACCGGACATACAAACAAACAAACATACATACAAACATTGATTTTTATATATATAGATATTTCAATATATAGGTTTTTAACTTTTAATTAGACAATTTAAAATTAAATTTCGATATTTTTCATTTTAATTTAGACATTTTTCATTTTAATTTAGACACATCGACTTTTCTATAAAAAGTCCGTGTGTCTAAACTAAAATGAAAAATGTCTAAATAAAAATGAAAATTGTCTAATTAAAAGTTGAAAACCTATATATTGATAATATAATTATTGGAAGATAAAGATGGATCATTTAGAAAGTTCAATCCCATCTAAATATCCTATTAGTTTTCACTAAGCACCTACATTAAACATTGTTTGAAAAAGATTTCTGTAAGAATGGAGCGGTTTAACTGCTCGGCTCAACAATGTCCTCTTTGTTAATCTTCTCCAAATATTTGACAGGGCTTTTAATATGCAAATTTGACCAATATTGACCTATTATCTTAAACTGTTTCCTTCATTACTAAGCCATTAGTGACGTTTTAAGCCTAAAACTTTATTTTTATTATTATTATTTTTTTTAGTATAACACAGCCCCCTTTTTCATGAGAGACATTTAAACATGATTATTTATAGTCTCTTCTGGAGGTATTAGTCTCTTATTGGAGGTTGAAATATAATATAAGGTCAATCTATATGTTATATAATGAAGATAGGTTGGAATTGTTTAACGTAAAGATAGAGGCTGCCTGGCCGGTAATTATAGTTCTTAAAATTAAAGATTCTTCGACCAGTAAATCTCTTTTATTGTCTCGACGTTTTGAAAAAAATCTTTTGTACTCGTTAGGAGCAAACAAAAATTAAAACATTTGGTAAGGCGTTAAAAATTATTCTATATGAGAATCAATTCTAACGCCTTGCCAAATGTTTTAATTTTTGTTTGCTCCTAACGAGTACAAAAGATTTTTTTCAAAACGTCGAGATAATAAAAAGATTTACTGGCCGAGGAATTGCTTGTTAGAAGGGTCACTCGTGAGGGATTTTTTCTATTTTCTTCGAGAGAACACTAGATTCAGGTAAAAATCCAAATATGTTTAAAGAATAAAACGTGATTTTTCACGATGATTATGTTTGGATGTTATTTTTGGAACTGCTAATATCCTATCAAAAATCGCTTTTCTATAGACTTAGTAGAAGAGACAAATTTGTAAGTAACCATCCTCTATTTAAATAGTTTAAATACACTCATGGATAAAACTTAAGGAAGTAGAAAGTATTTGATGCCGCAGGACTTTTTTTGGTGAAGGAAACAGAGGTAATTTTGTTTACACTTGGTTATCTCATGTGTCTTCAATAAAGGTCACTCTAATATCTTTCAGAGTTATTGTCTAAAACCCGATATACAGGTTAAAAGGTACAACTTCCTTAAGTTTTGTCCTTGAGTATGTCTTCAATAAAGGTCGCTGTAATATATTTCAGAGTTATTGTCTGAATCCCGATATACATGCTAAAAGGTACAACTTCCTTAAGTTTTGTCCATGAGTGTGTCTTCAATAAAGGTCACTGTAATATCTTTCAGAGTTATTGTCTGAATCCCGATATACATGCTAAAAGGTATAACTTCCTTAAGTTTTGTCCTTGAGTATGTCTTCAATAAAGGTCACTGTAATATATTTCAGAGTTATTGTCTGAATCCCGATATACATGCTAAAAGGTACAACTTCCTTAAGTTTTGTCCATGAATGTGTCTTCAATAAAGGTCACGGTAATATCTTTCAGAGTTATTGTCTAAAACCCGATATACAGGTTAAAAGGTACAACTTCCTTAAGTTTTGTCCTTGAGTATGTCTTCAATAAAGGTCACTGTAATATATTTCAGAGTTATTGTCTGAATCCCGATATACATGCTAAAAGGTACAACTTCCTTAAGTTTTGTCCATGAATGTGTCTTCAATAAAGGTCACGGTAATATCTTTCAGAGTTATTGTCTAAATCCCGATACACATGCTAAAAGGTACAACTTCCTTAAGTTTTGTCCATGAGTGTGACTTCAATAAAGGTCACTGTAATATCTTTCAGAGTTATTGTCTGAATCCCGATATACATGCTAAAAGGTACAACTTCCTTAAGGTTTTGTCCATGAGTGTGACTTCAATAAAGGTCACTGTAATATCTTTCAGAGTTATTGTCTGAATCCCGATATACATGCTAAAAGGTACAACTTCCTTAAGTTTTGTCTATGAGTGTGTCTTCAATAAAGGTCACTGTAATATATTTCAGAGTTATTGTCTGAATCCCGATATACATGCTAAAAGATACAACTTCCTTAAGTTTTGTCCATGAGTGTGTCTTCAATAAAGGTCACTGTAATATCTTTCAGAGTTATTGTCTCAATCCCGAGATACATGCTGAAAGGCACAACTTCCTTAAGTTTTGTCCATGAGTGTGTCTTCAATAAAGGTCACTGTAACATCTTTCAGAGTTATTATCTGAATCCCGATATACATGCTGAAAGGTACAACTTCCTTAAGTTTTGTCCATGAGTGAACTTAATTTTTCGAAAGGCCAACTTGGTACTGTCCTTATTTCTTACTGAAAGGTTATTGGCTAGCTGTTTGATGGAGAGCGGCAATGGGCGTCATGGCCCAAGATGACGTGGTCCATCAGCTAGTCACCTGTTGGCCTGATGACGTGGCTTGTGACGTCAGGAATGGAACAGGTGAGGTACTATTGATTTGGCCACACTGGCTTCTTATCGAGCAGTGGTGCCAGATGCTCTTTTTCTAATAGTGTCCGTCCGTTTATTTGTTTTGTTATCGTGCTGATATTCTGTTTTGTTATTAAATTTTATTTATCTCAGGATTCTATTTGTCACAAATAAATGGTCTTTTAAATTAATTATTTGGAAAGTTTTTCTTTCATAATTTTATATATTTTTCGTAATTTTCCTCAAGTCTGTAGAGGTTGTTGATGGTGTCTGCTGGGGATGTGTCTTCTTCTTCTTCCTTATATCCACTCAATCATATCAGGGTATCAAGCTTGTAGAGCTTATTGATGGTGTCTGCTGAGGATGTGTCTTCTTCTTTCTTATCTCTACTCAATCATATCAGAGTATCAAGCCTGTAGAGTTTGTTGATGGTATCTGCTAGGGATGTGTCTTCTTCTTTCTTATCTCTACTCAATCATATCAGAGTATCAAGCCTGTAGAGTTTGTTGATGGTATCTGCTGGGGATGTGTCTTCTTCTTTCTTATCTCTACTCAATCATATCAGAGTATCAAGCCTGTAGAGTTTGTTGATGGTGTCTGCTGGGGATGTGTCTTCTTCTTTCTTATCTCTACTCAATCATATCAGAGTATCAAGCCTGTAGAGTTTGTTGATGGTATCTGCTGGGGATGTGTCTTCTTCTTTCTTATCTCTACTCAATCATATCAGAGTATCAAGCCTGTAGAGTTTGTTGATGGTGTCTGCTGGGGATGTGTCTTCTTCTTTCTTATCTCCACTTAATCATATTAAGGTATCAAGCTTGTAGAGATTGAGACTTTTGATGGTGTCTGCTGGGGATGTGTCTTCTTCTTTCTTATCTCCCCACAATCATATCAGGGTATCAAGCTTGTAAAGCTTGTTGATGGTGTCTGCTGGAGATGAGTAGAGCTCAGCAATGGATGAGCTAATACAGTCAATAATGTGTTGGTGTATATATAATTTTATCTCTTGTCTTTCCGTATTGTTTATAAATACCTTTAAGTAATAAAAGGATCTTTGTAAATATCAGACTTATTTCCCTTCTACGAATCTATAAACTTTTTCCCGACAAATAAATTACAGTAGAACTTGGATATAATTCTAACGTCTTTAATTCACATATTTATCTTGGTCCCTAGAATATACTATAAATAGAATTTACGTTTTTAATTTCGAATTTTTTGATATTTTTTTTTCTTTTTTAATTGACATATCGGACTCGATATCCCATCTCAGGATACTTGTGCCTAAATACATTTTAACAACCTATATACAATTCATTATATACAATTCAATATCCGAACTAAAAAACCATTAAAACTGAAACGATGGTATTCTCAAACAGAAGAGAAAATCTAAAATGAATTTACAAAAATTATTCAATTTTACATAAGTGTCTTTGTTATTATTATTATTATTTTGGTCTCTTGTGCTTTGATTTATTAAAGTTCGACTCTATATCCAAAATTATATTTTATGAAAATTTGAAACTAATTTTAGACGCGCAAGATTCTTTTCGAATTTAAACAATTTCTACTGTCCTTACTGCAATGGAAAAATTAATGGAAGGGCCTGGTTCATCAGTGGTGAACCCTCCCAGCGGTTTCGCCAGTTTAATCTACCATACCGCTGTTATTATTGTTTAAAACGACATAAAATTTATTTTAAATCTCCTTTATGATCTCCTTAAATCTACTTTTGATTTTTCGCTGAAAAGAAACTCATGCGGGATGGTTTTTTCAAGTGTCGTTTTATAATCACAAGCCGCATTATATTATATTATATTATTGTTTTTAATTTCAAAAAGAATCTTACGTGTCTAAAATAGTTTCTAATTTTATTAACAGATGGCGCGCTAATGCATCATAAAAATATATTCAACATTACAATTCTACTTAAAGAATTTTCTAAATAATTATTTTTGACTCGATATATATCAAACGATGAAATGTGAAAAAATGGATCGAAACTACTTGCTAAAAGTAACAGACGATAAAAAGACGGGGGTTAAGCTGACAAAGTAATTTGTAAAATAAAAATGAGATTAGTGGAAAATAAATGGCTCCATCTATGAGCAGTTTAAAGTAATAAATTCTACCTTGAGCACTCTAGAGAAAAGGAGCTATACTGATAATAAAAATCACTTTTAAAATTAGCCTATTTTTCTTTTTTCACACTAATGCTATATTATATAATATTATAAACTAAGGTTTTTGGTATTGTCGTTTTATTTGTGTTGATTTTTATCTACTTAACTACTATAATTATGTGAAAAAATAGTAAAAATGTGATATTGTACTGGGATAAGATGCATAAATTATGAAAGATGGCATCTCCTTATCGTGCAACTGAAAGGTGCTGATGTCTTGCGCCATCTATCGGTATAAATATCAATTATTCTCGTTGATTTTTAATTATTTCCCTATTGGCCAAATACCCATTCCTGATTAATCAAGAAAAGCTAACCACGGACGCGTAGTTAGATGGCGAAAGCCATCAGCAACTTTCAGTTGCACGATAAGGAGATGCCTTTACTATAATATTGTCGGTATTAAATCCTAGCCTGGATATTTAATGAGGAATTTATAGAATAAACTGGGATTAAAGTGTTTAGTGATGGAGTTTTATAACTATGTATGATTTGAATGGAATATATTTCCATACGTAACGTTTTTTGTGTTATTGTTGTTATCTACTAAAATACCATAATATTGTCGGTACTAAATCCTAGCCTGGATATTTGATGAGGAATTTATAGAATAAACTGGGATGTAAGTGTTTAGTAAGATTGTGTGATGTATATTTATAACTATGTATGATTTGAAAGGAATATATTTCCATTCGTGACAGTTGATTTCGATGTAGGGGCAATATATTAAATTAGCGTAAATTGGCGAAACCGCTGGGAGTATTCACCACAGATGAGCCAAGTCCTCCCAATACTTTTTCATCGCAGTAAGGACAGTAGAAATTTGATGTATTTGTGAATTAAACATTCGTTCTTTAATGTTTTTTTTTTCATTTCCTATATATATGTTATATAAAAATATTATTTTATTTAAAATTATAATTTCATAGATTCAAATACACTGCTAAATCGACCGCCAGAGGTCACTCTTCCCCTATAAAAACTCGTTGTTGTTTTATCCCAATGGGCACCTTTTTATTCAACGTCACTTGTATTAGTCGGCATACATGAATCCTGCCAAGAAGAAAAAGAAGGCCTACAAGCCCATCGTGAACGTCGCCGACCTGGAGAGGGAAGATGAGATGGTGATCTCACGCAACTGCAGCATCCTGAGCTCCATTGGTCATCCTGCCCTGAAATCCCTGCATGAGGACCTGATCCGCTACATCGCCTCGCGGACTGAAATGATCAAGGCCCTCGCTACCAATGTAGAGAACCTCACTGACACCCTCGAGTCCTTCGCAGAGTTGGACGAAATTGAGGAGGCCAACAAGCCCAAGACTGCTTGCCGCGGCACTCAAACCTGCCCTGCTCCTTCCTACAATGAAACCAGCTCCCAGACTGACCCAATCAAGCCCGCCACTCCTGCTCCTGCTGCTCTCCCTGCCAAGAAGCCTGCCTCCACCTTGCCTGCTCCTGCTCCAACCAAAAGGAAGCAGTCTGAGGCTCCCAACCCGCCTGCAAAGAGGACAAACCTGAATGGTCCTTCAAAACCTGCGCCTTCCCGCGTATCCAAGCCTGCGGCCGCCCAAGTGATCCTCCATGGAGAAAAATCGGCGGCCCACACAGTGGTCATCTCTGATGACCCACAGGCTGACCCAAGGGAGATGCTAAAAGCTGTCCGCGCTGCCCACACTCTCCCCCAAGGCGTTTGGGCCTCCCTGCACACCAAGGGGAAGCTGGTCCTCCACTCCAGTAATCCTGATACCATCCCTGAGGTTACAACCTCCCTGGCCAGCAAGTTGAATGGAATGAAGGTCCGCCAGCAGAAGGAGATCCTGCCACGGATCTGCCTCTTCAAAGTGGATGAGGAGACATCCAACTCCACAATTGAGGAGACCTTCCTGGAAACCGCTGCTGTTCGAAACCTTCCTGGAGACAAGGTGGTGCGCGTGGCGCACCGTTCTGCACCCAGAAGCGGGACCTGCACCGCCTTCATCGAGGTGGACCTCAAGACCTTTAGAGCCCTGGGCGTTCGCGGGAGAATCGTGGTTGATGGAGTAATCCTCAACTTCGAGGAGTCCATCCGCGCCCGCGTCTGCTTCCGCTGTTGTGGCTTCGGCCACAACTCTGCCCAATGCTCCAGAGCTCCTAAGTGCTTCCACTGCGGTCAAGACGGCCATGAAGGCCGCGCCTGCCCATCCATTGCTGACCAGCGCACCTCCAAATGTGCCAACTGCTGCTCCAAGGGCCTTCCTGACAAGCACGAGGCGAGAGCCTCAAGCTGCCCCATCCTGAAGTCTAGGGCCCTCAAGTTCTAGGATTCAAGGACCTTCTGCCTCCAATTCCATCTGCCACTTCTACTAGATTCCTGGCCAATTCAATGCTCCTGCCTCACTGCACCTTGGCGCTGTTCCCCTGCTTGCCCAACGTTTCCACTACCCCTTCGACACATCTCCTGCCGCCAGATCCTAGGGTCCCTTGCCACCTGACATCGCGCTTGGGCTCAAAAATCATAACTTTTGGTTAGTAGCCCGTAAAACCATATTTTCTCTCTATCCCAATGGGCCTGCTCAAAACCTTTGTACATTATGTAAATAAGCTTTTCTTTTTTATTCTTACGCCTTAAGCCAGGCAGTACTTTTATCAAATTATGTTTTTATATATCTTATAAGCTCAATTAAAGCAATTTATAATCTTTACTATTTTTATTATTTTACTTTCAAGATTCTTGCCACGACTGCATCACCAATACCATTTAGTACTAAAAAGAACCAGCAAATAACTCCATGGTATAATCCTCAACATAATCTAAATTCAAGCAGAATATATCATCTTTTTATTAATATAACATATATATTTTTTTTTCTCATCAAATTTCTTGATTCACAAAACCTAGTTATCCTTATTCGCGTTAACCTTTCAACCAAACAGGACGAATCTCTACAATTAGTGAAATTGGAATGAAATATATTTGGTAAAGCTTTGCTCATCAGTAGAGGAATTTCTAATAGGATATTCTTTGCTAAAAACACCAATTAAAGATCTAACTAACTTCTTTTGACTCATTTTGTTAAAATTAAATTTAATATATTGGTATATACAGTAAAACCTCCCTGTAAAGGACACCTAATTGTAGAGTCAAGGTATTTGTTATTTTTCTTTAATATGTATCCCTCTAGCTATAAAAAAAAATTTCAGAACTTATTTTTCAAAAAGAAGTTTATTTTCCTTTTCTTTAAAAATATTTACATAGAAGCAATTTAACAAAACAAATTTCATATCAAAATTAAACAATGCTGATTTACATATCTCTCGACAGAATGTATTTACTCTAGTCTCTAGTCAAAACCCAATAAATAAATACAGTCTACTCTCGTTATAACGCCACCATCCGGATGTTGCAAAAAAGCGGCGTAAGGCGAGGGTGGCGTTGTATCGAACACGTTTAAAATGTGAAATTTAAAGTTTCAATAAATTATTTAAACAATTAATAATAACAATTTATATTTAAAAAAAAGAGTCAATATATAGAATGCAAAACCGGCATTAATTGATTAATATGATAAATAGAAAGCATTAATTTATAATTTATTCTCATAAAAAATAATTACATTTTCTTGAAAAATTCTGTGATCACAACTTGTGTTTTCTCTCCCTCACTTATGCCATAGACACGGTGTAACAAATCCGCAGATAGATTGACGTGGTCAGATGTTGCTCTCTTGGAGTGCTCAAGAAACAACAATAGTGATACTGATACTAGACTCTTGGAATGGGTATTTAGATTTACTATGGACATAAGGTTTGAGGTCTGTAGAATTTTACATACAATTATAAATTTATAATATTTCCATCGCAGTAAGGGCAGTAAAAAATTGTTTAACTTTCAAAAGAATCATACGCTTCTATAATAGTTTCCAATTTTCATAAACAGATGGCGCGCAAATGCTTTTTATGTAATAAAGTGCTTTCATTGGATAGCTCAGAATCTTGAATTCCAAGTTAAATGTTTTGTTCTCGTTTTTCACCAGTTTTTAGAATTATTTTATCCGATCGTTAATATGACCTTATCATAGACTTCTGAATATTTAATTCCATATTTTCCATCTGATTTTGTTTTCAAATGAATCATAAATTGCGTAAAACAGATGGCGCGTTAATTCATAATGTTTATATTAAGTCTAAATGAACTTTACTTGTTGTTTGCGGAAGAGCAGCGCTCGAAGCATGTTTAGGAATTTATAAATATTTGTATTTCTACTGTACATAAGCTTATGTGCATAGTTGTTTAAAATCCCTTTTACAATAGTGTATCTTCAGTATTACTATAAAATAAAAACAGGAAAATACAAAAATTAAGCGGGATGGTAGATTAAACTGACAAAACCGCCAAGTAGATTCACAAATGATGAACCAGGCCCCTCCCATCATTTTTATCATTGCGGTAAATATACTAGAAATAGTATGAGTTTATGGAAGGAAACATTTCTAGGCGAAGCTGACCTAAAATATATAAAGGCCCCTCCTCTCTCTCCCGTCAACATAGATACAATAACTTTGCTATATATCTATCAACCATTTTATTCAATCTAGCAGACTCTGGTGGAGGTCAATGCCACAATAACATCTTTGTAAAATTCAGAATGTCACCAGGAGACCATGGTTTGGTTTATGGCTCTCGGCAGTCTAGGGAGAGCTTTGATTTCTTGTTATCCGCAAGGGATGCGTAGAATTTATCCAAAGAGTTATTCAGCGCTCTCAAAGTGGTTAGTTAATTCTATGAGTGAGATATATATGTAAATTTGTCACTTAACCGAGAGAGAGAGTCTGCAAGGTTGATGAGGCATTCAATCAATAAAGGCATAGTTCTGGCGTCTATTTTGATGCAAAATGCGACGTTTATTTTTTGCTAAAAATCTAGTATATGATTGAGGGTCACCCAGAGTTCGAAATGGCACTGAATTTAATGAAACCTTTCAACGTCATATAATCAAGGAAGGGCATGGTACATCATTGGTGAATTCTCCCATCGGTTTCGCCAGTTTAATCCCCAGACCGTTCAACTATTGTAATAGATGGATTCTATCATGTAGTTTGATTTTGTTGAAGAATACTGGAAATATTTTGAGCTAAGCTGATATTTTATTTTATTTCTGTAACTCTATTTATGTGATTACTTGGTGTTTATTGATTTTTTTCAGCAAGGATGGTTTATAGCATTTAATGTAATAATTTTATCTCATTCAAAGTCCATGCATCACCAGACCAGGTCATGAATATTTTCGCAAAGGGTTTCCACGCCACCCAGGAGGTACCTGCTCAGCGCGTTAGCCTTTATTTATAGTGGCGCTTCGCTTCCGTAGAAGCCCTATTCCACTCTTCTGGCACAACCAGAGCATCCAACTCGCTCTCGGCCGAGCTGATGGTCCAGGCCCTGCCAGGAACTGGTCTGCCGATGCTATGGACTCCGTCTCAAAGATCAAAGAGTCGGGGGAGAGGAAGACAAAGCCTCAATATCTGAGGAAACAAGTATATTCGGACAGAGTCTCAAAGCAGACCCGCCTCCACCTCAATTCCCAACCGACTGGCCCATTGTTGGACCGTTGGAAACGAAATTTTTTATAGCGTCCTAAAAATTCAATATATTAATATTTATATGAAATAAAAAAATAATATGTATCTTTTTAAATTATATATTATCTGTTTGAGATATATTTAAAATATTCTCCATCATTTTGAATTCAATATGAAATAGAATTTGGAACAATAAGATTATGACTAATTTTTTTACTTCAATAACCTCAAAAATAATAAAAGAAATATTATTCAAACATTTGTTATTTATATAAAATGCTTTGAAGCTTATAATATGTATATTTAAAATATATAAAATGATGAAATGTGAAAAAAAATTGATCAAATTCAGACGTTTGCCCTCTCATTTTGCATTATCAAATATCAGTTGTCTTTCATACTTCACTATGAATATGCCTTATAGAGGAATGCAAGTAAATTTACTGTCTATTCTCGATTTGAGACTGAGCTATGGGACTCGAAATTTCTGTTCCTAAACACAGTTAGGTCTTATTCCAGTGATCACCATAATCCTCATATCGCTGATATACACTGGTCCGCAAAATTAAAGGAACAACATATTTTTTCATTCATCTCAAATTTTATTGAACATATATCAATGAAATTTTATACACAAATTTATTATTCCATTATTGATTAGAATACCCGAAATCAAAGAATTCTAACACCTTATTTTATGCAAATTATCCGGTCAAGCAATGATCTTCTTGCAGTCAGTGCATAAATATCTTGGATATTGTTGTTAATATGGGGTGTGATCGCCTTTAACTGATAGGCAGGCTCTACATTGGTGACCCATACTGAGAATTAGGGAGTTTATCAGCTCCTGTGGAATCAACGCCCACACTTGTGTTAAGGCTGTTTCTAGCTCAAGAGTGTTTCTAGGAGGGGGTTGGAGGGATGAGATCCGCCGTCTTTGGTTGTCCCATACATGCTCAATGGGATTTAGGTCTGGGAATCGAGCTGGCCAATTCATCCGAGCAATTGCATGGTTTTGGAGAAAAGTGTTGACCACACCAGCCCTATGTGGACAGGCATTATCATACATTAGAAGAAAGTTTTCTCCCATTTCCAATGCTTGAGGCATCACATATGCTGCCAAGATCTCGTCCCGATACCTCTGTCCAGTCAGGGTTCCTTGCCGAAAAATATGGAGTGCTGTGCGACCGCCCAAGAAAATTACAGCCCAGACCATAAAACCTTGGCTTCTGTAGGGATCCCTTTCAACCATATTCCAGTAGAGTTGCAGCACAGTAGAACAGTGATTCGTTGCTTCATCCTTTCGACACCACGGCAGTTTTCATCTTTGTGAGCAAGTGTTCGGTCAGGAATGAGCTGAAAAAAATAATCCTGTTTCGTCTGCATTGTATATGTTGGTTGGGTCATATCCGGAGTTGGCCAGCATACTGTTCAAATTTGTAAGGTGTTCATCAATGATAGCTGGAGAAATCGATGCGCCTTCCCCACAGAGCCGTCGTTGCGAAATATGGAATCTCCCTTTAAATCGCTGCAGCCACCCACTGCTGTACGTGAAATTTTCTGGTACGTCCAACTGCTCGCCAAGTTTTTTTTGCCTTTTCTCTTAGGAGGTCATCAGTAATATTAATATTATGGCACGCTTTTGGGTAAACCAGTTGAAGAGAGCGTCTTCCAAGTCACTAAATTTCCCGACTCTTTGTCTCTTTGAAGAACCAACAGTATAATTTTCCCACTTCTCAGCCTGAGTGAGAATATCACGGACAGTTATTCGTGGAAGTGAGAAACACTCTCCAATCTCATTCTTCGACATTTTTGCCAACTGGCATATCTCCTTCTTTTCAATGGTGATCGACTCCAGTTTACACTTTTGGGAACTCATGATACGACAATAAGGTTGATGTGTTGACGTTAGCAAAGGATGAAGCGACTGTGTATCTCCCAGGCACAAGCAGGAAAGGGGTATGCTGGCTGTTCACACAATCTGTTGTGTCAACAGCAGGCAAAGTCCGGTGCCGCTGGCGGAAAAAAAAAGACAGGAAAAGGGAAGTGGGGGTGAGGGACGTTATGAGCGGCGCTATAACGAGTGGTTTTTGCTACTTGGGATACTAAAAATCAGCGGCGGAAGGCGAACAGCGAGGGAGTGGCGTTATATCGAGAAAAATACATTGATGTCGATTGGGACAAAACGAAAAAGCGGCGTAAGGCGAGGGTGGCGTTATATCGAGTGGCGTTATAACGAGAGTAGACTGTATATACAATTTAATTATTTTTATACGTCTGCGTAACTCTAAGTCCATTTATATCAGTATCCTTTAGGGAGAGGTGTACACTATTCGGAGAGTTGCTGAATAGTAAAAATGGTGATTTGGCAAATGAAAACTGTCCTTTATAGAGAGTTGTTCTCTAGCGTGAGGGATTGTTTCTGGGGTTGTTGTATGGTGAAAAGTGTGGGCATGCGTGTAAGTGGGTGGAAATGTGTTGTCATGGTTGTGTGAGGTATGGACATTGGAGAGCTGTTGTTGACAATGATGGATCATTGTGGTGGGAGGAATATTCCCGTTTATCGTGACTATCATAGCGTGAGTGACTCTCATGGAGGTTCTACTGTATATATTTACAATATCGGCGTATAGATATATTTACACTTTGGATGTTTACTTTAAGTTTGGAAAGACTTTAGATTTACTTGAATTGAAGTTAAAAAATGAAATGTCAACAAAATCGTTCACTGACTTGATAGATAGAAGAGGTAGACACGGGTCGCTACCAAAGCTGTGACTGGAGTTGAGCGCCCTTCACTATCTATCTTTGTTATGTTTCTTAGAATCTTGGTTTCTATAGGACTTATTCTCAGCCGTAACCATGGCCTGGTACTACATATGTAGACATGTGGTGTACTTACAGTACAAGCTGTCACTACCCACCATGGCCTGGTACTACATATGTAGACAAGTGGTGTACTTACAGTACAAGCTGTCAGTACCCACCATGGCCTGGTACTACATGTGTAGACATGTGACAATTGACAATTAAAAACACATTTATTGACAACTCAGTCAATTGTTACACTCAAGTCAGTGGGGGGGAAAAAATTACAATTATTTACAATAGTTTCATCAGCGGCACAACATTGACCTAAAGTCCGACAATTGGTCGAGAGCAGATTGATCATCGCCTCGAGCACGCTCGATGACAGAGCCCAAGAAGTTCGCAAGGATGCTCCTTTGGTTTGGATGTGCGCCGAGAATATCATTCCGTTCTTCTCCGGAATGCAGAGCCGCACGAATGATTTGTTCCGGTCTGGTCCAACCAAGTAAGGGTATCAGGAAGGTCCTATAGTTCAATTCCTTGAACAGGTCGAGGAGCCACCTCTCACGGGCCTCGTCTGTCATCTTGACTGGCAGTGTAGGCGGATATGCCACTTCAGCTGGTGCTGACTCCTCCCCTTGAGGAGCGGGCGGCGCCGTCTCAGCAGGCCGAGGCGCAGGCAGTGGGGGTGTTGGAGGCACTGCTGGTGTTGTCCTGAGCTCAGCCCTGACTTGTCCGAGGACCTTGTAAAGGTTGCTGGCTGCTCCGGGCCTTAGATCTAAGATTTGCCCGATCAGGCCGGCGAGGGCGTCGCACTGCGGAGGCGACAGGAGGGGTCCTTTCCTCTGTGCCTTGGTCCTCGAGGAGAGGAGGTCCAGGACCTCCTCCCGCCCAAGACCAAGGGCGTCCGTCTTAGCGAAGGATACGCTGGGGTGCCCCTCGATGAACGCATCGAGGTCGACTCTCGTTGCGTTTTTTGCCGATGACGTGGAGGACGCAAAGGTCTCCACGATGGACATCTCCACGTCCGGTGTTTGCAGGGACGGAGCAGGGGTCACTGGTGGAGGGGCAGGAGGCGTCTCCTCCATAGGAAAGGCTGGGGCCGCTGGTGGAGATGGCCGAGGTGCGGATGAGTGGAGCGCAGCTCGGGCCACGGGAGGAGCGCTGCAAACCTCCATGGCTGGATTGGAGGGTGTCGGCGCAGGAGGCTGGGCTGCTGACCGCTGAGGAGGTGCAGGGGTGGTCGGTGGTGGGACGCCAGCAGTAGTGGTCGGTGGGGCCATTCTGGTATTGTTGGCCAGCCCTGCAAGCAGGGGGCAGATGGCCCTCCGATGCCCTTGTCCGTGGCACCTGGAACACCTGATGCCCGAGGACAGGTACGCAGGCCAGGCCTCGCCTTTGATGTTGATGTCGAGGCGGGTTGGAATCCTCTCGATGGTGATCCCCTCATGTAGGGTGATGAAGACGTCTCGCCGGCCATCGACGTAGACGTAGGGGCCCGCCTTCATCTGCTTAGGGGCGATGGACGTGACCCGCCCATATGGAGAGAGGGCGTTGATGACCGCGGAGTCTCCTATAAAGAAGGGGAGGTTACCCACTGTAATCCTTTCCGCTCTTTTGCGGAAAGGGAATGCCCTGAGGAGTGTTCCCTCAACCTCGAGGCCCTCACTTATGAGGCGCTCGGCCAGGCCTCTGTTGGTCAGTCCCAGGAGCTGGTGGCCGTTCACCTTGGTGATCTGGATGACTCCGGCAGTTCCTCCGAGCATCCTATCCAGTGCCCTAAGGTAGTGGAAGGGCTCCAGTTCGGGGCTGTGTTCGATGTAAACACAGTGTTCCTCGGAGGAGGACGCCTGCCGCGCCCTGGCTTCCGCGATGTGTGCTCTGGTGACCCTGATTTCTTGGGCCCGCGGCACCGAACCCGCCGATGGTTGAGGTCGGCGAATGGTCCTGGAACTTCCGGCATTGGAGGATGGTGCAGCTGCCGTAGGCGAATTTGCCGAGCCACGGCGCCTCTTCCTACCCTAGACGAGGGTAAATCCTTCCTCAGCTCCAGGATTCACCTCTTCTGTGATGTAAGCCCAGTTTCTCCGGACTTGAGCTGCGGCGTTAGAAGTTGGAATAGCCGCAAGGTCGACCGGCGCGGCAGAATTTGCATCCTGGCTGCCGGCGGAGGGATTTACATAATTTTGATTTTTTCTTAAATCAATTGGAATTCCGCTTTGCAAATCTTGATTTGCGGATAATTCTGCACATGGTTGTGCTAGTGTGCCGTGCCTTACAGGCTTTTGCTCGGCTTTTGACGGGCTTTCAGCCCGTATGAAATTTGTCGCCATCCGCGACACTTTTCGCCCGCCTGAGGCGAAAAAACTCAGGAGCTCGCGCGACGCGTGGCCGCACGGCCGAGTGTAGATATGTGGTGTACTTACAGTACAAGCAGTCGCTACCCATCATGGCCTGGTACTACATGTGTAGACATGTGGTGCACTTACAGTACAAGCAGTCACAACCCACCATGGCCTTGTACCACATGTGTAAACATGAGATGTACTGTAGCCCACCATGGCCTTGTACCACATGTGTAAACATGAGATGTACTGTAGCCCACCATGGCCTTGTACCACATGTGTAAACATGAGATGTACTGTAGCCCACCATGGCCTGGTACCACATGTGTAAACATGAGATGTACTGTAGCCACAGCCCACCATGGCCTTGTACCACATGTGTAAACATGAGATGTACTGTAGCCCACCATGGCCTTGTACCACATGTGTAAACATGAGATGTACTGTAGCCCACCATGGCCTTGTACCACATGTGTAAACATGAGATGTACTGTAGCCCACCATGGCCTGGTACCACATGTGTAAACATGAGATGTACTGTAGCCACAGCCCACCATGGCCTTGTACCACATGTGTAAACATGAGATGTACTGTAGCCACAGCCCACCATGGCCTTGTACCACATGTGTAAACATGAGATGTACTGTAGCCCACCATGGCCTTGTACCACATGTGTAAACATGAGATGTACTGTAGCCCACCATGGCCTTGTACCACATGTGTAAACATGAGATGTACTGTAGCCCACCATGGCCTTGTACCACATGTGTAAACATGAGATGTACTGTAGCCCACCATGGCCTTGTACCACATGTGTAAACATGAGATGTACTGTAGCCCACCATGGCCTTGTACCACATGTGTAAACATGAGATGTACTGTAGCCACAGCCCACCAAGTCCACACACAATATACACACAGAAGGGATGACAACAGAGGTGATGTATGCAGACAACGGACCAATCAGAATGCGCTTAGACAATGACATGACAGGAGTGTCGCTAATGAAGGTGACATGTCTTCTGTCGTCTAACTTTGGAACCCTAATGAAGCTGTGTGACACCATTCTGTCCAGCGATGACCCGCGTTATTCTTAAAGTCTGCAGGGAGAATCACGTTTTACTTCACACACACCTTGTCCTATCTAGTAGCGAAAATCTTAAATTATCATTATCATACGCGCTGAATATTTTAAACCTATTTTTAAAGTTTCAATATCTCCCCAAAATGAATTATTAATCAAATATTGAGGTTCCTTTGTCCTTTAACGAATTAGAAGCCGTATGTCGTTTACCTTTATAGGACTGTATCTGCAATCACCACCTCTTTAACTACCCGGGATTCAATCCTGCATTAGGATTTTTTTATCCCGGCACGGGGAGGTGGTGACAAAAAATAACATGGGAATCTAACATGGATCTGTATTTGGAATGAGTGCACGCTCTCTCTCTCTCTCTGAAGTATTGCACGCGGTCCTATACCAGCATGTGAGGGAGGTACTCTCCAATACACTCTCGACAGAAAACAAGATCATTCTGCGAGATTTCCTCAATATGACAATTGAACATGTTGGAGACAAAGACCCATTTATAACCAAGGACCTATCCGAATTCAGGATGTCTTGTAACCCTTGATCTATCCCAATGAAACCTGCATAGATTTTATTATGTATATTCATCCTTGTTATTACTTTCTTTAGTTTTCATCTGTCACCATAATATTTTATGAAATATGTAATAAAAGTTTATTCAATCTTAAATTCAATTTCTCTCTGGATTGGCGAGAGCCTGTCTAAACTTAAGGCGGCTTTAGGCTCCTGATAGGATCCAGACGTACCTTCGGAGTAGGCTTCGTCTGGTGTATATATTTTCTCTGCTATTTTATACTCTCTCTCTTATATTATATACTAGCCGAATGACCCGGGCAACGCCCGTGTTTTACCCGATTGAATGTTTTTATTCAAATACTATTTGTTACAATTATAAATTGGCGCCTTAAATAAATGCATATGTTAGTTTATTACTATAGCCTATGTGCTTTATCTGTCTATGTACTGCTGGCTTCCGTAGGCGTCTCTTACTGGGAAAGAGAGGATTCCATTTGGTTATTATCTAATATATGCATTTATTTAAGGAGCGACCCGCTCCAACACAATGGTTACAAAAACGAAAAAGCGAGTGGGGGGGGGGGGGGCAAAGGTGGCGTGATCGTAGCCGACCAATAGGAGGGCGCCATTCCAAAAAAAAAGCAAACGGTGACAGAGATGACTGATGAAGAATGACGCTCGTAACTGTATTAACTTATTATATGAACATTGTAATAAATCAGTTTCAATCTCAATCTCTCTCTCTCTCTTTAAATAAAGTTGACAAGTGTAGTGAAGACTACCATCTACATGTACCATCTTGGTCTTTTTTTAATGTTGATATTTTTTATTTGCGTTTTGAAACGTTTTTGGCTTTAAGTTGAAACAGATATGATACGTTTAGAAGAGGAGACAGGAAGAGATTTGTGCTTTTGAATAAAGTGAAAATTCCAAACCATCTTGGTCTTGAGTTGGGTAACAATAGCCATCGCATCAACCTGCCAACTCTGTAGGATAGAACTCTCGCGGTTTATCTGTGGAGGAAATTGACGGTCAATGCTACTGCGTCCGAGGGAGCCGACATGATGGGGCCTACAGTCTGGGGAACCAGTAGGAATATGCTACCTCTATATGGCAGACATCAATCCAGAAGAGAACATTCATACGGACAAGATACCTCAGTTGGCCGGTATTGTGATCAGGGTGCATGGACCGATCTGATCTGCTCCATGAACAAGACACCTCAGTTGGCCGGTATTGTGATCAGGATGCACGGACCTATCTGATCTGCTCCATGGACAAGACACCACCACCACCAAGCCAGAAGAGGACATCCATACGGACAAGACACCTCAGTAATCCGGTATTGTGATCAAGATGCACGGACCGATCTGATCTGCTCCATGGACAAGACACCACCACCATCAAGCCATAAGAGGACATCCATACGGACAAGACACCTCAGTTATCCGGTATTGTGATCAGGGTGCATGGACCGATCTGATCTGCTCCATGGACAAGACACCACCACCATCAATCCAGAAGAGGACATCCATACGGACAAAGCACCTCAGTTGGCCGGTATTGTGATCAGGGTGCACGGACCGATCTGCTCCATGGACAAGACACTACCACCATCAATCCAGAAGAGGACATCCATAAGGCACCTCAGTTGGCCGGTATTGTGATCAGGGTGCATGGACCGATCTGCTCCATGGACAAGACACTACCACCATCAATCCAGGAGAGGACATCCATAAGGCACCTCAGTTGGCCGGTATTGTGATCAGGGTGCACGGACCGATCTGCTCCATGGACAAGACACTACCACCATCAATCCAGAAGAGGACATCCATAAGGCACCTCAGTTGGCCGGTATTGTGATCAGGGTGCATGGACCGATCTGCTCCATGGACAAGACACTACCACCATCAATCCAGAAGAGGACATCCATAAGGCACCTCAGTTGGCCGGTATTGTGATCAGGGTGCATGGACCGATCTGCTCCATGGACAAGACACTACCACCATCAATCCAGAAGAGGACATCCATAAGGCACCTCAGTTGGCCGGTATTGTGATCAGGGTGCACGGACCGATCTGCTCCATGGACAAGACACTACCACCATCAATCCAGAAGAGGACATCCATAAGGCACCTCAGTTGGCCGGTATTGTGATCAGGGTGCATGGACCGATCTGCTCCATGGACAAGACACTACCACCATCAATCCAGAAGAGGACATCCATAAGGCACCTCAGTTGGCCGGTATTGTGATCAGGGTGCACGGACCGATCTGCTCCATGGACAAGACACTACCACCATCAATCCAGAAGAGGACATCCATAAGGCACCTCAGTTGGCCGGTATTGTGATCAGGGTGCATGGACCGATCTGCTCCATGGACAAGACACTACCACCATCAATCCAGAAGAGGACATCCATAAGGCACCTCAGTTGGCCGGTATTGTGATCAGGGTGCACGGACCGATCTGCTCCATGGACAAGACACTACCACCATCAATCCAGAAGAGGACATCCATAAGGCACCTCAGTTGGCCGGTATTGTGATCAGGGTGCACGGACCGATCTGCTCCATGGACAAGACACTACCACCATCAATCCAGAAGAGGACATCCATAAGGCACCTCAGTTGGCCGGTATTGTGATCAGGGTGCATGGACCGATCTGCTCCATGGACAAGACACTACCACCATCAATCCAGAAGAGGACATCCATAAGGCACCTCAGTTGGCCGGTATTGTGATCAGGGTGCATGGACCGATCTGATCTACTCCATGAACAAGACACACCACCACCTCCAGGGGTTGCTTCTTAATAGATAAATGTCATTGTCTAACTTAGGTTACATAGTGGATAGAGTTTCATCAAAGTGTGGGAAAGATGTAATTGGTATCAAAACCGATAAATTAGCTATCTCGATATGATTTGACGACAAGTGATATAATTGCCCATGTCTACCGTGGGTTGTGATAAGAAACTGGGATATGACTGGCGGATAACCCAATCGTCTGATTCACTGACTGGAAATTCGTATCTTTCATATACTCCATTTGTTTTGAATCTTCTTAGTTTGTAGGTTTTCTATACTGAGATGTAATGTTCTTCAACAACACAAAACAATAACACAACAAACAACAACAACACACAACACAGTGGAATCTGCCATGATAGGCCATCATAACATCAGAGAGATCAATTAAACTAAACAAAATTCTTTACATATAAATGATAAGCTTAAACTGCTTATGTTTATCAAATAATTTGATAATAGAATCCTTTAATGCTCTCTTTCCATTAATAGACAATTGAAAATTTGTGAAACAATAAGGATAAAAAGTCCTAAAACTCAATTCCACCACTAGATCCTCTCTAACCTTTAGTAACATAAACACATTGTCCATTAACACACTTAAAACAAAAACATATATAATTATAACGAATGAGGACATTAAGACGTGAATGTTTCTTTTCATAAATAAATCAAACTTTTACTGTCTTTACTGCGATGAAAAATATTGGGAGGGCTTGGCCCATCTGTCGTAAACTCTCCCAGAGGTTTCGCCAATTTAATCTACCAAACCGCATCTTTAGAGCTCTAATACTGTTTTGGATCATTCTGTTTTTATATGCTACACTGAATGTTTAAATCTTAGAAATTTTATTTAAGCAAACTATGGACATAAGCTTTTAGTACAGAAGAATTGCATATAAATATTTGCATCGAGCAATGCTCTACCGCAAACAATAAGGAGAAGAGAGGTTAGGCATAAATTAATACAAAGCAATAACACACCATCTATATATAACACATGAAAACATTAAGACGCGAATGTTTCTTTTGACATATAAATCAAACTTCTACTGTCCTTACTGTGATGAAAAAATATTGGTAGGGTTTTTTGAAAAGAAACAT
>CP092863.1:68618380-68666315 GCA_030710605.1 Cordylochernes scorpioides | reverse complement strand
ATTATTAATAACTTGTACAGTCAATACTTCCTGACAAGGCCGGACGTATCTGGTGACTGCAGAAGTTATATTAGTTGAGAGACGCCCAAATTTCCGGAGCAGGACCGGACGTATTTGATAACCGCGGAAGTAAATAGAGTCGAACTAACACCCGATACTTCCTGACCAGGCCGGGCGTATCTTCCACCAAAGAAAGCCGCCGGTCCAATTAGGAAGCAATAACTAAGTAGGTCAACCAATAGAAAAAACGGGCACGTTCCATCCTTCGACCAATGGGAAGGAAGACAACTCGTGGTGTTAAATCGAGAAGCAAGAATTGTCAGTAGTGATTTCGCTCCCATAGGAACAACACCTATGCAGTTGCTCCTTCGCCCCCAACGAGGTGACATCTGCTCTGGATCTCTCTCCCTCTGCTCATCCCATAGCTAAGTACAATCACCACCATGTGATCAGATAATTAACAATCAAAACCCGCTCCGCCTTCTCAAGCTTTCTTTCCTCCAAACCAGTTGCCTTTTATTTTCAAACCCCATCACGTGTCCTGATTATTCCTAACTGTATGCTTCACTTGCCACTCAACGACTGCGTTTCAATCAAATCTCACCATTCTCATCGAACAACAAGAAATTCCGCAACGATATTGTCACAGAACGGTTAAGTCGACAGGATAAAGATATTATGGAGCTTAATCAGGATCAAGATGGAAATTAGCCCAGACGCCAGCAAATCAAACGGCAATGACAAACCCAGAGGAAAGAAGCGGGCAAGAAGAGAGGCGACCAGGCGCCTTCTAGCGGCCATCATATGGCAGATGACCGTGGCCCTCCGACGAGTCAACGCCCCGCAAAGTGAGACGGCGTTCCGGAGCGCCATTCCCCGGGGAGGACGACGGACACAACCCCCGCCAATCCCAGGCGAGTATCACCAAGGCCGGACACCGACCACCGATGAGTCATCCACCGCCATGCCGTACACCGCCCCCGAAACCAATCCGCGCGACGCGGGACAGCACAAACGATCCCAAAACGATATTCCAGTACCGGACTTCACTTCAATTTCGCGGACGGTGCGAGCAGTCCCGAGCCACAAGCCAACCATCCCAAACCAAGACGTCCCAGAGGAGACCTGTTGAACTGAGGTAGGCACCCACCCTATGGCGTCAAGAAATTGACTTTGTACTCATAGCTAATCCTACCTACCCCTTTTAACCATATCTAACCTTTGTACTCAATGAATGCACGCACGGGCTAGGCCAAACCTGTCCGAAAGGACTTGCACTGCAATCAAATTTGTCACACAGGACAACCCTTGCCTGCATTCATTGACCCCACCACAATGTTTATCACTCAACCCAATTACCAGTACTATATGCCCTCAAATACAAGCCACAACGGCTTCAACCATCACGATGCCCAAAAAAAAAACGTGTCAGTACAGCTCACACACTTACCACACAAAATCCATACATGACCATATGTCGTCACGCAACAAACACGCACAACCCAACAAACGCAACACGCACGCCAAAAGACGACAACAACCAACAAACGCATGCACAGTCGTTAGTAACAATCATCTCGTCTACCCAAAACACTAAAAAAAAAAAAAAAAAAATGTTCACATTAAAAGGTGCCATATACACTAACAATAGAAATTTCGATAGATGTTCGTACAACCAGCACCCATGACTTTAACAAATTTGTTGTTCATAGTGAGAACAGGTTAGATTTTGTACAAACAAGGACTTCGCGTGACACCTTTTCATTCACAATTTTTTTTTTCGATTCGTGTCACAGGTCACCCCACAAAACTTTTCATTTCAGGCCACAGACGCCTTTCACCACGCCTGTGACACGTCTCCACTCAAAACGTGTTCACGTCGTAAGCCTCATTTTCACTCAATTCCACCCTAATATCACTGAATAGCATTTTTACTAAAGTCACAACGACCATTCGATTTAATAAATGGATACAACGTCCGGATTTTCAAAATACAAATAATGCCGAAATTACACCACTCATCTTTTCACAATGTTATTGGCAGAACATAACACACGACAATACAAAAACAGGTAAAAACCTGTCCTACCTGCCGATTATCTACAAGTATCGACGAATCCAACCAACACTACGCAAAACAATTCGTACACAAAATAAGTCGCACACAAAATCAATTAGGCGGACAGGAAACTTAGTTCCGCGAGACCGTAAACTCGAGCAACCAACCGTATGCAAACAGGGGGGTGGAAGTCCCCATGTCCGGTTTCTAATTACCATCCCTCGACCAGCAGCTAAATCGAGGTCAAGCTGGGAACTTCTACATGTCATCCCACTTTTTCATGCCACCGGTTTTGGATTCCAGTTCGAGTCTGCGTATCGATTTTTACCTTACAATTCCGCACGCACAAGACGTCACACACATCTAAATGAGTTCATATTCCTATTATAATTAATCATAATTACTTTACAGACTTCTAACATTTTTCACAACACACATAAAGACAAAAAATTTATAGGGCATAATTGAGCAATTAAAAAATTTATAGGGCATGTAGATACAAAAGGGTTCAAACCAATACACCTTATTTTTCATATTAATCATTTTCATTATTTTCTCTCAATTAAAAATGTAAATATTTAATCAATTTATCAATTTATTCAACTTATTATCACTTTTAATCATTAATTATCATTTTATTTACCAATTAGTTTATATTACCATAGTTTCAAATCAACGAAAACTCACTGGTTTTCTTTTAAAATTAGATATTATATTTTATTTTTATTTACAAAAACCTTCTCTCTTTTCCTTTTTTTTCCACCATGCAACAAAACATTTTTTTTTCTTTCACCATGCAACAAAACATTTTTTTTTCTCCCCACCATGCAACCAAGCATTTACTTTGATTTCTTCCAACTTTTTATTTTTATTTTTATTGATTTCTCAAAAGACCTAATAAAAATCCCTCGATCTCCATTCCAAATTTCGAGTAAAATATAGTTAGGCATTTTTCCTTTTTCTCACCATGCACCAAGCATTCACTTTGATTTCTTCCAACTTTTATATTTACTTTGATTTCTCAAAAGCCCTAATAGAATTCCCTCGATTTCCATTTCCAATTTCGAGTAGAATATGGTTAGGCATTTTTTCTTTTTTTTTTTCACCATGCATCAAGCATTCACTTTGATTTCTTCCAACTTTTTATTTTATTTTTTGATTTCTCAAAAGCCCTAATAAAATTCCCTCGATTTCCATTTCCAATTTCGAGTAGAATATGGTTAGGCATTTTTCCTTTTTTTTTCCTCACCATGCAACAAAGCATTTTTTTTCCCACCATGCAACCAAGCATTTACTTTGATTTCTTCCAACTTTTTATTTTTATTTTTGATTTCTCAAAAGCCCTAATAGAACTCCCTCGATTTTATTTCCAATTTCGAGTAGAAATTAGTTAGGCGCATTTTCTTTTCTTTTTAATTCACTATGTACCATAACATTCATTTTGATTTCTTACAATTTAAAAATTTTTTGATTTCTATTAATTATACTCAACCTATATCATCAACACCATTCTATTTTATCTCTTATATCACCACCAATGCTTGTATATAGCCTCTCAATACCCACAACTAATTTTCCCACAAAATTATTTTTCCCTTTACAGAATTCTCTCAGGCTAACCCCTTCTTGAATTCTTCACATGTAGGGGGCGCATCTGTCATAATTTGTATATAATTGTATGCACCCCCGACCCACTATGCATGTACAATGTATGATTTTTAAAGATTTAATAAAGAATAAGGTAACTGGAGGAAAGAAAGTAGCAACAAGACATAGGAAGTAGGCTTAAAGCGGGCACAAATTATTAATAACTTGTACAGTCAATACTTCCTGACAAGGCCGGACGTATCTGGTGACTGCAGAAGTTATATTAGTTGAGAGACGCCCAAATTTCCGGAGCAGGACCGGACGTATTTGATAACCGCGGAAGTAAATAGAGTCGAACTAACACCCGATACTTCCTGACCAGGCCGGGCGTATCTTCCACCAAAGAAAGCCGCCGGTCCAATTAGGAAGCAATAACTAAGTAGGTCAACCAATAGAAAAAACGGGCACGTTCCATCCTTCGACCAATGGGAAGGAAGACAACTCGTGGTGTTAAATCGAGAAGCAAGAATTGTCAGTAGTGATTTCGCTCCCATAGGAACAACACCTATGCAGTTGCTCCTTCGCCCCCAACGAGGTGACATCTGCTCTGGATCTCTCTCCCTCTGCTCATCCCATAGCTAAGTACAATCACCACCATGTGATCAGATAATTAACAATCAAAACCCGCTCCGCCTTCTCAAGCTTTCTTTCCTCCAAACCAGTTGCCTTTTATTTTCAAACCCCATCACGTGTCCTGATTATTCCTAACTGTATGCTTCACTTGCCACTCAACGACTGCGTTTCAATCAAATCTCACCATTCTCATCGAACAACAAGAAATTCCGCAACGATATTGTCACATATATATATATTGGAAGTTGAAAGAAAAATGTAATGAGTAAAATAAGTTAATAATATTATTCTTTTTGAGATGAATATTATGAATGTATCAAATAAAAATTTAAATTGTTTAACAGCAAGATTTAACAATGGAACCAAACTTATAAATCGGCTTTGACACGTCATGTACTTGTCCATAAAACAACTGTGATAACAAACTAGATATTCTTCAATCAAAAGAATAAAAAGTGATAGAGTGTAATCTAAAAAGTGAACTTTTCAATTTTTTAATATTTATTCTATGAAGTTTGTGATTTTAATCTCTGTTAAATATATATATTAGCATAAATTTTTCTCTCCCAAATTATTTTAACCACTTTTCTTTTAATTCATTCTTTAATATAAATACTATAATTTTTCTTTATATATAAATATATTTATATAATAAAAAGGCATATATTGAATTGAATAAAAGATTTTTATTCAATGATAAATATTTTATTCTATCCAATATATGCCTTTTTATTATCTAAAGATTTAAATATGAATTGCTCTATATTCAGAACAATATAAATGTATATAGGTGTCGTTTTGCAATCACAGGCCGCAGTGTATTATATTGTATTATATAAATGTATATGTTTATATAAAAGAGCGTATTTGGATCTGTAAATCTGTGTGGTTGTTTCCATGTGATCTACAATAATTTGTAAATTAAGTTTACTGTGCAATAAATTGATAAAGAGGGAGAAATCTCTCGAAATATTTTGAAAAAAAAATTTTTTTCTTTACAGATCCAGGTACACCTCTTTATATATAAACTTATTTGATGTATCCCCTTTTGACTCAAATAAATATACAGTTAAACCTGTCTATAGCGCCCCCTCTTGGGACTCATCAAAATAGGGTGCTATAGAGAGGGAGTGCCATAGACAGGTCACTTTTAATGTAAATCACATCGTACTACAGTTAAACCTGTCTATAGCGCCCCCTCTTGGGACTCATCAAAATAGGGTGCTATAGAGAGGGAGTGCCATAGACAGGTCACTTTTAATGTAAATCACATCGTACTACAGTTAAACCTGTCTATAGCGCCCCCTCTTGGGACTCATCAAAATAGGGTGCTATAGAGAGGGAGTGCCATAGACAGGTCACTTTTAATGTAAATCACATCGTACTACAGTTAAACCTGTCTATAGCGCCCCCTCTTGGGACTCATCAAAATAGGGTGCTATAGAGAGGGAGTGCCATAGACAGGTTACTTTTAATGTAAATCACATCGTACTACAGTTAAACCTGTTTATAGCGCCCCCTCTTGGGACTCACCAAAATAGGGTGCTATAGAGAGGGAGTGCCATAGACAGGTCACTTTTAATGTAAATCACATCGTACTACAGTTAAACCTGTTTATAGCGCCCCCTCTTGGGACTCACCAAAATAGGGTGCTATAGAGAGGGAGTGCTATAGACAGGTCACTTTTAATGTGAATCACATCGTACTACAGTTAAACCTGTTTATAGCGCCCCCTCTTGGGACTCCCCAAAATAGGGTGCTATAGAGAGGGAGTGCTATAGACAGGTCACTTTTAATGTAAATCACATCGTACTACAGTTAAACCTGTTTATAGCGCCCCCTCTTGGGACTCACCAAAATAGGGTGCTATAGAGAGGGGGTGCTATAGACAGGTCACTTTTAATGTAAATCACATCGTACTACAGTTAAACCTGTCTATAGCGCCCCCTCTTGGGACTCACCAAAATAGGGTGCTATAGAGAGGGGGGTGCTATAGACAGGTCACTTTTAATGTAAATCACATCGTACTACAGTTAAACCTGTCTATAGCGCCCCCTCTTGGGACTCACCAAAATAGGGTGCTATAGAGAGGGGGTGCTATAGACAGGTCACTTTTAATGTAAATCACATCGTACTACAGTTAAACCTGTCTATAGCGCCCCCTCTTGGGACTCATCAAAATAGGGTGCTATAGAGAGGGGATGCTATAGACAGGTCACTTTTAATGTAAATCACATCGTACTACAGTTAAACCTGTCTATAGCGCCCCCTCTTGGGACTCATCAAAATAGGGTGCTATAGAGAGGGAGTGCCATAGACAGGTCACTTTTAATGTAAATCACATCGTACTACAGTTAAACCTGTCTATAGCGCCCCCTCTTGGGACTCATCAAAATAGGGTGCTATAGAGAGAGGATGGCTATAGACAGGTCACTTTTAATCGCATCGTACTACAGTTAAACCTGTCTATAGCGCCCCCTCTTGGGACTCATCAAAATAGGGTGCTATAGAGAGGGAGTGCCATAGACAGGTCACTTTTAATGTAAATCACATCGTACTACAGTTAAACCTGTCTATAGCGCCCCCTCTTGGGACTCATCAAAATAGGGTGCTATAGAGAGGGAGTGCCATAGACAGGTCACTTTTAATGTAAATCACATCGTACTACAGTTAAACCTGTCTATAGCGCCCCCTCTTGGGACTCATCAAAATAGGGTGCTATAGAGAGGGAGTGCCATAGACAGGTCACTTTTAATGTAAATCACATCGTACTACAGTTAAACCTGTCTATAGCGCCCCCTCTTGGGACTCATCAAAATAGGGTGCTATAGAGAGGGAGTGCCATAGACAGGTCACTTTTAATGTAAATCACATCGTACTACAGTTAAACCTGTCTATAGCGCCCCCTCTTGGGACTCATCAAAATAGGGTGCTATAGAGAGGGAGTGCCATAGACAGGTCACTTTTAATGTAAATCACATCGTACTACAGTTAAACCTGTCTATAGCGCCCCCTCTTGGGACTCATCAAAATAGGGTGCTATAGAGAGGGAGTGCCATAGACAGGTCACTTTTAATGTAAATCACATCGTACTACAGTTAAACCTGTCTATAGCGCCCCCTCTTGGGACTCACCAAAATAGGGTGTTATAGAGAGGGAGTGCCATAGACAGGTCACTTTTAATGTAAATCACATCGTACTACAGTTAAACCTGTCTATAGCGCCCCCTCTTGGGACTCACCAAAATAGGGTGCTATTGAGAGAGGGTGCTATAGACAGGTCACTTTTAATGTAAATCACATCGTACTACAGTTAAACCTGTCTATAGCGCCCCCTCTTGGGACTCACCAAAATAGGGTGTTATAGAGAGGGAGTGCTATAGACAGGTCACTTTTAATGTAAATCACATCGTACTACGCACCTAAAATCGGGCTCTATAGAGAGTAATGCGCTATTTAGAGGAGGCGCTATGGACAGGTTTAACTGTATATTGGTATATTTATTTATATATTTATATTTTGAAAATTGAGCAATCCATACTTAAACCATTAGATAGTAAAAAGGTATATATTGGATTGAATAAAAGATACATTTTCCAATATTTTTTCATACACAAATTTTCCCCACCTACTTTGTATTTTAAATTATTTCAACTGTGATATTATAACACTATGCGGCGCAGAGTTAGTGTATAGAAAAATGTAATGCCTTGATAAAGGTTGGCATTCAGCCAACCGAAAAATTGGCAAATAAATCTTTTATTCAATCCAATATATGCCTTTTTATTATCTAATGATATATTTATCTATATTACTTCATGAAACAAAGTCGCTGTGGGGTATATTTGGAAGGAATCAATGAATAAAATCCAGACGAACTTACCTTGCCATTCTTCCTCTGTGGAAGATTCTTCTCCAGAAAAAACGCATGAATCTTCTGAAGGAATCCATTGGGATCGTCTGCACAATACAGCAGATATGAAAATAAGATTTTAGGATGGTTTTATATAATATGTATATATGGTTTTGACCAAGGACTTGGTTGTTGTTGTGTGATGTAATCAATATATAGCGTGAGATGTTTTTAGTTCTTATGATAATTCTGTAATAATATTATACAAATATATAACATACAATATCTTTTAATAGAAACTTCACTACCTAAGTTTATTGAAGGTAGAAGAGTACATAAAACTTATTGAATAACTTAGTTAATAAAATACATTATCAGCAATAAGCCTATATACAGATTCACATTTGTCACCAAGTTCTCACCAAACAATAGAAAATATTAATAGAAACTACACTACCTATTGGATATTAGGTAGAAGAGTACATAACATTTTTATATAAGAAAGGAGATATGTATTGTTTCTTATCCTATTGTACAAAGATTGTACTAACTCCATGAGTTTATGCAAGGGGTCGGCAAACCTTTGAGTCTGAATAGTCAAAATTTACAAAATTACAAAGGTTTTTGAAGAGCTACAAAATGTTTTCTTGCCAACAATAAATAGTACTCACACAAATAATATTTTTGCATCAATACGCCCTACATTTATTCAAAATCTTCTATGATATTTAATATTTATTTAAAACAAATTATTTAGATTATCATCATTCATTTTTAGATTTTCATTCCTTTTGTAATATTGTACATATATCTTGATTGGTTATTGGAGCGAGAGAGGACCTAGAGGAACACTGCGGATCACGACCTACGAAGAAGACAACGAATAAATAAACATAATAACTTTAAAAGGTAATTTATTTTTATTTACTCTTCTTTATTTATATATAAAATGAAAGGATTTAAAAGCGCGAATGTTTCTTTTATACACAATACAAACTTCTACTGTCCTTACTGCGATGAAAAAATATATTGGGAGGGCTTGGCTCATCAGTGGTGAACCCTCCCAGCGGTTTCGCCAATTTAATACACCAGATCGTTGCTCGATGCAAATATTTCAAGTACAAAATATTTGAATGTAATTCTACTGTCCTATAAGCTTATGTCCATAGTTTTCTTGAAAATCATTTCTGAGATTCCATCCTTCAGTGATGCGTATATAAGCAGAATCGTCCAATACATTATTAGAGCTCTGAAAAGCGGTCTGGTGGATTAAATTGGCGAAACCGCTGGGAGGGTTCACCACTCATGAGCCAAGCCCTCCCAATATATTTTTTCATCACAGTAAGGGCAGTATAATTTTGTATTATGTATAAAAGAAACATTCGTGCTTTTAAATCCTTTCATTTTATATGTATAGAATTTGATCTCTTGTCCTTCTTATTGTTTCTACCTTTCCCAACAAGAATGGTACAAGTTTTATATTTAATTTGATCATAAAATTGGTGTCAATGCGTTTAAATTTCAGAATTTAATTTATTCTCCTACTACAGCCCTTTATGCAGAGAGGAAGGCCCTATATCAACAAATTAAATGTACCAACACTTCACCCTACGTATTGCTTTCAAAAATATCAGCAAACAAATCTAAGGCAATAGCTTACTATAATTTTTTTAGATCATCATTATGTAAGGACCAGTCAACAAGTGAATGACTTTGAGATGAAGAGTAAAGCCAGTTCAATTTCTATGTAAATAACACAAGATGATTATTACCTTACCCAATTGGGAGAATCTGTGTGGGGCAAGTCCCTAATAAAGGCTTTTGTTTGTGTGTGTGTTTAATTTATCCTCCTACGTGTATAAATCGGATATATTCTTTAAATATACTTTTCCATTTGACAAGTGAGGGTTATGTCATGATAAAAATGTCCGATTAATTTTATAAATATCATTTTTTTTCACATTGTTTCATGTTCTCACGCAATTCTGGCATTAACTACCCGTTTCATATTTTTCCCAACACAGCCTATAAATAAATATTAAATCAAAAACGATTGAATTTTGAATCAAAATTTGATAAAGGGCAAGACACAATAAATATACTTTCATTAATTTAAGAAAAGTATTTTATACAACATCACAGTATTATGTTAGTATACCAAACGCCCTTCTTCAGACACTCTCGTCTGTAAAACTTCCACGTCATTTATCAACTGTGGTGTTGGGCGTTGACACTTTACCACAACTTTGTCACCAACTGTCACAATATTCCTGACAGCTTTTAAATTTATCTTGACATATCACTTTGCCAACTTATAAATAAATATTACATACACATTCTTTTTTTTCTCGTTATGAAACATATACAATGTTTAAATTTTAATTTTATTTTATGACAAAAATAAAATCAAACATTGCTGGTTTGATGGGAAATCTCCCCTCCTGAAAACCAACTCACAACAGATCAGAATTCACCATGTTTTCCCGTCTTAGAACAGGCCATCTACGTCCAATGATTTTCACAAGTGGATTCAAAACCTTTCCGAATTTCACCAAATGTCAGGATTCTCCAGCGAGCCCAGAACACATCACATCGGGTAACAGACATCTACACCAGCTGTGGTCATGGAGGTGATAAAGAGGGATCTGGTCTAGACTCCAGACCTGGGACAGGAGAAGAAAAATAAATTATGATAATTAAAACAATGAATAATATGTGAAGGTTATTCACATATTTAAACAAAATGTTAACGTGGGATTCAATCCCGGTTCATGACTGTCGGGAATCGAGGGTGTTACCCACTTGTCCACCGACTTGGTTTTAGATGAAAAGATAAAAAATATCAACACAAATTGAAATATGTACAAAGGGTTGGTATGCAAATTTACTTAAATGAAATCAAATTGTAAAGTATTGTGTGTATTCGAGAAAAACAATTTACAGATTGAAGAAAGTTTTAAGGAATATTTTAGAATGACAATATACCAAGATATTAGAGAATTATTCACAATTAAAACTTTGCTTAACTGAGTTAATTTCTAAATAAAAGCGTTCCAATGGAATTACATAAAGTTTATTTTAAATAATACACGCTAGCACCATGTATGATAAACTATAATAAATACGATATAATTGAGAAAAAAGGACATTTTCTGATTGTACAACTGAAATTCGCTGATGGCTTGCGCCATCTAACCGAATAAATATCAACTAATCGTTTTACTAGCAACTAAATATCAACTTATTCCGACAGATGGCGCAAGCCATCAGCAACTTTCAGTTACACGATCAGAAAATGTCCCTTTTTCTCCATTTATCCACCTGATACAAGTACAAAAATTCACCTTTTTACTATTTTTCATATTTATAATATTTAAGGATGCCTGAATGAACAGTTTTTCGGTCGTTGAGGTACAGTTTGCACCACGCTGATGAGAGCCAACAGCCCGAAACGCGTACTTGGTTAGCTTTTCATTATTAATCAAGAATGGGTATTTGACCAATTCTGGAATATTTATAAATAAACAAATAGTTTATATTGTCACAGTAATGAAGGTGACGTAGAATAAAATAATAATCTATTAGATCACTTTAAATAGTTAAATAGTTTGAGGGACAAAAAGAAATAAACTAAGTTAAATGGATAAAATAATAATAAATTAAGGAAGTATAATCTCAAAGACCCAAACGGCTGGCGTTCGGCTACACCCTTCAAGATGGCGGCTATTGTTTTCAAACTTCCCGCCTAGCGTGCCCGCCATCTATCGGAGCGTAGGTACATAACATTCGCCAAGCTGCCGATGTATTATTTACAGTTATACGCTATGTACATTTTTGGTTATGACAATATTTATTCCGATAGATGGCGTAAGCCATCAGCAACTTTCAGTTACACGATAAGGAGATTCCATTTTCTTAATTTCTCCACCTTATCCCAGTACAATTTCATATTTGTACTATTTTTTTTTTCACATACTATAATATAGGAAGACCATAGCTCGATGAAAATATTTATATGTAATTCTACTGTCCTAAAAGCTTATGTCCATAGTTTGCTTGAAAACCATTTCTGAGATTCCACCCTTCAGTGTAGCATATATAAGCAGAATGTATAAAATGAAATGATTTAAAAGCACGAATTTTTCTTTTATACATAATATAAACTTCTACTGTCCTTACCGAGATGAAAAAATATATTGGAAAGGCTTGGCTCATCAGTGGTGAACCCTCCCAGCGGTTTCGCCAATTTAATCCACCAGACCGCTTCTCAGAGCTCTAATACTGTATTGGAAGATATATTATATTAAGATATTATACGCAGCACCGAAGGATGGAATCTCAGAAATGGTTTTCAAGTAAACTATGGACATAAGCTTATAGTACAGTAGAATTACATTTAAATATTTGAATCCAGCAATGCTCTTGCGCAAACAATTAGAGCTCTGAGAAGCAGTATGGTAGATTAAATTGGCGAAACCGCTGGGAGGGTTCACCACTGATGAGCCAAGCCCTCCCAATATATTTTTTCATCGCAGTAAGGACAGTAGAAGTTTGTATTATGTATAAAAACATTCGTGCTTTTAAATCCTTTCATTTTATATGTATAGATGGCGTGTTATTGCTTTGTGATAATCAGAACGATCCACTACAGTATTAGAGCTCTAAATAAGTGGTCTGGTAGATTAAATTGGCTAAACTTCTGGGAGGGTTTACCACTGATGATCAAAGCCCTCCATTATATTTTATCATTGTAGTAAGGGCAGTAGAAAAATTATTTATTTTAAAAATAATCATATGCGTAAAAAATAGTTCAAATAACATATAAAAATTTAAATATTTTTTAACGGTTCTTAAAACTGATTTCTCTTGGCAATTTAAATTGAATTCAACATCTGTTTTCTTTTATTATCTCTAGTACACATGGTATAGGCCATGATATTCATAGTGGGTAGAAGTAGGCGACTGCTTTTACTGTAAGTGCACCACATGTCTATACATGTGAAAAGCAGTTCGACTTTGTACTTGCAAATGTGCCAGAGCCTCTTTACATATGTAGTACACATGGTATATATAGGCCATAATAATCATGGTGGGTAGAAGCTGGCGAATGCCTTTACTGTAAGTGCACCACATGTCTACACATGTAAAAAGCAGTTCGACTTTGCACTTCAAAGGTGCCATAGCCCAGTTTGGTTACTTGCACTCGCTGGTGGGGTTGGTCATTTTGCAAGAATCGGGGGTCATTGAAACATTTTTTTATCAGAAAAAAGTGTCCAATACGGGAATCGAACCCGGGTTGTAGCGGTCAAAAAACCAAAAGTTTAGACCATCCTTCCACCGACCCCCAGCTTTACACTTTACATATGTAAATTGTTTAAATATTTGATCAACGTTTTACCTCTATTATTTAAAAGACAAAGAATTGTGTAACTTGAGAAATAATCGATAAAGCTAACAAAATGTCCCTTGTGTGATGGAAGTTTAACTTGGGTCATCAGAATGTATTAGAAGAGATTTCTTTCTACGATAATTACCATCTTTATCATCATTTTTGACAGTATCTATCATTTACTTTTTGATTTTAAACTTCGGGATTGTTTTAAATTTACTTTTTGATAAATTGTTACTCAATATTGTTACCTTAATTTTAATGCGTCTTACATTTATTCAAAATATTCTATGATATTTAATATTTATTTAAAACAGATTATCATCATTCCTTTTTATAGTTACATTCCTTTTGTAATATTGTTTTTGTACATATATCTTGATTGGTTATTGGAGCGAGAGAGGACCTAGACCTAAGACTGCGGATCACGACCTACGAGGAAGACAACGAATAAATAAACACAATAACGTTGAAACGTTATTTACTTTTACTTTTATTTATTTTATTTGAATATGGAAACCCGCTCGGTGTATAACACCAAGAAGGAAGAAACCAAGGTCGATGACCCTGCAAAGCTGCAACTTGGTGCAACAATTAGATCTACTCGTATATACCTAATATCTTTTGTATTTCTATGTATATGCCTTCTATATCAAACCTATATGCAATTTTGACAGTTTTCAAAATCAAATTAGATTTAATTTTATTGAAACAAAGTATTTATTAATTTTATTATTTTTATTAACAGAGTGGTCATTTTTCTGTTTATAATTTACTACTCTGTAAATTTCCCTCATTGCTTATCTTTTGTTTACCATTCATCGTTTTTTCTTGCCTGAAATAAATGATTGTCTCATCCCGAAGTTGGTCTTTCCTAATTTTCCACGTGGCATTTTGGTGGAGATGCTGGGTAAGTTAGGGAAGACAAACTGAAGACCGCCGAGAAGACCTTGACACCATTGGTGCTGTGATCTACATGTTCGGAGACTGACTCCAGGATTCCACCGCCGTGTCAAAGCCAAGACTTCCCCCCAAGATGACGATGTCTCTATAGACAATACGACGACAAAGCCGCTCTTCACGCCGCAAGAAAAAGGTCGCCAAGGTACTAGGGACAGAGTTACAAGACTTCGATGGAATCCTTGGCAGAAGCACGTCAGATCCATGTCAGTATCTATATATATAATTGCCTTATTCTGTCTGAAGCTCACGGATAGAATGCGCGCCCATTTGCTGCCGGCGAACACGTGTCCTCCCTGCCCCCCTCTAGACAACCCTGTTATCAGCTGTGTGATACATACACCTGTCTATAGCGGCCATTCTAGACAACCCTGTTATCAGCAGTGTGTTACATCCACCTGTCTATACAGACCACCCTGTCTATAGCGACCACTGACCACCCTGCCTATAGCGACCACTCTAGACAACCCTGTTATCAGCTGTGTGATACATCCACCTGTCTTTACAGACCACCCTGTATATAGCGGCCATTCTAGATAACCCTGTTATCAGCTGTGTGATACATACACCTGTCTATAGCGGCCACTCTAGACAACCCTGTTATCAGCTGTGTGATACATCCACCTGTCTATACAGTCCACACTGTCTATAGCGGTCGTTGCCTAAACAACCCTGTTATCATCAGTGTGTTACATTCACCTGTCTATACAGACCACCCTGTCTATAGCGGTCACTTTAGGCAACCCTGTTATCAGCAGTGTGATACATACACCTGTCTATACAGACCACCCTGTCTATAGCGGCCACTCTAGACAACCCTGTTATCAGCTGTGTGATACATACACCTGTCTATACAGACCACCCTGTCTATAGCGACCACCCAAGACAACGTTTTTAAAATATATTCGCACTCGGGTAAAACCCGGGCGTTGCCCGGGCCATTCGTCTAGTCTACAATAATTGCTAGTTGTGGGTCACAGCTACCATAGTGAAGAAGCTATGTAACAAAGTATTTATTATTTTTTAACAGAGTGGTTATTTTTATGTTTATATTTTGCTATTCTGTAAATTTCCCTCGTGGCTTATCTTTTGTTTATCACTCATAGTTTGTTCTTGCCTGAAATAAATGATTGTCTCATCCCGAAGTTGGTCTTCCCTAATTTTCCACGTCGCAATATAATCATTAGTGGACAAATTAGAGTATATTCATAAATGTAGCTAAGTTTCTAATCAGGTCAATTCTGTAGATATTTTGATTGATAACATTCTAAACTTTCTACAAAATCTGGATCTCTAATGTTTTCATGTGTTGAATAATGTAAATAACTTATGTAAATAAACCTTTCTCCTTTTTTGGCGCAAGTATCCCTTGCGGGATATAGCGCTTTGGTTCAAGGTTCAAATTCACATTAATAGGTTCCGCTTAGCAAGAGCAACCTTGTTCATGATAATTGAAACAGTGAATAATATGTGAAGGTTATTCACTTATCAAACAAATTTTAACGCGGGATTCAATCCCGGTTCATGACTGTCGGGAATCGAGCGTGTTACCCTCTCATCCACCGACTTTTATGCCGTTTCGCTGGTTCAAGGTTCAAAATCACATTAATAGGTACCGCTCAGCAAGAGCAACCTAGTTCATGATAATTGAAAAAGTAAATAATATGTGAAGGTTATTCATATATTAAACAAAATTTTAACGCGGGATTCAATCCCGGTTCATGACTGTCGGGAATCGAGCGTGTTACCCTCTCATCTACCGACTATTGTTATATAGCGCTTTGGAAATAAAATAATTGTAATAATTGTAATTGTAATTGCAATCCATTTGTGTTCAACTTCTCTCTCAACTGATATATTATAAATTTGGGAACTCTTTCTACAAACGTACATCCATATCCTTATAACCTTACTCATTTCTTCTTTAGGAAGTTTGGATGTTTAATTTCCAATCACATATTGCTTCTACGGAAATGCAATTTCCATCAGGAAGGATGACTTCATCCTTGCTAGAAACAATCAGGTTCCTTTTCCATACCCATTGTTACTTTTTATTATAATAAAAAACAATCCAGAACGAGATTTATTTAGCTATTTTTATCTCTCTTGCTTTCAGGCCAAAATGTCCTTCAACAGGAGAATTAGAAGTATGACTTCCAAGCCCCATATGTTATGATGCATTATAAATAAATAAAAGGAAGATCGAAAAATGCAATATAACAGCGGTGGAGACGCCGGTTATGTAAATTTCTCTCTCTCTCTCTCTCTCTTTTATTCAACCAGGAGATTTACATATTTGTAAATATAATTCGGCATATAAGGATGTGTAAGTTTAATAAAAGTGTGTCAGTAATAATCGGGTGTTGGTGAATTATTAGTGTCATCAGGGTGTTGTGGGCACTTTTAAAGAAGCAAATAGGCTTCAGTTGGAGACCAGAAGAAGTCTGGCAAGAAGATACAGTCAAGCTCTGCCATAACTATTTAGATAAGACCAGACATATCCAGGATGCGACAAGCTTTCCGAGCTTAGTAAGTAAGGTAGTGATCATATCCGAAACAAGCGGTATGGTAGATTAAAAAAAAAAAAAAAAAAACTTGCGAAACTTCTGGGAGGGTTCACTACTGATGAGCCAGGCCCTCCAATTAAATTTTCCATTGCAGTAAGGACAGTAGAAATTGTTTATTTAAAAAAAAATCATACGCGTCTATAATAGTTACGAATTTTGATGACAGCCATATGTATTGTTACTCTTTATTAAAACATAAAAACGACCTTTTTTGAGAATTTAAAAATTATATAAATTGGTTAGTGGAGTGGAGGGGTACATCAAAATCTTTGTCGATGACAAATATATATATATTTCGTACTTGGATTTGTTCAAAGGACGTCGTAGTTCAGGTTTGTCGCGGTCCATAATAAGGTTTGCTTGGCTAAAACTTAAAATAAACAAGAAATCAAGTGCTCGGTTTCTTAAACTATTTTTATCTCTAGATTTCAGGCCAACATGTCTTCAACACTAGAACTAGAAGTAGGACTTCCATAGCAATATGTATTGTTACTTTTTATTAAAACATAAAATGATATTTTTTGAGAATTTAAAATTCACATGAATTGGTTAGTGGAGGGGAGGGGGTACATTAAAATCTTTGGCGATGACAAATTTGTATATATCGTACTTGGGCGTTTTATGGTTTTCACAAGTCCATATCTCAGAAGAAGGCCAAGTGACACTTACTCCTCACTTTCTTACTGCTACTCTTTTTGTGTTGTTTTTCTTGCTTCCCTCTTTCTCTTTCTTGTTTTTTTTTCTGTCTTTATCGTTGTTTCCTTTGTCTCACTGCTTTGTTCTTATGCATACCTCTGGTGAATCCTGTATAGGGTCAGTGACCCTAAATAAAGGCTTTTTGTTGTTGTTGTTGTATATATCGTACCTGGCTCTGTTCAGGGATTGTCAGGTGTTTCGCATTCCATGATAAGGTTTCCTGGGATGAAACTTAAAATCAACAAGAAATTCAGGGCTAGGTTTCTTAAACTATTTTAATTTCTCTAGCTTTTAGTTTAACATGTCCTTCAACAGGAGAATTAGAAGTAGGACTTCCACAGCCATTGTTACATTTTGATAAAATCTACAAACAAACCAGGGCATGGTTTCTTTATCTATTTTCATTTCTCCAACTTTCGTGCAAACATGTCCAATACTGGTCAAAGTGTCTTCTCATGATAAAATATCCACGCTGCGCGCGTTTGTTTTTGTAGATATTTCTGGTGGGATAAAGTCGATATTTTAGTAAGCCCGTTGAAGAGCGATTAACACTTGAAAGCTAGCGTTTTTTTTTTTCAATAAAAAGATACTCATTATGATAAAATATTTGTAATTTAAAAAGTGTTTTCTATTTTAAAAAATACAGCCACTTTATCTATATAAATTTTATGATCTCTGTCGATTAATAAATGTAAATTTGTAAATATTTAATTTTAAGTTCTTATTTGTTTGTTGTTTTGTTTAAGAAAAAAAAAATGTAATATTGAAGTAGTTGCGTCTGTTACAGGAGTAACAGACGCAACTACTTCAATATTACGCATTGTTCGATAATACATAAATATACAAAATTTTAAATAAACATATTTTTAATAAAATATATTATATTTTAAAATATTTTATAGAATCAGAGAGCTAGTGCTACTTTTTCTACCGAAAAAAAATTGGGTCAATACAATAATTTTTATTATTTCCTTAGGTAAAATCATAAAATATTAAACAATTATTTCCTTCTATTTATTCTTTTAAAAATATTAATTTATCAAAAATTCTCTTAGAAGGGTTAATTCTTTTAGCATTGAGTAAATTAAAAGAGAGAAAATCTGTAGGAAAAAAAAAGCTCTACGATTTTTTAATTAAATTTGACTATTTTTTCAGAGATTTGGGTTTTTTTGCTATTTAATTTATTTGGTTTGCGCTGACGGGGTAAAAATTGGAAATTACTGCTGGACTTATTTGGTGTTTCTACGTCCGTGGTCAAATGAGAATTTATTTGGGATGGTGACAAACAGGGATTAGTTCCATTAGGTTTGAGCTATATTTCTCTTCTTTAGCAAATTTTCTCTGGTTTGAAAGATAAAGGTTTATTTATAAGTTAAACATGACGTATGCACAAAGGAACGTGTGGCCATTGGACATGTGTCGGACCTGAAGGCTGTTGTTGGGTGCTGCGCTGCCTGGAGTATAGGAGCTCCATCTATGATTCCTTTCTTCCTATGGTGAATCTGTATAAGACTGGTAGTCTTGATAAAGCTTTGTGTTTGTAAAAATATTTATAAAGTAAACATGACGTATGCACAAAGGAACATGTGGCCACTGGACATGCGTCGGCCCAGGAGCCTGTTTTTGGGTGCTGCGCTGCCTGGAGTATAGGAGCTCCATCTATGATTCCTTTCTTCCTTTGGTGAATCTGTATAAGACTGGTGGTCTTAATAAAGCTGTATGTGTCTGTATATTCAGAACAATTGTTGGGTTCTGTGCTGCCTGGAGTATAGGAGCTCTATCTATGCTTCCTTTATGGGGTGAATCTGTAACAGACCGGTGGTCTTAATAAAGCTGTGTATGTGTGTATATTCAGGACAATTGTTGGGTTCTGTGCTGCCTGGAGTATA
The DNA here is from genome assembly GCA_030710605.1 of Cordylochernes scorpioides. Classification (NCBI taxonomy): domain Eukaryota; kingdom Metazoa; phylum Arthropoda; class Arachnida; order Pseudoscorpiones; family Chernetidae; genus Cordylochernes; species Cordylochernes scorpioides. The sequence goes on along the minus strand of CP092863.1, from coordinate 68,646,683 downwards.
GGAGCTCCATCTATGCTTCCTTCCTATGGTAAATCTGTATAAGACCGGTGGACTTAATAAAGCTGTATGTGTGTGTATATTCAGAACAATTGTTGGGTTCTGTACTGCCTGGAGTATAGGAGCTCCATCTATGCTTCCTTCCTGCGGTGAATCTGTATAAGACCGGTGATCTTAATAAAGCTGTATGTGTGTGTATATTCAGAACAATTGTTGGGTTCTGCGCTGCCTGGAGTATAGGAGCTCCATCTATGCTTCCTTCCTGCGGTGAATCTGTATAAGACCGGTGATCTTAATAAAGCTGTATGTGTGTGTATATTCAGAACAATTGTTGGGTTCTGTGCTGCCTGGAGTATAGGAGCTCCATCTATGCTTCCTTCCAGTGGTGAATCTGTATAAGACTGGTGGACTTAATAAAGCTGTATGTGTGTATATTCAGGACAATTGTTGGGTTCTGTGCTGCCTGGAGTATAGGAGCTCCATCTATGCTTCCTTCCAGTGGTGAATCTGTATAAGACTGGTGGTCTTAATAAAGCTGTATGTGTGTATATTCAGGACAATTGTTGGGTTCTGTGCTGCCTGGAGTATAGGAGCTCCATCTATGCTTCCTTCCAGTGGTGAATCTGTATAAGACCGGTGGACTTAATAAAGCTGTATGTGTGTGTATATTCAGAACAATTGTTGGGTTCTGCGCTGCCTGGAGTATAGGAGCTCCATCTATGCTTCCTTCCAGTGGTGAATCTGTATAAGACCGGTGGTCTTAATAAAGCTGTATGTGTGTATATTCAGAACAATTGTTGGGTTCTGCGCTACCTGGAGTATAGGAGCTCTATCTATTATTTCTCTCTGTGGTGAATCTATGTAAGACTGGTGTTCTTAATAAAGCGGTATATGTGTGTGTATATTCAGAAAAATTGTTGGGTTCTGGGCTGCCTGGAGTATAGGAGCTCCATCTATGATTCCCTTCTTACTGTGGTGAATCTGTATAAGACCGGTGGTCTTAATAAAGCTTTGTGTGCGTGTGAAAATTTTATAAGGTAAATTTTGTACATTGTATTCATGTACAAGAAAAGAGAGGTCTGTGGAAGGATGGTCTAAACCATTGGTTTTCGACCACTACGACCCGGGTTTGATTTCCGAATTTGGACACTTTTTTCTGATTAAAAAAAAATACACAAATGACCTTCGTTTCTTGCAAAAGTTCAACCCCACCAGAAAGTGCAAGTAACCAAACATTTGGTACATTTGTTAGTGCAAAGCTCAACTGCTTTTCACATGTTTAAACATACGGTGCACTTACAGTAAAAGCAGTCGCCTACTTCTACCCACTATGATTATCATTGCCTGTACTACGTATATACTAGAAATAATATTAATATTAATAAAAAGTTGAAATATTTTCACAACCCCGAACACTTCTTTAATCCATATGATGGAAAATAAACTTTTTTTATAATTATATTGTGACGAAGAAATAATTTATATTTTAATATTTAATTTAAAATATTTAATGAAAACAGATTATATATATTACTATTTAAATAAAAAGACATATATATTGGATCAAAATATCATTTATTTTACCAATATTTCAGTTGGCTGAATGCCAACCTTTATCAAGGTATTATAACATATTTAATGTGTGTCAACAACAAACTCTGCGCCACATAACGTCAATATAATTAATTTTTGAAAATATTTTGCTTATATTCAATGGGGGAAAAATTAATATATATATTTAAATTATGGACAAAATATAATTTGTAAAATATGGGTGTGAATATTTTGAAAATTTACAATTACAATATTACAATTATAAACGGCATTTCAAATTTTCCCGCATGTGTTTCTTTTGAACGAAAAATCGTAATTTATTTTAAGGAGAAATAACGATTATTTTTAACCTTAGGGATAATGTATGAAAGGATGATTTGTGAAGAGTAATTCCCATCCCTGGACACTTTTATTTTTCCGTTTATCATTACACTTCACAATTCATCCTTTCATACTTCATCCCTAAGGTTAGAAATAATCGTTATTTCTCCTTAAATTAAATTTCGATTTTTCGTTCAAAAGAGACACATGCGGGATCATTTTTAAATGTCGTTCTACAATCATAAGCCGCATTGTATTGTATTATAAAATTACTATGTATTTGTAAAAGCATCATACATGTTCCTTAGTTTGCTTGTTCAATATTCTCTAGCTGTAGATAGTTTGGTTGATAACTGTCGACTTGTCGTACTGACGTCATCAATAAATACTTTCACATCTTAAGATATTCCAAGATTTGATTTCTACGCTACAATATTATACAGTTTATATTTAGCAAATATATAGACTAAAAGAGACTCAATTTGATATTTGCGGAAGAGCGATTGCTCGAAACATATTATATATTTATAATTATATGTAATTCTACTGTCCTCAAAGCTTATGTCCATAGTTCATCTAAAATACCCATTCCAAGAGTCTAGCATCAGTATCACTATAAAAGAAAGATCCAAAAATACAATATAACAGCGGTATGGTAGATTAAACTGGCTAAACCGCTGGGAGGGTTCACCACTGATGAACCAGACCCTCCCATTAATTTTTCCATTGCAGTAAGGGCAGTAGAAATTGTTTAATAACAAAATGAAGCTTACGTGTTTAAAATAGTTTCTAATTTTCATAACAGATGAAGCGCTATTTTGGATCATAATAAAAATATAGTTAAAGTGTATGAAAATTACACATAAACGGCTGTAACCAATGTCCATTTCGATGTAACATCGTGTGTTGTAATGATTGAACTGGCTACCCTGTTGCCAACGTTGGGAGAAATTGTTGGCAGTGGTGCCAAATGTAACTATATTTAATGGCGGCAACTCTGGCGACTTAATGGACGTCACTAGAGTCTTTTGGTAAAGAAATCTGAGTTTGTATAACAGATGTTGTTGGGAATATCTTGACACAAATACATACTTAGATGTATCTTCATGTGTAATGTTATGTTAGAGCTATATATCCATTGTTAGAATATATCAAAATGTACAATTAACTATAGACCAACGTTTACCAAGTTTTACCATAAATGTTTCTTTTTACATAATGGAAAATCTTAATTTTAATTATTTTAAGAGGAGATTTTTATTTTTCGAGCGAAGAATAAATATACATAGAGACAAAAATTAAGGAAATTGTACCTTTCAGCATTTATATCGGGATTCAGGCAATAACTCTGTAAGATATTACAGTGACCTTTATTGAAGATATACTCATGGACAAAACTCAAGGAAGCCGTATCTTTTAGCATGTATATCGGGATTCAGACAATAACTCTGAAAGATATTACAGTGACCTTTATTGAAGATACACTCATGGACAAAACTTAAGGAAGTTGTACCTTTTAGCATGTATTTCGGTATTCAGACAATAACTCTGAAAGATATTACAGTGACCTTTATTGAAGATACATGAGATAAACAAGTATGAACAAAATTGCCTCTGTATCCTTCAAAAAAACAGACAGCCGGCGATATCATTGTATGAAACTTGATAGGCTCTTTCTTCATACGAGCAAGGATTCTTGAATCATTCGGTTATTTTTTTTTCTAATTATCCCTAGTAAACGTGGTACAGGCCATGATAATCATAGTGGGTAGTTAGCGACTGCTTTTACTTTAAGCGCACCACATGTCTACACATGTGAAAAGCAGGGTAAAAGCCTACAGCTACACCAGGTGTTCCCAGTGTGGTCACCCTCCCAAGTACTGACGGGGCCCGACATTGCTTATCTTCGGTGATCGGACGAGAACCGGTGTTTTCAATGTGGTATGGCCGTAAACATTCGTTTAAATAGATGTATATATATCAATGTATCTAGTTATTTACATTCTATATGCACCTCTGTACTTGAATATATTGTTTATTATGAAGTTTTGCTAATTATAATTTACATTTCTACCACGTATTTAGTAAGACTATGATGGAATTTGGTTCGGGTGGAAAAAGATCATCAAAATAATTATCTCTCTTTATAATAATTAGTTACAATAAACACACAAACTGTTAGGTAATTCTTAAATTAGTTAATTGATATAATTAACTCTGTTGTATAATGTGTGTAAGAGAATTTTAAATATATTGATAATTAGCTCCACCGTAGGTAATTAAATTAATTATATTTCCTAAACTATTTTGTGTTAAAAAATAGTACAAATGTGATATTGTACTGGTTTAAGGTACATATATTATGAAAATGGCATCTCCTTATCGTGCAACTGAAAGTTACTGATGGCTTGCGCCATCTATCGGAATAAATATCAACTATTCTTGTTGATTTTTAATTATTCCAGAATTGGCCAAATACCCATTTTTGAATCCGTGGTAATCTTTTCTTGATTAATCAAGAATGGGTATTTGGCCAATAATAATTAAAAATCAACGAGAATAGTTAATATTTATTCCGATAGATGGTGCAAGCCATTATCAACTTTCAGTTGCACGATAAGGAGATGCCTTTTTTATATTTTATGTTAGTTTAGGTTTTAATAGCTATTCTGGTTAGTAGTGGTATAGTTAGGTACGAGAAAAACTAGCTCGTCACATTTGGAGAATCTCAAACACAAATTGAGATAGAATGTATACAGACAGTATCTCAACTTTTTAACAATATATAATTCCTATTTATGAGCGCCATCTGTTATTAAAATTCGAAACTATTATAGACGCTTATGATTCTTTTTGGAATTAAACAATTTCCACTGTCCTTACTGCAATGGAATAATTAATGGGAGGGTTCACCTCTGAAATTGTGAAAACCGAACTTGAAGGAGATAGAGAAATTTTGTTCACAATTTGTTCTTATGTGTCTTCAATAAAGGTCACTGTAATATCTTTCAGAGTTATTGTCTGAATCCCGATATACATTCTGAAAGATACAACTTCCTTAAGTTTTGTCCATGAGTGTGTCTTCAATAAAGGTCACTGTAATATCTTTCAGAGTTATTGTCTGAATACCGATATACATGCTAAAAGCTACAATTCGCTTAAGTTTTGTCCATGAGAGTGTCTTTGAAAAAGGTCACTGTAATATCTTTCAGTGTTATTGTCTGAATCCCGATATACATGCTAAAAGGTACAACTTCCTTAAGTTTTGTTCATGAGTGTGTCTTCAATAAAGATCACTGTAATATCTTTCAGAGGTATTGTCTGAATCCCGATATACAGGGTGATCCAAAAGTCCCGCACAACTTTAAAAATTAATAACTCCGCGAATATTTGCGTTAGAGCAATGCGGTAAACACCATTGTGTTCAGGATGCGATGGGATTTTTTATGGCAAATAATGAAAAATTCGAAATTGATTTTAGTTACAATTTTATTCACCAGATGGCGCTCTACCAGATTCAGATATTCAGCGGCCAAATTGTTTGATAAATTGAAAAATATAATTGAACGACACGTATTTTTCCTTTTTAAATACCAGGAAAGAACCCTAATAATATCGAATAACAAATTAATAAAACACCACTTCGCCAAAAGTATGAAGAATTGGTTAACGATTTTCAAATACAATCAGAGATATGTAAAATAGGCAAATGCAAATTAAAACATGTAGCAAAAATATTTATATTTTATATGGGGTTTTGTGAAATAGATTGAATGTTTGAAAAATACTGCTGATATCAATACACGAATTTTTGATATGTTAATATAGTACCAAAAATTATGATGGCACTACTAATAGGATTTCTTGCTATAAGAAATGTGTAGTTTCTTGACTAATTGGAGACCCTTGACTATTTAACTGGATATTTGTCATGATCCAACAAATGAAATATAGAGGGGAGTGACAAAATATATTTGTCGTACTTTATTCCAAATATCTTATGGGCTTGTCAAATGTTATCATTGTTTATTATACTGTACACAATTTTAAAAAATGTTTCCCCTCAAATAAAAATAATTTTTAAATCGACCTTTTGCGTTGAAAAACGTGGTAGTAAAATCATTTTGTATTATTTTTTTTCACAAAATTTCTAAAGTTATTGGTATACAGAAATTTTCCTTATGCTATTTCTTCTAATGAGCGAAAAGCGAAAACTAAACATAAGGGGAATAATTGTGTGTACCAGTGTTATTCGAGAAGTTATAACACTCTGGTTTGCACGACATAATATGTGAGTAAATGACAAACAAAAAATTACTGTTCACAAATAAAAAAAGATAGTCAAGATGTGAGGACAGCATTTATTATCCCCATATACCAACACAAAGAGCTGCAAAATATTGGTAGATAATATAATACATGGCCGCTTATATAACACATGAGGTAACTGCCTTCTCTCTTGTATTAGGTCACAATCCTTGCTCAATGTGGCACCCTTCATTCTCAATCACCGCCTGCAGACGATAAATGACAAAATGGACAGCATTAAATAACATATCTGTTGAAATTGATAAAACGTGCCATCTGATAGAAGCCTTCAACATGGCCAATGTGGTAGGCCAGCATCGATAAACACACGATTTAATGTACTCCCATAAACAAAAATCGCAAGGCGTCAATTCTGGTGATCTTGTAGGCCACTGGTATATAAAGTGGCGACTTATCACACGATTTTCACAGAACGTATCCTTCAGCAATTGTTTGGCACCTCGGGAGATATGAGGAGGTCCTCCATCTTTCATGAATGTTATTTCGCTTAGTGCTTTTGCCCTGCAATATGGGAATACCCTTTTCTCTCAAAAGTTGGACATAACGTTCATCAGTTACAAAAACGGTTTTAAAAGTTCTTCCATTGATTTTTCAAAGAAAAATGGCCCAATAATAAAAGAAGTGAACCCACACAAAACTGTAACTCTAGGCTGGTAAAGTGGCATTTCTGTAAAAATCCTAGGGTTGTCTGTTGCCCAAATGCGGCTGTTTTGAATGTTAAATTCTCCGTTTAGAGAAAAGTGAGCATCATCTGTCCACAGAAAATTCGACAGCCAGTTTTCATCAATATCAATTTGCCGGAAAACCCATGCAGCGAATTCTTGATGCATCTCAAAATCGCCAACTTTCAGCTCGTGAAATCTTTGAATTTTGTATGGGTACACACAATAGAGACATTAAGTGAAGCGTCTTCGGATATCACAATCATACGCGGCGAATTTAACGCCAAAATTTCAATTTGGGGATCACCTGTCCTGGATAACAAAAGTCAGCAGGTTGAGGACATACTAACAGACCTCGACCTTACACCGTTAAATAACGGAGAGAACACCTATCTAAGTCCACAGGCACAGAATCCGCAATAGACATCACAGCGATAAATTACAACATCGCACCCACAACACAATGGAAAATCATGAGAGGTGCAATCAGTGACCACAGACCAATTTTAACAACCCTAAACTTCAAAATTGAGAACGTCCATTAGAATAAAAGAACATGGAACTTTAAGGAAAGCCGACTTGAAAAAAATTCACAGAAAAGCTTGAAGAACTGTGCAACGAAAAATTGAATTACAGAACGCTTGACAAAAACTTGGAAAATTCTCTTCGAACATTTCAAAATCTGCAAAAGCATCGATACCTAGAGGTAGACGTAAAGACCTGTGGATACCTTACTGGAAGGACCAAAACATCGAGGCAGTGATTTCAGAGAGAGAGAGAATATCAATGAACTTCTTAAAAAATTAAAACAGAAGAAAACAGAAATAACTCATTGAAATTAGTCACTAAATATAACAATAAATTTGGATATGCAAACAAGAAAAATGGCAGAATTCTGCGAAAAAATGGATCCAAGAAAGGACAGCCAACACTGGAATATGATAAGAGTGTTAGAGAACAATCAACACCAACACCAATCCTCCAATACTCTAACCGATATGAATAGAACAGCGCGAATGAGAACAAACAGATGGCTGACATAATTGCTGAATATCTTTCAAGCACTTCCATACTCAACTATACGAATTAAGACAGGACTCTAAAAATAATATAAACCAGTTAGTTAAACAAAGCAAGAAACTTCCATCAACAAGATATTTTCTCGAGAGACTTCACACTGAATGAGCTAAACTTATCAATAAAAAAATCCAAGAGGTCACCAAGAGATAATCTAATCTTTGGTAAAATGATCAAACACTTTGAAGACAAAGCTAATAATCAACTCCTACGAATACTGAACATTTCATGGCAAACTGGTAAACTACCAAAGAATTGTAATATATCAATTATAGTGCCAATACTGAAGCCAAACAAAGATGCCAAGGAATACAAGAACTATCGGCCAATTGCTCTCACCAGCAAACTTTGTAAAATACCAGAACGAATTATCCACTCTAGGTTCATAGTCTGGCTCACTAACAATAATAAAATAAACCTCTACCAAACTGCCTATAGATCCCAGCACTGTACGACTGATCAACTGTTTTACTTCTGTCAATCAATAATAGATTATTTCCAGGAAAAACCGCCAAAGAAGACCACGGCTATATTCCTTGATATGACCTCAGCTTTTGATAGAGTGTGGAGGGAGAAATCACGAGAAAAGCTGCACAACATCGGAGTAAGAGAAAAACCTTAATCTGGATTGCAGACTTCTTAAGGGGAAGAAGGTTAAAGGTTCGGGTCAATGGAGAATTTTCCAAGGAAGGAAGAACATGGGCTGGTGTAACTCAAGGATCTGTGCTCAGTCCTCTACTCTATCTGCTATATATTAACGACATCTATCCTTACCTCACTGAAGACACAAAGGTTGTCTGTTATTCAGATGATATAGCCATATGGCACACAAGTAGCAGCATAGAAAAATCGTAAAAAATACTGAACACATCAATGAGAGGACTGGAGAAGTGGGCAATGGAACTCCAAATGACCATAAACCCAATAAAACCAAACCTATGCGTCTTCTCCACTCACAGGGAAAAGGCATAAATATAGCAAAAAAATAAGCATAAACAAACAAATGATTGATAAAATTAGAAATCCATAATACCTAGGTGTGATACTGCAGTCCTGTATCTTTCAAGTTGGTCTCGAGGACCACGCCATTACCATCTCCTAAGCGGCAAAGTACGCGATCTACGTATTCATCGTAGATCGCAAAATGCGTGGTGTCGCTGGAGACCCACTGGCGATTCTCCACAAACTCTGCAGCGCTGGAAGAGGCGCCATATTCATTGTACATAGTGTACATAATGCATATTATCTTTTTTTAATAGTGCAGACTGTGCATGTATTGACAAGATGTCAACAAAATTATTTTAATTATTATTGATGAGGAATTGGAATTTTCATAACACATAATTAGCACCTCAAATAGAACTATCAGAAAACTAAACATTCTGAGAAGGCTTTGTGGAACAAATTGGGGAGCAAAACCCAGAATTCTCAGAACAACATATACCACCTTAATAAGGCCGATAATGGAATATGCAACACCGGTCTGGGCTCCCTCAAGCTCATCACTAAAAGTAAGACTAGACAGTGTTCAAGCAAAAGCGGCCAAAATAATCATTGGTGCTGTTTCATCCACCAACAATGAGAAAATTCAGAGAGAATGTGTTCTAGACCTACTCGCTCGAAAGCAGAAGACAAAATAAAAACAACTTGGATCGGCACTTCGGAAAAGAGGAACCAAAGGACGAGATCTCTCTGACCACTTGTGGTTTGGTAGATCCGCCCTTTTCTGAGAATGAGGTGAAACTGACGGCTTTCAAGTTCGGGAAAAGGAAATCTCCTGGTCCCGAAGGGATCGATAACACGGTCGTGAAAGCCCTGGTAAGGATGCACCCATCGCTCCTTTCCAGGTTATTCAATAGGTGCCTGGACACTGGTACTTTTCCTGAGGCATGGAAGGTTGCCCGAGTATTGCTTCTCGAAAAGTCTGGTAGAAAGGGTAATACTCCTAATGATTAACTTATGCTTTCTTTACTAGCGTGTCTAGGTAAGGTTCTGGATAGCCTACTAGCTCAGTGACTGAAGCACTGGCTAGAAAGTAATGAGCTCATTTCCTCTTTCCAACATGGTTTAGGGAAGGGAAGTCCACAACCACAGCTCTGAACGAGGTGTTAGAGGGGGTTGAGATGGGCTTAAATAAGGGTGCTTGGGTTCTTTTCGTGGCCCTGGACATTGATGGCGCGTTCAACTCCATGAACTGGAACAAGCTGATGAGAAATTTGATGGACATGGGTTGTCCTGATAATGTGTGCAGCTTGGTTCGAGACTTCCTGAGGGATAGACGGATTAGTCTCAGTTTTGGTGGGCGGAAGTTGGAAAGAAACTGTGCTAGGGGTTGCCCCCAGGGCTCTTACTGCGGACCTATTCTGTGGAATATCCTGGTAAACACCTTTTTCAAGGAGGAGCTCCCTGAGGGAGTCAGGCTGGTTCTCTATGCTGACGACCAGTTCCTCATTGTTGAGGCTGATTCGAGAGCGAAGGCTGAGAAGTGTGTTGAAACTTCTCTCCAAATTCTCTCGAACTGGGCCCATTACTCTGGCCTTAAGTTCAATGTCTCCAAAACTAAAGCCCTCAGCTTTAAGCCTAGGGACATAAGAACTAAAAGGAAAGGGATCAAATGGGAACACAAGCCGGCTATCGGGATCAAAGGACGGAGGGTAGCGTTGGTCAATAGGATGACCATCCTGGGGGTGGTCATTGATGACAAGATGGGTTGGCAATACCAGGCGGAGGAGATGGTGGCGAGAGGCAGGGAGGCGTTGTGCAGGCCTGTCCTGGTTGGCTCTCAACGGGGGGAGGGGGGTACTATTTTTAGAAACCTCTGCCTCTCCTGTGTCGAGCCAATCCTGCTATATGCTTCCAGGGCCTGGTGGCGCCGAAACAGGGATCAGAAGGTGGCAACAACTCTAGAGAGAGTGCAGAGGACAGCGGCACTCAGAATCACAGGGGGATAACGCACTACCAGCAGTGAGGCCTTTTTGGTCCTCGCTGGGCTTATTCCCCTGGGGTTGAAACTAGAGGAGGAGACCATCAGACAGAAGATCTAAGAGAACAGGGAATGTGCCCTGGAATGGAAGAGGGACCCAAGAAAACCTCCGCAGTGGTTGCCAAAGTGGAATTGGAGTCCTGGAGAGCCGACAGGGAATGGCACGGAGGTTTTCACTGATGGGAGTAGGTCTGGAACCAATACTGGAGCTGGGGTAGTGATTTTCACTAATGGAGAGCTGATCTTCCAAGAAAGTTTAACACTCAGAGTGGACGAATTGGTCTTTTCAGCCGAGCTGGTTGCGATCAGGGTAGCCCGCAGTGTGTGCCGAGAAGAACTTCAGCCCGGACCGCCTCTATTCAGATTGTATGTCGGCCCTCGTCGCCATCAATCTGGAGAAAGGGCAACTCGCGCATAAAATAATCCAGGAGCTGGAGATGATGACGCGGGCTCCGGAGCTCCCTTGGTTTAGGAGACACAGCCTCATCGAAGGTAATGAGTTCGCAGACAGGATCTCTAAGGCAGGATGCTTAAAAGGTAGATCACTGAGGACCACAGTGACCAAGAAAGAAGTTTATAGGAGGATCAGGGGGCACGTCCAGGACTTATGTTTGGACAGATGGAGGAACATTGTGAAGGGGAGAGAGTTATTCAATGGGGTAACAACACCCAAGTACCTCTGTAAGGTAATGTCCCACAAACTCATTAGGGTAGTTCGGGACATGGGCTCTTCCCCAAGTCTCCACAGATTTGAAATTAAGAGCAATCCTGATTGCGTCTGTGGAGAAAGGGATGTGAATGCACGCCACTACGTCTTGGATTGTCCAAGGGTAGTGGGTGTGCAGGAAGAGAGAAGGAGGGAGAGGGGCGCGATCGAGAGTGAGCTGCTGAGAAATCACAGCAAGCTTCTTGAGAAAGCCCACGACGTGGCAGCTGAGCTTTTCCTCAGCTGTGAGTGAACAGAGTCGACTGGGGTCTGCCTCCCCGCGGTCCCTGCTGGACACAGTAGATAGTTTCCTATTTTGCTGTGATTAAAGGCCACCGGTATAGAAATCCTTCCAAACACGTTGTCTGGGAGGTGGTGTTTCAAGGTACAATGTCCAATCACTAGCTTGGATACCGTTACTTGGCTTATGAGTTGAACAGAATAGCAGCGAAGGCATGCTTCGCATGCCGGCTTGTGGACCGAATGGTCTGGGTGGCCATCTGCTTCTAGGGCGTACCAACTGTGCTTAGGTGGGATCCTCCAGTTCTTGTTTATTTTGGCTACTGTTTCTATTTCTTTAAAAATAAGTTTATTTTTCTGTAGCAAGGGTTATTTTGTGCCTTTTTTCGCTAGCGCATCAGCAGCTTCATTGCCTTCAATGCTAACATGTAAGAGTATCCATTGAAGGTGAATTTTTGAGGTATTGAGAGTTTTTGGAGATAACCAATTATGTTCCTGCTTACTTTGTCTCTAAGTTCCCCTGTGTGACTCAAGTGTTGAATGGCACTTCTCCTATCAGTAAGAATCCATATATCGTGATGTTTAATGTTTCTGATGGATTTTAAAACTTCATAGATGGCATTAAGTTCTGATCTGAAGACTGAGCAAAATTCTGGGTTTCTTCTGTTTATTTTCTCAATGCCATTTGTGGTTTTAATGAGAGAGCCACTGCCAGTGTGTCCCAACTCATCTCTGCTACCATCGGTATAGATAGTTATTGCATTTTTAGGAATTTTATTAATTATTTCTAATGATAATTGTTTTAAGTATTCTGGATTTTGGTATTGTCTGTTGGTGGTTTCATTTAAAGTGGCATTAAAAATAACATTTTGTTAGTGGTTCGCATGGAGATATTTTTTCAGCTAAATATATAATATTTTTCTACTTTATATTTTAAAAATCCATTTCTTTTGGCCAGGTGGAGAGGGCCTTCTTTTTTGAGTCTTAGATTGGATTCCCAATTAAGTATGTAATTGAAAGTCCTGTGTTTGTTCTCATAACTCTTGATTTTGTTTATATATTTTGGCAGATTGTAGCTTATTCTATTCTTTAAGGGCATAATGTCTGCCTCGTAAAGTACAATATCATTAGGGAAGGGTTTTCGAAGACCTGTAATAATTCTAGCTGCACTTAGTTGTATCCTTTCCAGTGATTTTAGATTTGTTTCAGATGCTGTACCATAGATTTGATATCCATATTCCAGGATAGGTCTCATTAGAGATGTGTAAGTTAATTTTATTGTTGTTGCTTCAGCTCCCCACTCTTCCTGAAATATATTTCAAGATTTTTAGTCGGTCTCTTCCTTTTCTAACAACTCCTTCAATATGCTTACTGGAGTTGATTTCTGGATCCAGGGTGTAGCCGAGATATTTAGGATGTTTATTATATTGCAATTGTTGTTATTTCAGAATAATATTTGGTCTTATTTTGTACAGTTTCTTATCGGTAGTAAAAAGACAGGTTTCAGATTTTTGGGGTTTAAATTCTAATTTATGTTTATTAGCAAATTTTTCTAGGTGGAGAAGAGTCTTGTTAAATCTCTTGCAGCTTTTTTCCAGTTAGTGCTGCTGCTCCATAGAATAATGTCATCAACGAAAAGTCCAATATTGGTTTTATGTGAAATTTATTTTTCTATGCCTGCAATAAATAGGGTGAAGAGAGTTGGGCTAAGGACTGATCCTGTTGGTAATCCTTGGTACAATTTGAAGGTTTTAGATAGAGTGCCATTATATTTGATCCTGATTTATATATTTTTAAGAGAATCATTTATCCAAGTGATAGCTTTCCATCAATTTTGAAATGTTTGTATAATTTTGTAATTAACTTGTTTTTCCACACCTTATCAAAAGCTTGTGTAAGGTCTAAAAAGCAGCTATGGTGTGGTTAGTTGGTTTTTCGTTTTGTGCATCTTTTACCTTTTGTGTGAAAAATAACAGTTGGTCTATTGTCCCAAGTCCTTTCCTAAATACATAGTTCTTCTGGTAAGAGATTTCTTGTGTCGGGGTGGTAGGTGAGTCGTCTGAGTATAATTTTTTCCATTAATTTGCAGCAAATATTTGTTAGGGAGATAGGTCGGTAGTTTTTTGGGTCATCAGCAGATTTGTCAAGTTTTTAATGGGAATTATTGTTGCATTTTTACAGTCTTGAGGCAATTTTCCAGTTTTCCAGGAGTTATTGAAAATATTAAGAAGTCTTTCTTTGCCAGTTCGATATCATTCGGCCATGGATTCCATCGGGCCCAGGAGTCTTGTTTAGGTCAGTGTTTTCTAATGCATAAGCTAGCTCTTTCACATTGATTTTTTTCATGGAAAATATTATGAGTGCTGGTGACATTTTTTACAGTCATGAATAATCTTTCGGGCCTTTTTTCAACCTTGATTTTACTACTTATTTGATATGAATTACCTAAAAGATTGGCAGCAATTTTGTCATTAGTTGCTGTTGTACCATCTGTATTCTTAATCATATTTGTGTTTTCAGTTTGTGGCTGGACTCTGTCAATTTGTTTTGCCCAATTCCAAAGTTTTGTATTTAGGTTTCTTGGGTTCAGGTTTTCACAAGTTTTTTTCCATTTTTCCCTTTTCACATTTACGCATAATCTTTTTTTTTTTATTTTTGCAATCACAATGTTCAGTTCAGTTCTACAATATTTTTGGTTTTGGGTGCACTTTTTTGTAGTTTATTTCTTTTAGTTATAAGTCTTTGAATATTTTTTTGCCTGGTGTGTATAATTTGGAATCCATTTCTTAATATTACCTCTTGGTATTGAAACTTTGGCTGCTTTAATAATGGTGTTTTCGAAAGATATCATATTAGCCTTTTTGAAGTTCCAGAATTTTTCTTAATTGAGCTAGTTTTGGTCTTGGTGCTAATTTCTATCAAATTAGGCAAATGATCAGTTCCAAACATTTTAATATTTTCTATTTGCATTTGTGGAAAATGTCAGGATAGTAAAAACTTATATCAAGGGCTTGTGCAGTATTATAGCTTGTAGGAATGATGGGTAGGATTCCCATCATTTAAGCACATGAAGGCATTGTCGTCAAATATGTTTGATAGTATTTTGCCTCTTGGGTTTGGCGTAGAACATCCCCATAGTTGATGTTTGGCATTAAGTTCACCTACAATAATAGTGTTGTCTGTAAGAAATTGAGCCATTGTTCCATCGTCAATAAATGTATTGTTTGGAGGGTGATACATATTGTATATGTGGATGGCTTTGTTTTGATTGAGGTAGACTTTGATACCTTGGGCTTCGAGGTCTAATGTGTTTGTAATATTAACGGCTATGTCCTCATAGTACAAATTCTTGATTAAAATTGCTAGGCCACGCCCTTCAACAGCATATACAGATGGATCTTCAGACCTTACCCTGAGTAATGGAGGGGCCGGAATTAACATAATACTGCAAGATGGAACAAACATCAAAATCAAAGAAGGAGCAGGACAGATTTCGTCAAACTTCACTTGTGAACTGACAGCTATCTGGAAAGCCCTTGATGTATGCCTTAACCAACAATCCCTGCATCAAGCAGAAGGAATTTTAATATACAGAGACTCCATATCCGCTCTAGAAGAAATTCAGAAGGGCAATACTAAAATCACACAGAAAATACACTCGTTACTTACCCAACTGGAACCATTGGAGAATAACTGCATTCTACAATGAATCCCTGTCCATGCTGGGATCAGGGGTAATGAAATGGCATTCGAATTGGCAAAGGAAGCCAGAAAGTTGAGCCAAAGGAAAGAACAAATGTCATAATTTGACGCTGATTCTTTGTCAAAATACAAGATAATTAAACGAAAAAATAAGAAAAGATCAAAATGCGAAATAAACTCTGAGAGAAAAATGACAAAAACTATAACAAGACTTAGAACAAAAC
The DNA here is from genome assembly GCA_030710605.1 of Cordylochernes scorpioides. Lineage (NCBI taxonomy): Eukaryota > Metazoa > Arthropoda > Arachnida > Pseudoscorpiones > Chernetidae > Cordylochernes > Cordylochernes scorpioides. The sequence continues at coordinate 68,630,888 of CP092863.1, read as the reverse complement.
ACTATAAAGGAATGACAATACATCCAGATGGCACAAGAACCTATAGGGCATGCAACAATTGTCCTGGTGTGGAACTTACACCTACCCACATATTCTTATAGCCAGCAATGGCCGCAGCCTTGCAAAAATTAGACATAGACCCTGAGCAGCAGCTTTACACACCTAAGATAGTGGACATTGCTGCTGCTGTGATGGAGATACATGTATACATCTGAGGCTCTTTATTGGACAAGACAACAACAACGGCATTCCAGAGTAAAATAAATTATCAGAGAGAGAGAGAGAGATAGATACATATTTTTTAAATGAATTAAAATAAATATAATCGATACTGGGTGAGAGTTGAATTAAAAATATTAGAAATTTATTATCTTCGGAAACAAACCGTATCTAAAATATCAATTTTCTTTTTGCTACATGTTTAATTTGCATTTACCTATTTTACATATCTCTGATTGTATTTGAAAATCGTTAACCAATTCTTCATACTTTTGGCGAAGTGGTGTTTTATTAATTTGTTATTTGATATTATTAGGGTTCTTTCCTGGTATTCAAAAAGGAAAAATACATGCCGATCAGTTATATTTTTCAATTTATCAAACAATTTGGCCGCTGAATCTCTGATTCTGGTAGAGTGCCATCTGGCGAATAAAATTGTAACTAAAATCAATTTCGAATTTTTCATTATTTGCCATAAAAAATCCCATTGCATCCTGAACACAATGGTGTTTACCGCATTGCTCTAGCGCAAATATTCGCGGAGTTATTAATTTTTAAAATAGTGCGGGACTTTTGGATCACCCTGTACATTCCAAAAGGTACAACTTCCTTAAGTTTTTCCATTAGAGTGTCTTTGAAAAAGGTCACTGTAATATCTTTTAGAGTTATTGTCTGAATCCCGATATACATGCTAAAAGGTACAACTTCCTTAAGTTTTGTCCATGAGTATGTCTTCAATAAAGGTCACTGTAATATCTTTCAGAGTTATTGTCTCAATCCCGATATACATGCTAAAAGGTACAACTTCCTTAAGTTTTGTCCATGGGTGTGTATCAAACACAGCTAACCTTTTGCTATTAAAATCTTTTATTGTGATTAGTCTCGTACTTATAGGTGTCTTTGTTTGAAAAAGAAATCAGTACCTTTTCAGTATATTTTTTGAATCAATATCAACTGTAACTTCGTACCAATCCATTAGCCATTATTACTATCTCTTAGTAACAATTTCCAATGACAACCATTTAAAACGTTTTTTCAGGCTTTTCACAGAGTTTCATTTTTTTGTGTGTGAATATAGTATGATTATTGCTCTGAACAGAGATAAATCCATATTTAAATTATTAGCTAATAATAAAGGCATATATTGGATTAAATAAAATATTTATTTACCAATATTTGGACATACAAAAATGTAATACCTTGCTAAAGGTTGGCGTTCAGTTAACCGAAATATTAACAAATATAAAATATATTCAATCCAGTATATGCCTTTTTATTATCTAATATTATAAAAATAAAACTGAAAACATATGTACTCATAAATACAAATTATGAAAATTAGAAAGTATTTTATATAAAAATGGTCGTCTATTATTTTAAGGAGACAGATGCTTTAGAAAGGTTAAACACTTCATCTCATTTTTTATTTTTATTTATTTATTTTATTTATTTATTTATTGTTACAAAAGCACGAAGTCCAAAGGACTATTGTGCTCTGCTAGTATTATTTACATATATATGATTAATTATTTACACGATGGATTAGTAGTGTTTTGTAAATTATTGTACAAATAGTTCTAAACTTAACAAAGTTCTCATGAGATAGAGTATATACACAAAGACAATTTGGTAATGTTTCAAAGTATTTGCATACAATTTGATTAGTCAGATGGCAAGTTAAAAGAAGATGCTCTGGTGATTCAACATCTAAGCGGCATTCACATGTTGGATCATTGATAACATTCAGTTTGAATAGGAAACTTAAGAAGGGTCCTTTACCTGTTAAGAATAAAGTAGTGAATTTTTATCAGAAGAAATAAAATTTGGGACAATTTCTATTTTCTCAATTTTAGCATAATTGATTTAGAAGATTGATCAATATATTACCATTTTGATGGTAAATCGTCATATCGCGTGTCTGATAATTCAATTGACTTTTAACCATTTATTAAAAGGTCTCCGTGTACCTTTTTTTACTACTTCTTTACTTCAGAGAACAACACAGCCACATCAACCTATAGTTCAACTCCCGACATTTCAGCCACTTCCTGTCATTCTCTTCAGGGGGATGGTTTTTTCTGAATGAACTTTCAAACAACAAATGAACTTCGGAACCCTTTTCTTATTGGTATACTAGCCGAATGACTCGGGCAATGCCCGGGTTTTACCCGATTAAATGTTTTTATTCAAATATTATTCGTTACAATTATAAATTGGTGCTGTGGATGTCACTTTTGTGAAACGTCCCAACAAAAATGTGGACAAGTGAGTAACACCCTCGATTACCGACAGTCATGAACCAGGATTGAATCCCGCGTTAACATTTTGTTTAATATATGAATAACCTTCACATATTATTCATTGTTTCAATTATCATAAACTAGGTTGTTCTTGTTGAGCGGTACCTAATAAAGTGATTTTGAAAACGTCCCAATCCAAACTTTGTGTCTAAAAATCGATATTTTTATAGAAAGATGATATGGCTTTGTGTCTTCTGCTCGAATGAATGAATGGACTCTTATTGGAGGTCGTGTTCAGTTTATATTAAGTGTGATGTAGGGTCGCTTAAAGGAGGTTGATGAGCGCTGTCGAGAAACAACCGCCTTCCCCCTCCAACAAACTTTATTAGGGAAATCCTTCACTTAATCCTTACCTGACTAGGCTTAGCACGAGTTGTTCCTCCGCCAATTAATCACGTTTAACTAATCCACTTCTAACTACTTAGTTTATCTTAGCTACCTTCTTAACTAGTATAACTATTTCTTAAAAGATAGGAGAATGGTGGTCTAAACCACTCTATCATTATAACCCAGGATCGAAACCCCTATTGGGTACTTTTTTCTAATCTGAAAAATGCTCCAATGACCCTCGATTCTTGCAAAATTCGAACCCAAATTCAAGTAAATAAACAAGAGCTCTGATAAATTTGTAAATTCAAAAGTCGAACTGCTTTTCACGTATGTAGACATGTGGTGTACTTATAGTAAAAGCATTCGCCCAACTTCTACACACCATGTGCATTGGATGGCCATTGGAGCATTTTTTTTTTAATTAGAAAAAAGTGTTCAATTCGGGATTCGATCCCGGGTGTAGCGGTTGAAAACCAACGGTTTAGACCATCCTTCTACCAACACCTACTGAAAGTTGTAAAGAATTATATATATCCGCGTTTTGTGAAATGTTCATTGTTATACCCGTGTGTAAAATTGAGAGAAAATTATATTTTTATATATACAACAACAAAAAGCTTTAATAAGACCTTTTAGTCGCATACATAACTCCGCCTTTGCTGGTCCCAAGCCAGGATGAAAAAAGAGGAGGGGGAGCAGTAACAAGCTCACTAAAAAACCTGGGCTCAGCTGGCCCGGCTGATAGTACTCTGTAAGGGCTCCTAATTCAGGGATACAGGATGAGTCTGTACTCTATGTTAGGAGTGACTGCACATGGTGTCTGTTCCTCATGTCAGAGGCGGCCATTTTTTTTTGGGAGCTAAGTGAGTGGCCTGTCACTGAGTAGTGCTCCCAGTCTTAATGTCAAAGGCAGTAGCATTCTACTTCACCCAGTCATGATGGTTGTCAAGTCTCAAGCTTTACAAGCTTGATACCCTAATATGATTGAGTGGAGATAAGAATGAAGAGAGAAAGTCGTATACATAATACACTCTCAAATGGTCGCGTTTTGTGAAATGTTGATTGTAATACCCATGTTTAAAACTGAGGAAATTTTCTAAGTTTCAATATACAACAACAAAAGGCTTTATTAAGACCTTTTAATCGTATACAGATTCTCTAAGAAGAAATGTACGTCTTAATAAAGCTTTTTTTGTGTTTTATAAAAAATAACATTTATATAGCAAAGTATTTATTATATTATATGTACAGATTATTTTTTTTTTTATATTTATATTGTTTATATTTTGATACTCTGGAAACTTCCCTCATTGTTTAACTTGTATCTTATAAATGTTGATTTTGTTTTTGTCTTAAATAAATTGTGAAGGTATAATGTCTGTGAAAAAAGGAACACCAATAAAAACCATGAAGAACAAAAAAGAATGTTTTGACATGAAGAACAAAGGATGATCTTTAATTTTTAAATAACCTTTTGTATTTAGATATATAATCATTTAATCATTTCTTACTTTTATAATGTTGTGTTAAATATATAAGCTAATAAATAAATTTTATATCGAAATGTTCCAACTCTTCAATCGAAAATTAACAATAAATTGCTGTGTCATCCTGAAGTTTGTCTTTCCTAATTTTCTATGTTACAATATTTCAATAATGGGAACAATATATAAATATATCGTTTAGGTGTTTCTCATAAAACATTTATTTTCTTATAATTATATATTTTATAGAAAATTTCATACAAAATTAAATACTATTAGAAGTTTCTATTCAGTTTTCAATATTTTTATTCGTTTCCATTTAAAATTACAAATAACAATGTATATATATTGCCACGTGCGAAATTAGGAAAGACAAACTTCAGGAGGACACAACAATTAATTCAAGGCAAGAACAAACTATGAAGGATAAACAAAAGATAAGTAAAGAAGGAAATTTACAGATAGCAAAGCATAAACATCAAACATGATACTTTGTTAATAAAATAATACATACTTTGCGACAATATAATATACATACTAATTTCTAAATGGTTAAGCTATTTCCATTTGTAGATTTCTATTTATTCCATTTTATAATAATGCTAAATAAATAACATATATACACATGTTATATTAAAATATTAATTAATTTAAAATTATATTTCATAGATACAAAAACTCTGTTAAATTGACCGCCAGAGGTTACGCTTCCCCTATAAAAACTCATTGTTGTTTTTTTTCCCGATGGCCGGCTCAAATCTTTGTACATTATGTAAATAAGTTATTCATTTTTTTAAATTCTTACGCCTTAAGCCAGGCAGTACTTTTACCAAATTATGATTTTTATATATATATTTCTTAGCTCAAATAAAGAAATCTCTGATCAAAACTATTTTAATATTCCCACGACTGCAGAACAATATCGTAACATACTCATGGATACCAAAATCAAGCAACAAATAATAATTCTATAACTCTAATATTCCAAACTCAGCAGGAAAATCTATTTATAATATACATACTGATTAAAACATATATATAATATTAAAGTTATAATGCAGTTGAAGCTATCGTTTGATTTGTAGGGGCGGCTGCAGACGTGTTACAATATATTTATAATTCAAGAATTAATTACTAAATCACATTAAATTTAGCTAGTGTGTAATTTTATTATCGTTTTTATACGAAAACAAGCGTGTTCTTCGTCTACAACAATAACATGAGAAAAAATATGATGATAATATTTTTTAGAATTAAGCTGTTGTTTTTTATTTTGGTATTTACAATTATTGATTTAAATAATAATAAATAAAATTATATGAAATAAAATAATATGATATAAAATTATAAGAAATAAAATGATATGATTCCCTACAGATTGTTTCCTATTGGTTGTTTGGTTCTATCTGCAATGCGGTTATACAATGACGTCATCCATGTTTGTATTATATATAATAAATTACTAATTTATTCTATGTATAAAGCAGACCTTTAGCAGACGACATAAGCTTGAGTAGATATTTGCATAAGTAGACATGAAATATATGGATGGCATATAATAACAAAAGAATATTAATGTAATAATAACATTATTAAAAATAGCTCTTAGCTATCTTTGTGAGAGAGATAGATTAGAAATTATAACAAAACAGAGTAAAGAATAATAATAATGGTGTTTAATCTTAAACTATATTTTACTATATTTTAATAATTAGTATAAGTGTATAATTTAGTAAATTTCCTCTAATATCGGTGGATGAGAGGGGTAACACGCTCGATTCCCGACAGTCATGAACCGGGATTGAATCCCGCGTTAAAAATTGTTTAATATGTGAATAACCTTCACATATTATTCACTGTTTCAATTATCATGAACTAGGTTGCTCTTGTTGAGCGGTACCTATTGATGTGATTTGAACCAGCCAACCAAATTTCCTCCTAAGAAGTCGGTGGACGAGTTGGTAAAACTCTCGATTCTCATGAACCGGGTTCGAATCCCGTATTGTACACCTTTTTCTGTAAATAACCTGTTCATATTTTCCATTGTAAAAAGGGCAAGCTAGGTTGACCTTTTTGAGCGGTACCTAATAAAAGTTATTTTAGAACAGGCTGGAAAATTTTCCTCTTAAAAGAGTCTGTGGACGAGTTGGTAACACCCTCGATTCTGGATATCCATAAACTGGGATTGTATCCCGTATTGTACACCTTTTTCTGTAAATAACCCGTTTATATTTTTTATTGTAAATAAGGCAATCTAGGTTGCTCTTTTTGAGCGGTTCCTAATAATTTTTTTTTTAGAATAGGCTGGAAATTTTCTTTTTAAAAAGAGTCAGTGGACGAGTGGGTAACACCCTCGATTCCAGTCAGTCATGAACCGGGTTCGAATCCCGTATTGTACACCTTTTTCTGTAAAAACCTGTTCATACTTCTCATTGTAAAAAGCGTAAGACAGGTTGCTCTTTTTGAGCGGTTCGTAATAAAAGTTATTTTAGAATAGGCTGGAAATTTTCCATTTAAAAAGAGTCAGTGGACGAGTGGGTAACACCCTCGATTCCCGACAGCCATAAACTGGGATTGAATCCCGTATTGTAAACTTTGTTTTAATACGTGAATAACCTCCACAAATATTATTCATTGTTGTAAATATCATAAACTAGGTTGTTCTTTTTGAGTGGTACCTAGTAAAGTGATTTTGGAACAAGAAATATCTTTTTAGGAACGAGTGGGTAAAACCTTCGATTCCCGACAGCCATGAACCGGGATTGAATCCCGTGTTAACATTTTGTTTAATATGTGAATAACCTTCATATATTATTCACTGTTTCAAATATCATAAACTAGGTTGTTCTTTTTGAGTAGTACCTAATAAATTTATTTTGGAACTAGGAAATTTCGTCTTTAAGGACCGTTATAAAGACAACAGTGGTCTTTATTGAGGCGTTGTATGTCGGAAAAACGAATATATTCCTATTCTTTATTTATGTATAGACTTGTTATATTTAAAAATAACTTATGCAAATATAGTTAAACCATTTCAAAATAGTGTAAATTCTATAAAACACTATACAATGACAATATTTGACAATTAAACAACTTTATTGACATCTCGTCAATCTTTACACTCAAAGGGAGTTATAAGGTAATAATAATGGTAGGAATGAAGAGAGATATATACTATCGACGTAGCCCTCTCCGAGGGCACGTCCGGATTAGGAGCTTAAAGCCGCCTTGAATCTAGACAGATCTCTGTCATTTGGGGAGTTCATGTTCGGAACATGTTTGATGCTAATATCGAAGAATTTGTCGAGAAGAATCTTGTCTTCAACACGATACAATGGATATATTGAATCAAGACACCAGGGATAGATGTATTAAAAAAATTAATTTACAAATTTCTCTATCTTTCGGACTTGGAAGATCTTCTACAGGTGAAAGACACGATAAATTGTATTACTTGTTGGTTCTATATTGATAAACAATCACTAAATGTTTTTAATACATTAATATATATCTTTCTTTTTAAACAGCCACCAAATATTCTACAATGGATTCCTGCCCATGTTGGGATCGAGGGCAATGAAATGGCAGATGAATTGGCAAAGGAAGCCAGAAAGCTGAGCCAAAGGAAAGAACAAATATCAGTATTTGACGTTTATGATTTGGCAAAATACAAGATAATCAAACAAATAATAAGAAAAGATCAAATATGTAAAATAAACTCTGAGAGAAAAATGACAAAACCTATAACAAGACTCAGAACAAAACACTATAAAGGAATGACAATACATCCAGATGGCACAAGAACCTATAGGACATGTAACAACTGTCCTGGTGTGGAACTAACACCTACTCACATATTCTCATGCCCAGCAATGGCTGCAGCCTTGCAGAAAATTGACATGGACCTAGAGCAGCAGCTTTACACACCCAAGATAGAGGACATTTCTGTGATGGAGATGTATGGAGACATCTAAGGCTCTTCATTGGACACGACAACAACAACAACAACAGCCACCATTTTCTGCCTATTATTTAACACTGTCTGTCAATGTCAATATTTGAAATGGTCCTTATCAAGATTATAAGTGAGACCAGAACGTGTAATCATAAAAAAAAAGTTATTTTACACGAAAATTATTTGAATGTGTTAAATCAAAGTTTAATTGATTTCTGTTCCATTAGATAGCGCTCTGCCACCAAAAAAACTCATATGAACGTATATATATTGCCACGTGGAAAATTTAGGGAAGACAAAAACTTCAGGAGGACACAACAATTTAATTCAGGCAAGAACAAACTATGAATGGTAAACAAAAGATAAGTATAGATAAAGAATTCTTCCTGGATTGAAATTAGACGAAAAACATGATGAAGGAAGACGAGTTTCTTTTATTGATGCATAGGTGCAAGCTTTCGGGTAAAAACCCTTCAACAGGCGAGTGCGACTTGTAAGAACTATGGTACAAATGGTAGGAAGGAATATAGTGAAGCGGTGCAGCAAAGAAGTAGAAGAGAATAAGTGGGGAAGCCAAGAGAAGAAGGTATGCAGGGGCGCCCCTTCCAGGAAGTGTTGATTGACAAATTCCAGAGGAGGGGGTGGCAGACAGGGGGAGTCCAGCTGGTGCCGTGGTGGAAGGAAGCCGGCCGGCCTGCCGGGATTTGTGTGCCGAGAAGACCTGGCAGTCTGGGGAGAGAAGTCTGTCTGGTGACAACAGGACCTGCGGCAAGGAGAACGGCGGTGACAACAGACGCGGCAGGTGGGCTCCGGACGAGTGGCCGTATGGACTAACCGGGAAGAGGTGACGAGGACTCTGGTGGCGGACAATGAAGGCAAGTCCATCTACTGTGAATAGTTACTTATCTACTCTTTAAAGCTCTTATAATAAATATACCGCACTAAGCTGTATCCTAAAGAATCCACATTGTTTTCTCAGAAACCTTGAACGCAAACATCGACAGCTGAGAAGAGTCGTAACAATATATATACAAAAAGGAAAGTTTTTAAACTATTTATATATGTCAATATTAATTAAATATGTTAAATTTATATTTATTATAAACTATTTATATATGTAAATCTTAATTAAATATGTCAAAAGATAAGTACACGAGGGAAATTTACAGAGTAACAAAATATAAACATAAAAATGACCACTCTGTTAATAAAAATAATAAAATTAATAAATATTTTGTTACAATATATTAAACTCAATATAGATCTATCCTTTCCACGCTCATATAATCTTTTTAGGTGGCAGAGCGCCATCTAGTGGAAAAGAAATCAACTAAACTTTGATTTAACCTGTTCTCTGATATTTGGCCAACTCAATTTCTTGATAGATCAACGAGAGCTAAACACGTACATATTCTAACTGTTGGGCTTCGTTAGTGTGGTTCAGGCTATAACTCTGAGAAGCGGTCTAGTGGATTAAATTGGCGAAACCGCTGGGAGGGTTCACCACTGATGAGCCAATCCCTCCAATATATTTTTCATCGCAGTAAGGGCAATAGAAGTTTGTATTATGTATAAAAGAAACATTCGTGCTTTTAAATCCTTTCATTTTATATAACCCTATAGCTCTACGACCAAATATTTTATCCTTGAGGCTTCCATAGAAATCAAGAAATGGGTATTTATGGCTAAAATTGAATACTTGTCATCACACAACGTTTTTAGAAAATAAAACAAGGTTATTTGTTCAGTAATAGGTAGAAATTGGTGGCTGTTTAAAAAGAAAAAATATATATTAATAGATTAAGAATATTTAATGATTGTTGATCAATATAGAACCAACAATGAATAAGTACAATACAATATAATGCGGCATGTTATTGTAAAACGACATTGGAAAACTATCCCGCATGAGTTTCTTTTCAACGAAAATTCATCTCAAGGAGAAATAACGATTATTTCTAACCTTTTGGATGAGGTATGAAAGGGTGAATTGTGAAGAGTAACGATAAACGGAAAAATAAAAGTATCCAAGGATGGGAATCGAACCCACAGTGTTCCGCTTACCGGGCAGATGCCATGTCCACTAGGCTACCCTGGACATATTTCTCCGTTCGTAAATAATACATAAAGTAATTTTCCCATCCCTGGACACTTTATTTTTCCGTTTATCATTACTCTTCACAATTCACCCTTTCATACTTCATCCAAAAGGTTAGAAATAATCGTTATTTATCCTTTAGATGAATTTTGAATTTTCGTTGAAACACATGCGGGATAGTATTTTAAACGAATAAATACATTGTTAAAAAATAGTACAAATGTGATATTGTACTGGGATAAAGTACATAAATTATGAAGAGATGCCTTTTACCATTTCATAATGGATACGCAATGGATATTTTCTCTTTTAGAAGAGATTCCATGTCTGAACGCTAGAGAGATTTGGGAATTTAAAATTTTTAAAAAATACATCTATCCTGTCTTATATTTATATTCTAATAATTTTAAATCCACAGATTCTGTGATATATTTATGTTATATAAAAACAAAGATGAGATTTCTGTTGTTTTGAGATTAATTGAGGATTATGGTATGGTAATGCAGTCGTGGTTGAAATCTTTAAAGAATGATAATGAAAAATAGTTTTGTTCAGTAATTTAATTGAGTTAAAGGAATATATAAAAAACAATTTGATAAAAGTACTGTCTGGCTTAAGGCGAGTAGAATATGGAAAATAAAAGATTATTTACATAATATACAATAGTTTTGAGCCGGCCATTGGGATAAAACAACAACAAGTTTTTATAGGGGAAGAGTGACCTCTGGCGGTTGATTTAGCAGTATATTTGAATCTATGAAATTATAATTTAAAATAAAATAATATTTTTATATAACATTTATATATCGTAATATATTACTTATCATCATAATTTTATTGTTGACTTGTAATTCTTAAGTTTACATCTAATACGGTGTAATATAATAAAAGTCATTTAAATAAATAAAGCCTAAAATCTATTTCTACTTTTTTATCAACTTAAATACACCATATATCCCTAGAGGCTTGATACATTGTATCCATTATATCGTGTTTTTCATCTATAGAAGATCTTCTATGCCCGAAAGCTAAGAGATTTGTGAATAATATTTTTAAAAAAGAAAATTTTCCTGGAGATTTGATATTTCAACCTTAACATTTGTAAGTGCAAAATTCTATCTTCTTTCTACGTGTATAGACATGTGATGCACTTACAGTAAACGAAGTCGTTAAATACTACCAACCATTTAATTATCATGGCGTACTTGATATAAATAACCCATCACCTTTTTAAGATTCAAATATATCTGCATAGTTTTTGTTACGCTAAAATTTAACTGCAATATAATGCAAAAAAGCAACAAAATCTCAAATAATTTGTCCTTTAGGTAAATTCAGTATCGAATTAACAAGCTTTCTATCAATTTCATTTTTTAGTTATCCAGGAATGTATTCGTCACATAGCAAATAATCCCAACTATGAGCTTTTATGTAATAATTTTCTGTATATATAAATTATATTGGGAAACTTCTATTGGAATAATCTATTCTGCAATACCGAATACAAGCATCATTGTCCAGTTAATTTACTCGGTGGAAATGAAAGAAAATATTTGAGCAACCCTGCCATGACGTCATGGGAGTGACGTCACTCAGTTGGTAACCATGGCGACCAGAGAGGACCGGACCAAAGCGAGCGAACTGCCTGCAAATCCAGCAATTACGGCAGTTTCAATCCTGCAGTTACTCTGGTAGCCCGGGCAATCTCAACTTTGCACCTATTTACCATTGCACTAAAACCTGGTTTCTTATATTTGCATTTTGTAAAAAAAAATTGTTTTCTTATGCAATATGCAGTATTACTGCATATTGAATTTATTATTGGGTTGGGGGGGTCGGTGGAAGGATGGTCTAAACTGTTGAATTTTGATCGATACGACCCGGGATTGAATCCAGCATTGGCACTTTTTTTTCTGAGAGATAAAATTGCTATAACGACTATCGATTCTTACAAAAATCCAAATACACCAATAAAAACGAGTAACTTAATAGGACCTTAGCACATTTTTAAGTATGAAAGTCGAACTGATTTTTACATATGTTGAGATGCGGAGCACTTACAGTAAAAAACGCAGTCTAAAATGCTCATTATCATGGCCTGTACCATTCATGATAAAAAATT
>CP092863.1:68495671-68618280 GCA_030710605.1 Cordylochernes scorpioides | reverse complement strand
ATTACAGTGATCTTTATTGAAGACACACTCATGGACAAAACTTAAGGAAGTTGTACCTTTCAGCATGTATATCGGGATTCAGACAGTAACTCTGAAAGATATTTGATACACAGTAACCTTTATTGAAGACATGCGAGATAACCAGATGTGAACAACCTCTGTCGCCTTCAATAAACAGACGACCGGCGATATAAAAGACGTTAAACTTCCTTATGTTTTGTCCATGAAGGTATTATCTTTCTTATCTTTTTGATATTAATTTTGTTTATCATATTTCATCAGATAGCCTTTCCCTCAATAGGTTAGTGAGAAGTCTGTGGCTTACCTGTAAAGAATACACGATTTGCTGCGTTAAAAAACAATAAAAATAATAAAACCTTCGTAAAAAATGATTATTAGTTTCATCGATATACTGTAAGAATAAAACATAATTACTAAATTCAAAAAACATTCTAACTTTAAAGCGGTTTATATTGCCACGTGGAAAATTAGGAAAGACAAACTTCAGGATGACACTGTAATTTATTTAAGACAAGAACAAACTATGAATGGTAAAAGATAAGCAATGAGGGAAGTTTATAGAATAGCAAAATATTGTTGCACCAAGTTGCAGCTTTGTAGGGTCATCGACCTTGGTTCCTTCCTTCTTGGTGTTATACACCACAAGCGGGTTTCCATAGTCAAAGAAAATAAATAAAAGTAAAAGTGAATAAATAAATAAAAGTAAATGAATATGAATTACCTTTCAACGTTATCGTGTTTATTTATTCGTTGTCTTCCTCGTAGGTCGCGATCCGCAGTCTTCGTCTAGGTCCTCTCTCGCTCCAATAACCAATCAAAATATATGTACAATAACAATATTACAAAAGGAATGAAACTATAAAAAGGAATGATTATAATCTAAATAATCTGTTTTAAATAAATATTAAATATCATAGAATATTTTGAATAAATGTAAGGCGCATTAAAATTGAGGTAACAATATAAACATAAAAAATGATTCTCTATTAATAAAATAATAAATACTTTGCTACAATATTGTTCGCGAAAGCTGTAGCAATCCATGTGAGAAATATTAATTAAGAAATGATGCCTCCTTGTATCAATATCTCATATTCCTTATTAAAATATTCCAATATTAGCATGCCAGACGAGTTCCAGTAGCTAGATGCGAAGTTATCTTAAATTAACCGTGTCGAATTATTGGAAGATTTTAATAAAGAACTTTAGATGAGGCAATAACGCGCTATCTATTTACTATCATGGACAAAACTTGAGAAAGTAAAGTCTTTGATATTGCCAGTCTTCTGTTTGTTTTTGAAGGAGGCAGGGGCTATTCACACTTGTTTATCTCGTGTGTCTTCAATAAAGGTAATTGTGTATCAAATATCTTACAGAGTTATTGTCTGAATCCTGATATACATCTATCCTGGACAGAACTTAAGGAAGTTGAGTCTTTGATATTGCCAGTCTTCTGTTTGTTTTTGAAGGAGGCAGGGGCTATTCACACTTGTTTATCTCGTGTGTCTTCAATAAAGGTAATTGTGTATCAAATATCTTACAGAGTTATTGTCTGAATCCTGATATACATCTATCATGGACAGAACTTAAGGAAGTTGAGTCTTTGATATTGCCAGTCTTCTGTTTGTTTTTGAAGGAGGCAGGGGCTATTCACACTTGTTTATCTCGTGTGTCTTCAATAAAGGTAATTGTGTATCAAATATCTTACAGAGTTATTGTCTGAATCCTGATATACATCTATCATGGACAGAACTTAAGGAAGTAAAGTCTTTGATATTGCCAGTCGTTGTTTGATTTTGAAGGAGACATAGACTGTTCACACTTGGTTATCTCGTATATCTTCAATAAATGTCGCTGAGTATCAAATATCTTTCAGAATTTAAATCTCGATATACATCTATCATGGACAAAACTTAAGGAAGTGGAGTTTTTGATATTGCAGTCTTCTGTTTGTTTTTAAGGAGACATAAACTGTTCACAATTGGTTATCTCGTGTGTCTTCTATAAAGGTCGCTGAGTATCAAATATCTTTCAGAGTTTAAATCCCGATATACATCTATCATGGACAAAAACTTAAGGAAGTGGAGTCTTTGATATTGCAGTCTTCTGTTTGTTTTTGAAGGAGACAGAGGCAATTTTGTCATACTTGTTTATCTCGTGTGTCTTCAATAAAGGTCACTGATGTATATAGTTGTTAAATTGTTTTGCATAATATTTCATTCATTATTAATCTCATAATTTAGTCTGTGAAAATGAAAATATTGGACTGGTGACCAAATAAAGTATAAATAGATGGCTTAATGTTATGTAGTTATGATATATAATTAAATGGGATGTTTATGTAATTTTGATCTTCATTGAATAAAATATATAAATTTTAAATGTGTTTTAAACCTTAATAACAAGCACAAAACAGTCTCTGTTATCAAATATTTTTCAAAGTTATTGTCTGAATCCCGATATACGAGGTGTGTTCAAAAAGTATCGCGACTTTTGAATTTTCGCGGGTTACGTATATTCGAATTTCGATCTTTTTGTGGCTTTATGTTGGTACTCATGGCTTTCACTTATGCCGACAAGCTCGGCCATTTTGAATGTTCACTTAATTGTTGACAGCTGCTTTGCTTGCAGGTGTTTTGGATCGTCTTCGATTTTTACCTATTAAAAAATGGAAAAAAGAACCTGTATCAAGTTTTGTGTGAAAAACGTAATTAATTGCGCGGATGCATTCCGAATGTTGACTGTGGCATACGGAGAAGCTACCTTGGACCGAAGCAACGTTTATCGGTGGTACAAAATGTTCTCAGAAGGCCGAGAAGATGTGACGAAAAAATTAATGAAGTGGAGAAAATGATATTGGCCAATCGTCGAATCACCGTTAGAGAAGTTGCTGAGGACCTAAACATATCGATTGGCTCGTGCCATTCGATTTTTATTAATAATTTGGGCATGAGACGGGTCGCCGCGAAATTCGTACCAAAATTGCTCAATTGCGACCAACAACAGCATCGCATGAACATTGCTAATGAGATGCTGGACTCTGTCCGCGACGACCCAAATTTGCTCCAGAGGGTCATAACTGGTGACGAAGCGTGGGTTTATGGTTATGACGTGGAAACCAAAGCTCAATCATCTCAATGGAAGCTGCCGCACGAACCAAGACCGAAAAAAGCGCGCCAAGTTCGGTCGAATGTGAAAGTTTTGCTGACAGTTTTCTTCGATTGCAGGGGCGTGGTGCATCATGAGTTCTTGCCACAGGGTAGAACGGTCAATAAGGAATATTACCTGCAAGTTATGCGCAATTTTCGCGAAGCAATCCGCCAGAAACGCCCGGATTTGTGGAAGAACAAAAATGATTTTTTGAAGTGCTTCGAAGATTGGAAAAACCGTTGGCATAAGTGTATTATATCTCATGGGGATTACTTTGAAGGGGGCAAAATAGGTATTCATGAATAAATAAATAATTTTTGAAAAAACACAAAAGTCGCGATACTTTTTGAACACACCTCGTACATACTAAAGGTACAACTTCCTTAAGTGTTGTCCATGAGTATGTCTTCAATAAAGGTCACTGTAATATCTTACAAAGTTATTGTCTGAATCCCGATATACATGCTAAAAGGTACAACTTCCTTAAGTTTTGTCCATGAGTGTGTCTTCAATAAAGGTCACTGTAATATCTTTCAGAGTTGTTGTATGAATCCCGATATACATGCTAAAAGGTACAACTTCCTTAAGTTTTGTCCATGAGTGTGTCTTCAATAAAGGTCACTGTAATATCTTTCAGAATTGTTGTATGAATCCCGATATACATGCTAAAAGGTAAACTTTCTTAAGTTTTGTCCATGAGT
The DNA here is from genome assembly GCA_030710605.1 of Cordylochernes scorpioides. NCBI lineage: Eukaryota > Metazoa > Arthropoda > Arachnida > Pseudoscorpiones > Chernetidae > Cordylochernes > Cordylochernes scorpioides. The sequence goes on along the minus strand of CP092863.1, from coordinate 68,614,408 downwards.
GTGTCTTCAATAAAGGTCACTGTAATATCTTTCAGAATTGTTGTATGAATCCCGATATACATGCTAAAAGGTAAACTTTCTTAAGTTTTGTCCATGAGTGTATATTGTAGAATAAAATTATCGCTATAAAAATGGTTATAATTTTAAACGATAGAGGGTACTGAGTTAACGATTATATAATACCATTTTATTTTGTAGTTTTCAATAATTTAAATTTTCCCTATGGGATTCCACCAAAACTTAACATTTATAAACTAATGTAAATAAAACACACAAAATAATTATAATCCTTCTCTATTTTTATTTTCTTTTAAACAGAATTTTTGAAAACCTTATTAAAAGTAAATTCCGATTTTATTATATATAAAAATAGGAAAAATTTATTTTTTTAATGTGTAGAATTACTCTTTCATTTAATATTCAAAATTATCATTTAAATCACATTTTGAAAAGGTTTTTATTTTATAAAGTGTATTTAATAAATATATATTTTGATTTTAATTCAAATTTAAAATAAAATAGTTTTAAAAATGGTTTATTTTAGTCAAAAATAAATAAATAATAATTTTTACGTTTTTATATTTATAGAAATTTCCACTAATGCGATTATTTATGTTAGGTACCTAATATATTTACTGATTTTAATATGTATTACTGGGCTTAAAAAGCTTAAATTAATTTTAAAGCTCATTTCATTTATTGTTTCCCGTATGTTTGTATTTTTATCTATTTACCAGTTGCAAAATAAGACACGCTATATACGATCTGTATAATTGCTCGTAAAACTATTTACAATAATTGTAGTAGAGTAGGTAACAGAATTATCAAAATTAAAATAAACAATTAAGAAAAAGAGCATTGAATAAACATATACATTAAACAAATAAGCAACAACATAAGCAGATAGAAGAAATCGCATGGTAGTTATCTATTTTTGTATTTACAATAATCAAATTAAGAAAGAAATAATATCAAACGATATTATCTAATGGAGTTTTACTTATTATTTATTAACCTCTCAAGAAGCAAGAGTGGAAAAGCTAAAATATCGTTACCACTACTTTACCAGATAAAACTTGAAGATGTATCTGGCAACAGGGTCATTTATTCAGTGATAAATGGTCATCTAGTCCTTGAGCAATTACATTTACTATCGTTACCCCCCTCTAACTTTGGAGTGGGAGAAAATAATGGTGGTCAAATACGAAAAAATACACCCAGAAAATATAATTTTGATACTCATAGAGAAAAAGGATGGCTATTTAAACTATTATATATATATATTATAGAAGAGAGTTTTATTTTATAATTTTAAATTTTCTAATTAAATAATTTTGCATTTAAATTTAAGATTTTTAAAATCAAAAATGGTACAAGCTATATATTAAATTAATACAAACCAAAATGATGTGGATATAATACAAATCAAGTATAGAGAGAAATGTAAACACACACACTAGAGACTTATAAGCTAAATATTGATATACATTATTAATATACTTGTAATATATCCCCTGATTTACACGGTACTTGTTTTACACGTTTTCGCTTTCACACGGTTTTCCAAATAAGTTTTTTTTTTGTTTTTATCGCACTATACTAAAATGCGATATTATACTCTATACTACCTATGTTGAAAAGAATATTGGGAGGCTCTGATTCATGAGGGGGCGAACAGCTATTCAGATTTGACAGTTTAATATACCCCTATTCCTCGATTTACACGTTTTTCTCAGGAACGTATCTATCGCGTAAATCGGGGGATAGGTGTACTTGTATTACAAACCAAAGATGTGAAAATAATAATAATAATAAAATATAGAGAAACAGACACGCAGGGGCACTTACAAGTTAAATATTGAATTAAAACAAACCAAAGATGTGAAAATAATAAAAATCAAATATAGAGAAATGGAAACAGGAAAACTTACAAGCCACAAATATTCAATTAATAGAAACTAAGGATGTGAAAATACTAAAAATCAAATAAAGAGAAAGGAGAACATTGTGTGTGTAATATTAACAAGATAAATATTAAATTAATACAAACCAAGGATAAATAAAAATGGAAATCTTTCATAAGCCAGATATTCAATATATCAATGCACACCCAAGATGTGTTAATTTCTAAAGATCAAATATAGAGAAAAGAAAACAAAATATGCTTTCCAAACGCCCCATATTAAACTAATACAAACCAAGGATATGAAACCAAGTAAATAAAATATAGAGAAAAGAAAACAAGGTACTTTACAAGCCACATTTTAAACCAATATAAACCAGAGACATTTAGAGCTAACATATCAAATAGAAAATAAATAAACCAAGATGTTTACCAAAAACGCCCCATATTAAACTAATACAAACCAAGGATATGAAACCAAGTAAATAAAATATAGAGAAAAGAAAACAAGGTACTTCACAAGCCACATTTTAAACCAATATAAACCAGAGACATTTAGAGCTAACATATCAAATAGAAAATAAATAAACCAAGATGTTTACCAGAAACGCCCCATATTAAACTAATACAAACCAAGGATATGAAACCAAGAAAACCAAACAACAACAACAACAATAGCCTTTATTGGGCACAAGTGCCATACAGGATTCTCTCTGTAGGCCAAAATAAATAAATAACAGATAAGCATCGTAGTTATATACAAGTATTGGGTATTGGCCTCGACCAATTATCGAGTTGGATCCGGTGTCTGTGCTAAATATTTTGATTGAGTTGATTTCCAGTATTTATAAAAAGCGAATGCAAAGGGTCTGGATTTTACGACTTTTGCCATTAAAACATAAGGCGAATTGCTATTATAGCCGGTCTCTTGACGAAGAATTTCTCTTTCTTCTTGCATTGCCGTACAGTAGAACATGTAGTGTGGAAAATCGAGACTAAATTCACCGTTGCATAAGGTGCATTTTATGGTCTTAGTTTTCAATAGTAAAACATGATTAATTCTCTGTACTACAAAAAGGCTTCTTACTTGTACAATGATTCTCTTTAAGGTTAGGGGGATATTGTCATTCAGATAGCATTCCATTGTAGGTGATGAATGAAAGTATTTATAGTGAGAGTAGAGCACTGATTTTCTTATTCTTACATAATCGAGCTGCAAGGACTGATCGGTTGCCGTTCTAATAATTAGGGGGATGTATCTTTGTAGAATATTGAAGTCTGTGCTTCCAACAAGCCATGAGAAGCCGGTGTTATTAAGTAGCTCTGTTATACTTTTTACCAGTCCGATATTCTGTTTTGAAGAAATTGAAATGTCCCACAAATGTGCCAAACATATTGAAGGTAACCTGCTGCCGTCCATTTTCAGAATTCTAGTCCAGAATTAGAAAATCAAATATAGAGAAATGAAAACAAGTTACTTTAAAAACCACTACAAACCAAGGATATGTCAAACCAAGTACACAAATATAGAGAGTAGAAAACAGAAAGTCTTACATAAATCAATGAGAGCTAATAGAGACAACAAATTAGAACCAATCACAAACCAGAAATCTAATTACAAACCAGAGATAAACCAATTCTCCATAGACAATACAAAGTAATCTTAAAATTAAAATAAAAACATAAAGCCTCCAGGGAAAAGTTTATTTTAAAAATATTTTTATTTAAAAAATATCTCGAGCTTTCGGGCAAGTAAACCCTTCTATGTGAGAAAATGCTTTATATGATTAATACGCCAATAAAATATGATTTAAAATTAATTAAAGTCCATTCACTGTTTATTATTATTTATTTAAGTAACCCAGGTTCCTGGAGCGTACAGAAGTCGCCAACTACCCGGGATGTCCTTCTGACCTAAGTCATCTTGGATATATGTACAATGCCAGTGGAAGTCCAATTAATGAGGTGTCGCCAGGCAGATTTCTTTCTTGGGAGATTTTCTAGGGATGCTGGACATATGTTGGTGATACCTAGGAGAGTGGCTGTCTGGAATCTTTGGTATTGGAAGGTTGGGCAAGTGAAGAGGAGGTGGTCTACGGTTTGGTCTTCATCTTGGCAGTGGGGGCAACTTCACTGTTTACATTTGTTTTAAGGCATAATCAACGCGGACTTCTGTTGCGCGTGCTTCACCTGGGGGTTATGGGCTGGGCTCAGGGAATATAATGTTATAAATTTCCGGAATATCTATTATTCTGTTAATTCTATTGTGCTTTCTGGATATGATGGATTCTATGATAAGTCTCTGTAGTCTATTGGGGATGTTTGAGTAATGGATCTTTGGTTCTAATAGAGAGATGGATATCTACAAACCAAATACCAGAGATCAATATGATGGTTATTACATAACACCAAGTTTAATATTGACGGGATATTTCCTCAAGGAACTCCTTTTCTACATTATTCATTAACTTGGCCCATTCAATATACATTTCCTACAAAGAAATCTATTGATTTTCTCTAAATAGAGTTCTAATAAACTGGTATAGAAGCAGCTGCCGGGAAATGAATATGTTAATCTTCTGTATAGATTTCTATCTTTTGAAACTATGTAAATATAATTGATTGTTAAAATATATTTGTCATATGTAAATATTTATATATGTATTCGTGACTAGAAATAAAAAAGAAAGAATTTAAAAGCACGAATGTTTCTTTTATAGATAATACAACTTCTACTGCCCTTACTGCGATGAAAAAATATATATTGGGAGGGCTTGGCTCATCAGTGGTGAACCCTCCCAGCGGTTTCGCCAATTTAATCCACCAGACCGCTTCTCAGAACTCTAATACTGTATTGGACGATTCTGCTTATATACGCAGCACTGAAGGGTAGAATCTCAGAAATGATTTTCAAGAAAACTATGGACATAAGCTTATAGGACAGTAAAATTACATTCAAGCTGTGTATATAAGCAGAATCGTCCAATGCAGTATTAGAGCTCTGATAAGCGGTCTGGTGGATTAAATTGGCGAAACCGCTGGGAGGGTTCACCACTGATGAGCCAAGCCCTCCCAATACATATTTTTTCATCGCAGTAAGGGCAGTAGAAGTTGTATTATGTATAAAAGAAACAGTCGTGCTTTTAAATTATTTCATTTTATATGTATATATGGCGCGTTATTGCTTTGTGTTTAATAAAAAAGAGTTGTTGTAGTTTACTGATTCTCGTGTTGTAACTTGGCTTGTTCGAGATCATTGCCAGATACCTGGCCTAGAGACAACGGAATTCCACAGTTTTTTTCTTGGAGTCGCTCTTCCCTACATAGAGATAGGTTGGTGTTCTCCTCCCCGGGACCTGAAATAGAGATTTTGGACGTCTGGGCAAAATAGAGCCTGGACACTGCGCTGCTGAACGCGACCGAAGCTATATACCGCCTACTGGCTTGATCTTCTCTATTGTGGTTGTGGTGGTGGGGGTGCTTATCTCCATGGTTAAACCAATCCCTGAAATCCACTCCTCTCCAATTTTGTGATGGTAGTTATAGGCCTGGAAAATAGGTCCTCTATTGTCAGTTCTGAGCATGATATGCTCCGGAGAAGCTTCCGCACTATTGCATTTCAAGTAGTTATTAAAGTTTTTTTTTTATTTTTAAATTTTAACGTAGTTAAGGTCAGAATTGCGTGAGAACGCGAAACAATGTGGAATAAAAATAGTACAAATGTGATATTGTACTGCGATAAGATGCATAAATTATTATAAAGACACTCCTTAGACAACTTTCAGCTTTAATAACGAAAGTGTATTAATTTTCATTAACACAAAGCAATAACGCGCCATCTATACATATAAAATTTCATCGCAGTAAGGACAGTAGAAGTTCGTTTTATGTATAAAAGAAACATTCGCGCTTTTAGGTCCTTTTTTTATATGTATAGATGGCGCGTTATTGCTTTGTGTTAATTTATTCCTAACTGGCCTTGTCTTTATAGTTTGCTGAAGAGCATTGCTCGAAGCAAATATTTGAATGTAATTCTACTGTCCTATAAGCTTATGTCCATAGTTTACCTGAAAACCATTTCTAAGATTCCATCCTTCAGTGTAGCATATAAAAGCAGAATGATCCAATACAGTATTAGAGCTCTGAGAAGCGGTCTGGTGGATTAAATTGGCGAAACCGCTGGGAGGGTTCACCACTGATGAGCCAAGCCCTCCCAATATATTAATTTTCATGTACATAAGAAAACTTTCTAACAAAAAATTGTTATGATATAGCGATAACTGCATTTTAATTGGCTAAACAAGTATCTAGTTACGGGGCGGAAACATAATATCAACTTCCATATATATATAGACCCAGATTCTTTGATAAAAATTGTTACAAGGCCCGGCTCATCACTCGAGAACACTACATCTATTTTATCAATCCAAACTTTGAACATATTGAAGAAAATATAAAGACGTGATAACGATTTATAAGTAGCTTTCAACGTGTTAAGTACATTTCTTCTGCAATATAAAAGGAAAGATTTTGCAATTTCCAGGTTTCGAAATGCCTGGCTCATCACGCAAGAACACTACATCTATTTTATCAAACGCAAACCTTGGACATATTGAAAAAAAAAATCCTGATATCAATTTGGAAGTAGTTTTCAACGTGTTAAATACATTCCTTCTGCAAAAGAAAAGGAAGGATTTAGAAATTTCCTGGTTTCGAAAGGCCTGGCTCATCTCGCAAGAACACTACATCTATTCTATCAACGCATATTTGGACATATTGAAAAAAAAGATAAATCCTGATATCAATTTGGAAGTAGTTTTCAACGTGTTAAGTACATTTATTCTGCAAGAGAAAAGGAAAGATTTCGCAATCTCCTGTTTTCGAAAGGCTTGGCTCATCACGCAAGAACACTACATCTATATTATCAATGCAAACTTTGAACATATTGATGAAAATATAAAAATCTTATAACGATCTAGGACTAGCTTTCAATTTGCTAAGTACATTTCTTCAGCAAGAGAAAAGGAAATATTTCGAAATCTTCTGGTCTTGAAAGGCCTGGCTCATCAATCAAGAAACACTACATTATTTAACAACACAAAATTTTGACATATTGAGAAAAAGGTGAAACCTGATAGCAATTTGGAACTAGTTTTCAACGTGTTAAGTACATTTCATCTGCAAAAGAAAAGATTTCCCAATCTCCTGGTTTCTAAAGGCCTGACTCATCACGCAAGAACACTACATCTGTTTTTATCAATTTCAAATTATGGACATATTAGAAATTAGTTTAAAAAAACCTATAGCGATTTAGAATTAGCTTTAAGCAACAACAACAGCAACAAACAACAAAAGCCTTTATTTATGGCATTTCGCCCCATACAGGATTCGCCGTATTTACACGTCAACAAGAGGAGAGGGAAGAGGAAACATTTACAACAAAATAAAGTTTGTCTCAAATTCAGTTACCAATTTACAGATAGGTCATCCTCCAGTATCCTTTGCCCTGCATTCTTTCTCATGCGTCCAGCTTCTGTGCAGAACTTAAAGTATCTAACAATCAGTAATTCATCATCCAGAGCTGAAGAGAGAAGTTGACATATGCGATGGTATCTAAATTGACCAGAGTTAGGTCTTGGGAAAATTTCAGTACGTTTTTCTGTTAATAGAGGGCATTGGAAGAAATAGTGAACCAAATTATCATCCATGAGATCCTTACAAAGTAAACAGTTCCGGCCATTTTCTTTCCAGAAGTCTTTTCTTTCTTCCCTGAAAAATTGCCATAAAACTCTATGTTGTGCAACTAGTCTTTTGTTGGGAAGCGAGATATTTAAAGGTAGTTACTCCTCTGTTACGAATGATTCACTCAAATATTTGTAGTGAGCAAAGTGGGTTGAATCAGTGATTTTCATCTGATCGTTTTGTATTAGTTGGTCTGTGGTGGTTCTAATTATGCCTGGCAATTCTTTCTGTATGGCTAAGTAGTCTTCGCAGCCCTTAAGAAAGGAATATCCCTTAGAGTCTAGAATTTTTATTAAATTTTGAGTAAAACTGTTTTCTATTTCCTTTTTCGCGGTGACTTTCCAGAGATAGTTTAAGCAAGCATGTGGTAATCTGCTCGTCTCCATTTTTAAAATCCTGACCCATAACTTTAATGTGAGTTTTACTAGCTTTAAGCATTTTATGTATATTTCTTCATCAAGATAAAAGGAAAGATTTCGCAATTTCCTGGTTTCGAAAGGCCTGGCTCATCACTCAAAAACACTACATCTATTTTATCAATGAAAACTATAAAAATATTGAAGAAGTGACAAAAAAAAACCTATATCGAAAATTTAGCTTTAGGCATTTTAATTATATTTCTTCATCTAGCTAAAAGGTAAGATTTCAGCTTCTCGTAAAATAAAGAAGTTCTGTTAGATTTCTATCTGGGTTGATCATCCCTAGAGGAATTCTAAAATGGGATATCCCAAGAGGGGCATAACTCTTTTGCTTGTCAGCACTCAGTAAAAATATTTACGTTCATAGAGATTTTTGTGGCTCCCTCTCTCTCCTTTGGTGAGGAACATTATGCTTCCGCTTTAGACCTTTTATCAGAGCGTTTAGTCTGAATTGACAGAGTGTAGAATGTGTTGTTTATTTCCCATTGTTTATAGATGGTGGTGAATAATTTGGGATTTGTAGGAATCTGTATATGGCCTATTGGTGATTTCAGGTATACACACTGTACTGGGTGAATGGATAATTTGGTTCCAATATGTGTAGACATGTGGTGTACTTACAGTACAAGCTGTCACTACCCACCATGGCCTGGTACTACATGTGTAGATATGTGGTATACTTACAGTACAAGCAGTCACTACCCACCATGGCCTGGTACTACATGTGTAGACATGTGGTGTACTTACAGTACAAGCAGTCACTACCCACCATGGCCTGGTACTACACGTGTAGACATGCGGTGTACTTACAGTACAAGCAGTCACTACCCACCGTGGCCTGGTACTACACGTGTAGACATGTGGTGTACTTACAGTACAAGCAGTCACTACCCACCATGGCCTGGTACTACATGTGTAGACATGTGGTGTACTTACAGTACAAGCAGTCACTACCCACCGTGGCCTGGTACTACATGTGTAGACATGTGGTGTACTTACAGTACAAGCAGTCACTACCCACCGTGGCCTGGTACTACACGTGTAGACATGTGGTGTACTTACAGTACAAGCAGTCACTACCCACCATGGCCTGGTACTACATGTGTAGACATGTGGTGTACTTACAGTACAAGCAGTCACTACCCACCATGGCCTGGTACTACATGTGTAGACATGTGGTGTACTTACAGTACAAGCAGTCACTACCCACCATGGCCTGGTACTACACGTGTAGACATGCGGTGTACTTACAGTACAAGCAGTCACTACCCACCATGGCCTGGTACTACACGTGTAGACATGCGGTGTACTTACAGTACAAGCAGTCACTACCCACCATGGCCTGGTACTACACGTGTAGACATGTGGTGTACTTACAGTACAAGCAGTCACTACCCACCATGGCCTGGTACTACACGTGTAGACATGCGGTGTACTTACAGTACAAGCAGTCACTACCCACCGTGGCCTGGTACTACATGTGTAGACATGTGACAATTTTTTTGACAATTAAACATTTTTTATTGACTGTTAGTCAATGTTACAACTCAACCAGGAGGGTGAAAAGAAATATTTACATTTATAAGTTGTCAGGAATCAAGGCATCGCCGCCTAAGTCTGGCCATATCGGTGCCAACATCGTGATGGTAGCTCCGAGCCAGTTCTATGGCCGCGCCGAGGAATTCAGCGAGGGCCCCCTTCAGCGCAGGTGAAAGTTTCGTCATGAGGGACGCTCTGTCTTCGGTGAATAAAATGGCGTCCTTAAGGTCACTAACATCGATCCCTGTATCATATAAGGGCCTTAGGCAGGTCATGTGCTTCAGTTTTCTGAAGATTTTAAAAATCATGACATCCTCCTGCTCTTCTGTCATCTGCTCCTCGTGGGGAACGGGCGGTGTCGGCCCAGTAGGCCGAGGCGCAGGCAGTGGGGGTGTAGGTGCTGCGGCTGGTGTTTTCGTTAGCTCAGCTCTAACTTGACCAAGGACCTTATATAAATTAGAGGTGTGTCCGGGCTTCAGGTCCAGAATTTGACCGATCAGGCCGACGAGGGCGTCGCACTGCGGAGGCGACAGGAGGGGTCCATTCCTCTGGGCCTTGGTCCTCGAGGAGAGGAGGTCCAGGACCTCCTCCCGCCCAAGACCAAGGGCGTCCGTCCTAGCAAAGGACACGCTGGGGTTTCCTTCTATGAACGCCACGAGGTCATCCCCCGTTGCGTTTCTTGTTGATGACGCGGAGGACGCAGTGGTCTCCTCCACGATGGACATCTCCACGTCCTGTGTTGGGGCTGCAGGCCCGAGGGTCTCCTGGATGGGCGGAGGGCCACGCGGGGCAGCGAAGTCAGGTCGAGCAGGAGGCGTCGGCTCTGGATGACACGGCGTCGCCGAGCGAGGGTCCACGGGATTCTTGGGTACCTGCAGGGCCGGAGCAGGGATCACAGGTGGAGGGGCAGAAGGCGTCTCCTCCATAGGTAAGGCTGGGGCCGCTGGTGGAGATGGCCGAGGTGCGGATGGATGGAGCACAGCTCGGGCCATGGGAGGAGCGCTGCAAACCTCCATGGCTAGATTGGAGGGAGCTGGCGCAGGAGGCTGGGCTGCTGACCGCTGAGGCGATGCAGAGGTGGTCGGTGGTGGGACGCCAGCAGGAGTGGTTGGTGGGGCCATTCTGGTGTTGTTGGCCAGCCCTGCAAGCAGGGGGCAGATGGCCCTCCGATGCCCTTGTCCGTGGCACCTGGAACACCTGATGCCCGAGGATAGGTATGCAGGCCAGGCTTGGCCTTTGATGTTGATGTCGAGGCGGGTTGGAAGCCTCTCTATGGTGATCCCCTCATGTAGGGTGATGAAGACGTCACGCCGGCCATCGACGTAGACGTAGGGGCCCGCCTTCATCTGCTTAGGGGCGATGGACGTAACCCGCCCAAATGGAGAGAGGGCGGTGATGACAGCAGAGTCCGCCACAAAGAAGGGGAAACTGTAATCCTTTCCGCTCTTTTGCGGAAAGGGAATGCCCTGAGGAGTGTTCCCTCAACCTCGAGGCCCTCACTTATGAGGCGCTCGGCCAGGCCTCTGTTGGTTAGTCCCAGTAGCTGGTGGCCGTTCACCTTGGTGATCTGGATGACTCCGGCGGTTCCTCCGAGTTTCCTATCCAAAGCCCTAAGGTAGTGGAAGGGCTCAAGTTCGGGGCTGTGTTCGATGTACACACAGTGTTCCTCGGAAGAGGACGCCTGCCGCGCCCTGGCATCCGCGATGTGAGCCCTGGTGGCCCTGATTTCTTGGGCTCGGGGCACTGATCCCGCCGATGATTGAGGTCGGCGAATGGTCCTGGAAGCTCCGGCATTGGAGGAGGGTGCAGCCGTCGTAGGTGAATTCCCCGAGCCACGGCGCCTCTTCCTACCCTGGACGAGGGTAAATCCTTCCTCAGCTCCAGGATTCACCTGTTCTGTGATGTCAGCCCAGTTTCTCCGGACTTGAGCAGCGGCGTTAGAAGTTGGAATAGCCGCAAGAGGTCGACCGGCGCGGCAGAATTTGCATCCTGGCCGCCGGCGGGCGGATTTACATAGTTTTGATTTTTTCTCAAAACTATTGGAATTTCGTTCTGCAAATCTTGATTTGCAGATAATTCTGCACAAGGTTGTGCTAGTGAGCCGTGCCTTACAGGCTTTTGCTCGGCTTTTGACGGGCTTTCAGCCCGTATAAAATTTGTCGCCATCCGCGACACTTTTCGCCCGCCAGAGGCGAAACACTCAGGAGCTCGCGCGACGCGTGGCCGCACGGCCGAGTGTAGACATGTGGTGTACTTACAGTACAAGCAGTCACTACCCACCATGGCCTGGTACTACATGTGTAGACATGTGGTGTACTTACAGTACAAGCTGTCACTACCCACCATGGCCTGGTACTACACGTGTAGACATGTGGTGTACTTACAGTACAAACAGTCACTACCCACCATGGCCTGGTACTACACGTGTAGACATGCGGTGTACTTACAGTACAAGCAGTCACTACCCACCATGGCCTGGTACTACACGTGTAGACATGTGACAATTTGACAATTAAATATATTTTATTGACTACATAGTCAATCATTACTCCTAAGAGTTAAGCAGGAGGAACCAAATATTTACAATTCAAAACAAATCAGGCGGTGTCCCCACCGAGGCTCGTCTGGGCCCAATCAGGAGGGCAACATCCCCCTGAGCGCGGACATGCCCTCACGCACAAAGGGATCGGCGTCCCGAGCGCGCTCGATGGCGGCGCTGATGAAAGCAGCGAGGAGGCTCCTCCTCCGAGTGGACAGGCGCCTGATGAGAGGCTCCCTATCCTCGGGGTATATGACGGCTTCTGTGATGTCACTCTCACTGATCCCCACTCCCCAGTCGCGTTCTTGGTTTAATTCATATAGTATGTCGTCTGCCTCCGTCCAGCGGTCATCAATGAATTGGCAGGACAGTGGAGGTGGAGGTGTCGCGATGTGCGGCGACGTCTTTTCCCCGTGGGGAATGGGTGGTGTTGTCTCAGCGAGCCGAGGCGCAGGCGGTGGGGGTGTGTCTCGCTCTTTCTCCGTCATTGGATCGTCCTCCTCCATGTCCGTCGGGGCGGGCGGCGGAGGTGTCATCAAAGGAGGTGTCAGTTCCTCCCTGTGGGTAGTGGGCAGCATAGGCTCAGCGGGCCGAGGCGCAGGCAGTGGGGGAGTTGGAGGCACTGCAGCTGGTGTTGTCCTCAGCTCAGCTTTGACTTGCCCGAGGACTTTGTAGAGGTTGCTGGCTGCTCCGGGCCTCAAATCTAAGATTTGCCTGATAAGTCCGGCGAGGGCGTTGCACTGCGAAAGCGGCAGGAGGGGTACACTCCTCTGCGTTTTGGTCCTCGAGGAGAGGAGGTCCAGGACCTCCTCCCGCCCAAGACCAAGGGCGTCCGTCTCAGCGAAGGACACGCTGGGGTGCCTCTCGATGAACGCATCGAGGTCGATCCTCGTTGCGTTCTTTGCTGTTGACGTGAAGGACGCAGAGGTCTCCTCCACGATGGACATCTCCACGTCCGGTGTTGGGGCCGCAGGCTCGCGACTCCCAGGTGTTCGCAGGGACGGAGCAGGGGTCATTGGTGGAGGGGCAAGAGGCGCATCTTCCGCAGGTAAGGCCGAAGGCGCTGGTGATGATTTCCGGAGTGCTGCAGGTGGATGGAGCGCAGCTCGGCTTGTGGGAGGCACGTCGGAGACCTCCATGGTTGGGCTGGGGGATGCCGGAGGTGGAGGCTGGGCAGATGGTTGTTGGGGCAGCCTAGGCGCAGTCGCTGGTGGGACGCTGGTTGGAGAGGTTGGTGTGGCCGGTCCAGGAGCGGTGGTTCGCCTTGCAAGCAGGGGGCAGTTGGCCCTGCGATGTCCTTGGCCACGGCACCTGGAGCACCTAATCCCGGAGGACAGGTATGCGGGCCAGGCCTCGCCTTTGATGGTGATGTCGAGGCGGGTGGGCAGCCTCTCGATGGTCATTCCTTCGCGGAGGATGATAAACGCCTCTCGGCGGCCGTCGTTGTAGATGTATGGGCCAGCCTTCATCAGCTTGGGGGCGATAGATGTGACCCGCCCAAAAGATGAAAGGGCGCTGATGACGGCTGCATCCCCCACGAAGAAGGGGAGGTTGCCCACTGTAATTCGCTCCGCCCTCTTGCGGAACGGGAAGGCCCTGTGGAGAGTGCCCTCCACCTCGAGGCCCTCGTTGACGAGGCGCTCGGCCATGCCTCTGTTAGCCAGGCCCACCAGGAAGTGGCCGTTCATTTTTGTTAGTTGGAAGACCTCCCTGGTCCCTCCGAACATCCTTTCAATTGCCCTCATGTAGTGAAAGGGCTCCAGTTCAGGGCTGCGCTCTACATAAACGCAGTGGTCCTCGGTGGAAGACGCCTGCCGCGCCCTGGCCTCCACGATGTGAGCTCGGGTGGTCCTGATTTCCTCCGCCCGCGGTGCCCATCCCGTGGATGATCGCGGCCGGCGAATGGCTCCTGCGCCTCTGATGTTAGAGGAAGGTGCAGCCGCCGCAGGTGATTCCGCCGAGCCACGGCGTCTTTTCTTTCTTTGGACAGTGATGAAAGGGTCCTCAGATTCTTGATTGTTGTCCTCCGCTAAGTCTGCCCAGCTCCTATTGGCTTGGGCAGCGGCCTCGGAAAACGAGGCAGTAACGAAGTCGGTCGGCGTGGCCGGATTTGCATGATGTCCGCCGGCGGGCGGATTTGCATAGTTTTGATTTTTGTTGAAGAGATTTGAAGTTTTCTTCTGAAAATCTTCTTTCTTAGATAGTTCAGCACATGGTTGTGCTTTTGCGCCGTGCCTTACAGGCTTTTGCTCGGCGTTTGAAGGGCTTTCAGCCCATGCCAAATTCGTCGCCATCCGCGACGTTATTCCGCTCGCCAGAGGCGAAAAACTCGGGAGCTCGCGCGACGCGTGGCCGCACGGCCGAGTGTAGACATGTGGTGTACTTACAGTACAAGCAGTCACTACCCACCATGGCCTGGTACTACACGTGTAGACATGCGGTGTACTTACAGTACAAGCAGTCACTACCCACCATGGCCTGGTACTACATGTGTAGACATGTGGTGTACTTACAGTACAAGCAGTCACTACCCACCGTGGCCTGGTACTACATGTGTAGACATGCGGTGTACTTACAGTACAAGCAGTCACTACCCACCGTGGCCTGGTACTACACGTGTAGGCATGCGGTATACTTACAGTACAAGCAGTCACTACCCACCATGGCCTGGTACTACACGTGTAGACATGCGGTGTACTTACAGTACAAGCAGTCACTACCCACCATGGCCTGGTACTACACGTGTAGACATGCGGTGTACTTACAGTACAAGCAGTCACTACCCACCGTGGCCTGGTACTACACGTGTAGACATGCGGTGTACTTACAGTACAAGCAGTCACTACCCACCGTGGCCTGGTACTACATGTGTAGACATGTGGTGTACTTACAGTACAAGCAGTCACTACCCACCGTGGCCTGGTACTACATGTGTAGACATGTGGTGTACTTACAGTACAAGCAGTCACTACCCACCATGGCCTGGTACTACACGTGTAGACATGTGACAATTTTGACAATTAAAAATTTTTTTATTGACTGTTAGTCAATGTTACAACTCAACCAGGAGGGTGAAAAGAAATATTTACATTTATAAGTTGTCAGGAATCAAGGCATCGCCGCCTAAGACTGGCCATATCGGTGCCAACATCGTGATGGTAGCCCCGAGCCAGTTCTATGGCCGCGCCGAGGAATTCAGCGAGGACCCCCTTCAGCGCAGGTGAAAGTTTCGTCATGAGGGACGCTCTGTCTTCGGTGAATAAAATGGCGTCCTTAAGGTCATTAACATCGATCCCTGTATCATATAAGGGCCTTAGGCAGGTCATGTGCTTCAGTTTTCTGAAGATTTTAAAAATCATGACATCCTCTTGCTCATCTGTCATCTGTTCCTCGTGGGGAACGGGCGGTGTCGGCCCAGTAGGCCGAGGCGCAGGCAGTGGGGGTGTAGGTGCTGCGGCTGGTGTTTTCGTTAGCTCAGCTCTAACTTGACCAAGGACCTTATATAAATTAGAGGTGTGTCCGGGCTTCAGGTCCAGAATTTGACCGATCAGGCCGACGAGGGCGTCGCACTGCGGAGGCGACAGGAGGGGTCCAATCCTCTGGGCCTTGGTCCTCGAGGAGAGGAGGTCCAGGACCTCCTCCCGCCCAAGACTAAGGGCGTCCGTCCTAGCAAAGGACACGCTGGGGTTTCCTTCTATGAACGCCACGAGGTCATCCCCCGTTGCGTTTCTTGTTGATGACGCGGAGGACGCAGTGGTCTCCGCCACGATGGACATCTCCACGTCCTGTGTTGGGGCTGCAGGCCCGAGGGTCTCCTGGATGGGCGGAGGGCCACGCGGGGCAGCGAAGTCAGGTCGAGCGGGAGGCGTCGGCTCTGGATGACGCGGCGTCGCCGAGCGAGGGTCCACGGGATTCTTGGGTACCTGCAGGGGTGGAGCAGGGGTCACAGGTGGAGGGGCAGGGGGCGTCTCCTCCATAGGTAAGGCTGGGGCCGCTGGTGGAGATGGCCGAAGGGCGGATGGATGGAGCACAGCTCGGGCCATGGGAGGAGCGCTGCAAACCTCCATGGCTAGATTGGAGGGAGCTGGCGCAGGAGGCTGGGCTGCTGACCGCTGAGGCGGTGCAGAGGTGGTCGGTGGTGGGACGCCAGCAGGAGTGGTTGGTGGGGCCATTCTGGTGTTGTTGGCCAGCCCTGCAAGCAGGGGGCAGATGGCCCTCCGATGCCCTTGTCCGTGGCACCTGGAACACCTGATGCCCGAGGATAGGTACGCAGGCCAGGCTTGGCCTTTGATGTTGATGTCAAGGCGGGTTGGAAGCCTCTCGATGGTGATCCCCTCATGTAGGGTGATGAAGACGTCACGCCGGCCATCGACGTAGACGTAGGGGCCCGCCTTCATCTGCTTAGGGGCGATGGACGTAACCCGCCCATATGGAGAGAGGGCGGTGATGACAGCAGAGTCCGCCACAAAGAAGGGGAGGTTACCCACTGTAATCCTTTCCGCTCTTTTGCGGAAAGGGAATGCCCTGAGGAGTGTTCCCTCAACCTCGAGGCCCTCACTTATGAGGCGCTCGGCCAGGCCTCTGTTGGTTAGTCCCAGTAGCTGGTGGCCGTTCACCTTGGTGATCTGGATGACTCCGGCGGTTCCTCCGAGTTTCCTATCCAAAGCCCTAAGGTAGTGGAAGGGCTCAAGTTCGGGGCTGTGTTCGATGTACACACAGTGTTCCTCGGAAGAGGACGACTGCCGCGCCCTGGCATCCGCGATGTGAGCCCTGGTGGCCCTGATTTCTTGGGCTCGGGGCACTGATCCCGCCGATGATTGAGGTCGGCGAATGGTCCTGGAAGCTCCGGCATTGGAGGAGGGTGCAGCCGTCGTAGGTGAATTCCCCGAGCCACGGCGCCTCTTCCTACCCTGGACGAGGGTAAATCCTTCCTCAGCTCCAGGATTCACCTCTTCTGTGATGTCAGCCCAGTTTCTCCGGACTTGAGCAGCGGCGTTAGAAGTTGGAATAGCCGCAAGAGAGAGAGGGCGACCGGCGCGGCAGAATTTGCATCCTGGCCGCCGGCGGGCGGATTTACATAGTTTTGATTTTTTCTCAAAACTATTGGAATTTCGTTCTGCAAATCTTGATTTGCGGATAATTCTGCACATGGTTTTGCTAGTGAGCCGTGCCTTACAGGCTTTTGCTCGGCTTTTGACGGGCTTTCAGCCCGTATAAAATTTGTCGCCATCCGCGACACTTTTCGCCCGCCAGAGGCGAAACACTCAGGAGCTCGCGCGACGCGTGGCCGCACGGCCGAGTGTAGACATGTGGTGTACTTACAGTACAAACAGTCACTACCCACCATGGCCTGGTACTACATGTGTGGACATGTGGTGTACTTACAGTACAAGCAGTCACTACCCACCATGGCCTGGTACTACATGTGTGGACATGTGGTGTACTTACAGTACAAACAGTCACTACCCACCATGGCCTGGTACTACATGTGTGGACATGTGGTGTACTTACAGTACAAACAGTCACTACCCACCATGGCCTGGTACTACATGTGTGGACATGTGGTGTACTTACAGTACAAGCAGTCACTACCCACCATGGTCTGGTACTACATGTGTGGACATGTGGTGTACTTACAGTACAAGCAGTTACTACCCACCATGGCCTGGTACTACATGTGTGGACATGTGACAATTAAAACATACTTTATTGACACTCGTCAATAGTTACATTCAATCAAGAATTAATGGGATTTACAGATTAGGGGGGGGGGGGAGCATTTCGCTGAGTATGCGCAGGCCTTCACGCACAAAGGGATCCGAGCTCCGAGCGCGCTCAGATGCAGCGCTGACGATCCCGGCAAGAATGGTTCTCTTCTGAGTGGAGAGGCGCCTGAGGAGAGGTTCCCTATCGTCGGGGAAAATAATTGCCTCTACGATGTCACCCTCAGTGACTCCGATATCGGATAAAGTCTCCGAGTAGCGCTCATCGCTTAATTCATATATTATGTCATTTGCCTGGTCGTAGCAGGCATCAATGAACTCGGTAGACAGTGGAGGTGGAGGTGTCGCGATGTCCGGCGACGTCTTTTCCCCGTGAAGAGCGGGTGGTGTTGGCTTAGAAGGCCAAGGCGCAGGCAGTGTGGGTGTTGGAGGCACTGCTGGTGTTGTCCTGAGCTCGGCCTTGACTTGTCCGAGGACCTTATATAAATTAGAGGTGTGTCCGGGCTTCAGGTCCAGAATTTGACCGATCAGGCCGACGAGGGCGTCGCACTGCGGAGGCGACAGGAGGGGTCCCTTCCTCTGCGCCTTGGTCCTCGAGGAGAGGAGGTCCAGGACCTCCTCCCGCCCAAGACCAAGGGCGTCCTTCTTAGCGAATGACACGCTGGGGAGCCCCTCGATGAAAGCATCGAGGTCGACTCTCGTAGCGTTTTTTGCCGATGACGTGGAGGACGCAATGGTCTCCTCCACGATGGACATCTCCACGTCCTTTGTTGGGGCTGCAGGCCCGAGGGTCTCCTGGATGGGCGGAGGGCCACGCGGGGCAGCGAAGTCAGGTCGAGCGGGAGGCGTCGGCTCTGGATGACGCGGCGTCGCCGAGCGAGGGTCCACGGGATTCTTGGGTACCTGCAGGGACGGAGCAGGGATCACAGGTGGAGGGGCAGAAGGCGTCTCCTCCATAGGTAAGGCTGGGGCCGCTGGTGGAAATGGCCGAGGTGCGGATGGATGGAGCACAGCTCGGGCCATGGGAGGAGCGCTGCAAACCTCCATGGCTAGATTGGAGGGAGCTGGCGCAGGAGGCTGGGCTGCTGACCGCTGAGGCGGTGCAGAGGTGGTCGGTGGTGGGACGCCAGCAGGAGTGGTTGGTGGGGCCATTCTGGTGTTGTTGGCCAGCCCTGCAAGCAGGGGGCAGATGGCTCTCCGATGCCCTTGTCCGTGGCACCTGGAACACCTGATGCCCGAGGATAGGTACGCAGGCCAGGCTTGGCCTTTGATGTTGATGTCAAGGCGGGTTGGAAGCCTCTCGATGGTGATCCCCTCATGTAGGGTGATGAAGACGTCACGCCGGCCATCGACGTAGACGTAGGGGCCCGCCTTCATCTGCTTAGGGGCGATGGACGTAACCCGCCCATATGGAGAGAGGGCGGTGATGACAGCAGAGTCCGCCACAAAGAAGGGGAGGTTACCCACTGTAATCCTTTCCGCTCTTTTGCGGAAAGGGAATGCCCTGAGGAGTGTTCCCTCAACCTCGAGGCCCTCACTTATGAGGCGCTCGGCCAGGCCTCTGTTGGTTAGTCCCAGTAGCTGGTGGCCGTTCACCTTGGTGATCTGGATGACTCCGGCGGTTCCTCCGAGTTTCCTATCCAAAGCCCTAAGGTAGTGGAAGGGCTCAAGTTCGGGGCTGTGTTCGATGTACACACAGTGTTCCTCGGAAGAGGACGACTGCCGCGCCCTGGCATCCGCGATGTGAGCCCTGGTGGCCCTGATTTCTTGGGCTCGGGGCACTGATCCCGCCGATGATTGAGGTCGGCGAATGGTCCTGGAAGCTCCGGCATTGGAGTAGGGTGCAGCCGTCGTAGGTGAATTCCCCGAGCCACGGCGCCTCTTCCTACCCTGGACGAGGGTAAATCCTTCCTCAGCTCCAGGATTCACCTCTTCTGTGATGTCAGCCCAGTTTCTCCGGACTTGAGCAGCGGCGTTAGAAGTTGGAATAGCCGCAAGAGAGAGAGAGAGGTCGACCGGCGCGGCATAATTTGCTTCCTGGCCGCCGGCGGGCGGATTTACATAGTTTTGATTTTTACTCAAAACAATTGGAATTTCGTTCTGCAAATCTTGATTTGCGGATAATTCTGCACGTGGTTGTGCAAGTGAGCCGTGCCTTACAGGCTTTTGCTCGGCTTTTGACGGGCTTTCAGCCCGTATAAAATTGGTCGCCATCCGCGACACTTTTCGCCCGCCAGAGGCGAAAAACTCGGGAGCTCGCGCGACGCGTGGCCGCACGGCCGAGTGCGGACATGTGGTGTACTTACATTACAAGCAGTCAATAGTTAATACGTTCTGGTACTACATGTGTAGACATATGGTGTACTTACAGTACAAACAGTCACTACCCACCATGGTCTGGTACTACATGCGTAGACATGGGGTGTTCTTACAGTACAAGCTGTCACTACCCACCATGGCCTGGTACTACATGTGTAGACATATGGTGTACTTACAGTACAAACAGTCACTACCCACCATGGTCTGGTACTACATGTGTAGACATGGGGTGTTCTTACAGTACAAGCTGTCACTACCCACCATGGCCTGGTACTACATGTGTAGACATGTGGTGTACTTACAGTACAAGCAGTCACTACGCACTAGACCTAGTACTACGTGTTTAGACACGTGTTATATTACAGTACAAGCTGTCACTACCCTCTACAACTAAGTGATTCAACAAACAAAGAGAGGTACAGGATTCAGCAATCGTCACTGTACGTGCGCTGGCATTGATACCCTGGGTGCTGAGAGCTTTGTTCCACAACCTGTCGCCTTAACATCTCACTCAGCCACCCTTCCTTATCCTCATCATTTCTAGATAGCTTTGTTTTGATACGTCTTTCTGTATAGTATACATAACTCTATCAGCTAACCAACTAACAAAGCTTTCATATAGGCAGAAATATATGTTTTCATCGCAGTAAGGACAGTAGAAGTTTGTATTATATATAAAAGGAGAACATTCCTGCTTTTAAATCCTTTCATTTTATATGTATATATGGCGTGTTATTGCTTTGTGTTAAAACTATATGTACATCAGCAGAACACGCCGGCCTGTCCTATCCAATAACAGCTAGTCTGCTAACAAACCAACCAGGGTCGGTAAACTGCGGTTCCCAAGCCACATGCGATTCTTTCAATGTGAAACTGCATCTCTTTATATAGTTCCATATTTTTTTGAAAATAGAGAAATCCATAAATAAATCATTATTTAAAAAATCATATATTGGATCAAAATATCATTTATTTTACCAATATATCAGTTGGCTGAATGCCAACCTTTATCAAGGTGTTATCACATTTTTAAAGTGTGTCAACCTCAAAAATCTTATAACACCTTGATAAAGGTTGGCGTTCAGCTAACTGAAATATTGGTAAAATAGATTATATTTTGATGCAATATATGCTTTTTTAATTAATAGATCCATATGTAAATATTATTTATGTGTGTACTATCCTGTCGAATTTATGTGGGAATATAAGGTGGGAAGAGAAATAAGGACACCACAAGTTGGAGAGAAGGAACCCAGGCAACCAGAGAGAGAGAGAGAGGGAGTATACGGGCCCGGCAGAGCCAGGCGGCCGTTCGTGTCGCACACAATCCCCAACTGTCTTAAAAGTCCCGAGGTGTTAACTGACGGACCCCAGGGGTCGCCCCTTTGAAATCCGCTGATATCTTAAGTGACCGGACTATACATTCCCCTTTCTATCTGGGTTGTCTGTAGGCTTTGTTGGAAATAAAAGCATTTTGTGACTCTTTAAAAACTTTGAAATTTTGTAAATTGTAATACAGTTAAACCTGTCTCTTGGAACTCACCAAAATAGGGTGCTATAGAAAGGGGGAGCTATAGACAGGTCACTTTAATTGTAAAATGTTTACATTTTAATGTTAAAAATCGGGCGCTATAAAGAGGAAGGTGCTATTTAGAGGGAGCGCTATAGACAGGTTTAACTGTATTTGACTCTTTCGACTCGAAAGATTGCATAAACCTGGTATAGACAATACTAAAATGGTATGCAAATCACAAAAGTATTCTTTCGTAGAAATATATCTGGAATGGTCACTTTCAACGATTCTGTACAATGTTTATTCCACCAAAGATTAAATTCTATAATTTATAATACAATATAATGCGGATTGTGATTGTAAAACGACATTTGAAATACTACCCCGCATGTGTTTCTTTTCAGCGAAATATCAAAATTTATTTAAAGGAGAAATTACGATTATTTCTAACCTTTGGAATGAGGTATGAAAGGGTGAATGGTGAAGAGTAATGATAAACGGAAAAATAACCTAGTGGCATCTGCCCGGTAAGCGGAACACTGTGTGTGGGTTCGTTTCCCATCCCTGGACACTTTTATTTTTCCGTTTATCATTACTCTTCACAATTCACCCTTTCATACCTTATCTCAAAGGTTAGAAATAATCGTTATTTCTCCTTGAAATAAATTTTTAATTTTCGTTGAAAAGAAACACATGCGAGATAGTTTTCAAATGTCGTTTTACAAATTCTATAATGTTATTTAATTGTTTGTTTTATGAGAATGCATTCGCGGTAAATACATTGCAATATTCATAATGTTGCATCATGATTAATACGCATATTTTATAAAATTATTTTAAATATATTTAAAATTTAAATTGCATATATATTTATTTATTTTCATAAAACAGAATATTACTATAAAATATTATGTACTATAAAACATTTGTATTTTGATACACTGAATACACAACCTGCTTTAAACTTTGATGTGATAAATAAAGAGATATTCTAGGTGTTACCTAAAATATAGTTGTCTTATTATTGACTGGTTTAACGTTGTAGGATGGTTGAGACACGTTCTGGAAAGATGTAAGACATATCTGAGGAGAGAATCAAGACTGAAGAATCTGTCAAACCGCAGCATGGTGCAACAATATCATCATATATTGATGCACTAGCGCATCATATGTTATCAAAACTCGAAACTATTATAGACACGTAAGATTCTTTTTAAAATTAAACAATTTATACTGCCCTTACTAGAATGGAAAAATTAATGGGAGGGCCTGGCTCATCAGTGGTGAACCCTCCCAGCGGTTTCGCCAGTTTAATCTACCATACCGCTGTTATATTGCATTTTTGGAACTTCCTTTTATAGTGATACTGTTGCTAGATTCTTGAAATGGGCATTTTAGATGAACTATGGACATAAGCTTTGAGGACAGTAGAATTACATACATATATAAATATATAATATGCTTCGAGCAATCGCTCTTCCGCAAATATCAAATTGTTTCTTTTATTATTTTTCCATTGCAGTAAGGGCAGTAAAAATTGTTTAATTTCAAAAAGAATCTTACGCGTTTAAAATAGTTTCGAATTTTAATATCATCATATATTGACATCATTTTGTTATGGCGGAATGATTTGTTTATCGTTTTGTTACAATTATCAGAACACGGGGTAAGTGTTATTGAATTATTGATAATTGTTTTTATTATTTTTTTATGTAGGGTTAAGTGGTGCTCTTTTTTTCTAGAGAGATAATTTATCTGGAAAGCTTTTTGATTCGTAGAGGTCGATTTGTATGGTAGCTTGTATATAACTGATTTAATACATACAACTATGCCATGGTTAATGTTGTCGTGTCCAATGAAGAGCCTCAGATGTCTCCATACATCTCTATCACAGCAATGTCCTCTATCTTGGGTGTGTAAAGCTGCTGTTCTAGGTCCATGTCTATTTTCTGTTGTTGTCGTGTCCAATGAAGAGCCTCAGATGTCTCCATACATCTCTATCACAGCAGTCGCAATGTCCTCTATCTTGGGTGTGTAAAGCTGCTGTTCTAGGTCCATGTCTATTTTCTGTTGTTGTCGTGTCCAATGAAGAGCCTCAGATGTCTCCATACATCTCTATCACAGCAGTCGCAATGTCCTCTATCTTGGGTGTGTAAAGCTGCTGTTCTAGGTCCATGTCTATTTTCTGTTGTTGTCGTGTCCAATGAAGAGCCTCAGATGTCTCCATACATCTCTATCACAGCAGTCGCAATGTCCTCTATCTTGGGTGTGTAAAGCTGCTGTTCTAGGTCCATGTCTATTTTCTGTTGTTGTCGTGTCCAATGAAGAGCCTCAGATGTCTCCATACATCTCTATCACAGCAGTCGCAATGTCCTCTATCTTGGGTGTGTAAAGCTGCTGTTCTAGGTCCATGTCTATTTTCTGTTGTTGTCGTGTCCAATGAAGAGCCTCAGATGTCTCCATACATCTCTATCACAGCAGTCGCAATGTACACTATCTTGGGTGTTTAAAGCTACTGTTCTAGGTCCATGTCTATTTTCTGTTGTTGTCGTGTCCAATGAAGAGCCTCAGATGTCTCCATACATCTCTATCACAGCAGTCGCAATGTCCACTATCTTGGGTGTGTAAAGCTGTTGTTCTGGGTCCATGTCAATTTACAGCAAGGCTATGGCCATTCCTGGGCATGATAATATGTTAGTAGGTGTAAGTTACATACCAGGACAATTGTAATGCCATGCCTAATTATAACTAATTTATCAAATAAGTAATGGCATTCTAGACCTACACAATGGTCGTAACAAGAAGACAGTTCGAATTTGTTATCATTAAATTTAACAAGGCCACAATGTACACATAAGTATATAGGATAGCAGAAGATAGAAGCAAAAGAACATGACGTAATGACATATCTTACAGATATATCTCCAGATGTCAATCTGTCCTAGACACAAAAGAAAATCTCTGCAGAAGATCGCGAATAAATCTTTCCAATTATCGGCTGCTCAGAATATTCCTTTGGTGTCTGCTTCATAAATCCTTCCATTATTTTACTATTTTTCTGTATTATTGTCATTTAATTATTACATAGAATATATGAAAAATCTATATTTCACGTTTATATTTTTATCGAAATTAGTTCATTAAATAAAATACAGTAGTGTAATTTAAATATATTAAACAAAATAAAAATATGTTAGTGAATCATAAACTAAGTATTTTATTTAGGAAATAGGAATTCTAAATTTCATATGACTCATTTACTCAACGATGGTACCTCTCATGAAATATAACAGATAAATTAAAATAATTATTGAGTTTTGGCAGCATTTTGCTTACGAAAAATATATGAAATATGAAAAATATGTAGCAAAACAATACTTACAATTATAATATTGATAAAAGTAATTAAAAAAACGAATTCTAAACACAAAAAAAACCACATTTTCAATTAAAAATTAATAAAATGCAATAATACAAACACACATATTTTAAAACAGAGAAATTTGATGATGATAAATAAATAAAGTGAAATTTGAAAGCAAAAAATATACGATTAGAAAATTGATAAATAAAAAATAAATATAACTAATAATATTGGGAGAATAAAAATAAGTGTGACATATGAGATTAAAAAATAACGAAAATATTTTGTATAAAGATCTCTATGTATAGTTCAGTATTTTTGGAGATGATTGCTTAAAACATTACAATTAAAATTCTTTTTGAAAATAGAGCAATCCATAGTGTTACATCAATTTTAATGCGCCTTACATTTATTCAAAATATTCTATGATATTTAATATTTATTTAAAACAGAATATTTATATTATGATCATTCCTTTTTATAGTTTCACTCCTTTTGTAATATTTATTGTACATATATCTTTATTGCTTATTGGAGCGAGGGAGGACCTAGACGAAGACTGCGGATCGCAACCTACGAGGAAGACAAGAATAAATAAACACAATAACTTTAAAAGGTAATTTATTTTTTATTTAATTTTATTTATTTACTTTTAATATGGAAACCCGCTCGGGAAACGTGTATAACACCAAGAAGGAAGAAACCAAGGTCGACGACCCTGCAAAGCTTCAACTTGGTGCAACAATAGATAAATCCTTAATTAAAAAGGCATATATTGATCAAAATATCATTTATTTCACCATTGTTATTGACACACTTTAAAATGTGATAACACCTTGATAAAGGTTGGCGTTCAGCCAACTGAATTATTGGTAAAATAAATGATATTTTGATCCAATATATGCCTTTTTAATTAAAAATTAAAACTCTGTTTGTATATTACCTATATGGATTTTAGAGAAATGTATTCTCCTAGATATTTATTTAGAAATGATATATAATCATATTCATAAAATAATTTTAAAAAAGAAACTCAAATATATATTTAATCACTGTATTTCCTTTTAAAGAAATACCAATATAATATTTCGAATTCCCACTGTTGCCAGATTCCATTATGTACTCCGCAATTATCCATCTTCAATTCTGGACCAGATCGATTTCTCTCGCAGACGATATTTGTCAATTTCTCGACAGACGAAGGGGTTTATGGCGCCCTCTGTTGCTGTCACTTGGCCTCAGGTTTATTAGCCTGGTACGAATAGATTCATAACATAGGAAGATAGAAAACAACACTAGAGGAAACCCTTTTGCATATATAAAATTGATGAATCTCAAAATGAAACAAATATTTAATGGTCCAAAAATATATTTAAATCCTAGAATAAAATCTTCAAAATGCGCAAAAGGCTAGCAACGAAATGCACAACGATATATAATATTAATTATATCTTAAAATGAAACAAATATTTAATAGTCAAAAAGTATATTTCAAAGTTTTTTCTTTCAAAAAGAGTAAAATCTTCAAAATGCAACGACTAGCAAATAAATGCACAACACACGCCGATATATATAATATTAATTAAATCTTAAAATTAAACACAAATATTTAATAAATAAAAGGTATATTTCAAACTTAGAGTAAAATGTTTATAATGCAACAGAGTAGCAATGAAATGCAAAACGATATTTAGCAATCTTTAAATCTTAAAATGAAACAAATATTTAATGATCAAAAAGTATATTTCAAAATCATAGAGTAAAATCTTTAAAATGCAACGATTAGCAGTTGAACCAGTCAAATAGGTAATAAAGAGAGAATATATGAAATATATATATATATTCAAACAATTATCAATTATAAAAAAGGTTTATAATATTATAAAGATAATTTAACGCAAAAAAAAATGCATTCATATTTAAATGTATTTATAATTCTAAAAGAAAAAAACTCTTTAGTAATAAGTTTGTTTATATTAAGCAATTTTTATAATAAAAAAAAAGTTTTTGCAAAACTTATTAAACAAAATATTATTTAAAATACTATTGCAAAATGTCTTATTTCTTTGTAATCGTATATATTGTAATTTAATGAAAATTGTAAAGAATAAATATGGAAACGTCTGGTTTGAAATACTTTAAAAATAATTTTTCAAACAAAAATATATATTGAATAGTTTTACAAAAAAAATAAAATGAGGCAACATTTTTAAACAACTTGGACAGTAATTAGCGGCCTAAAAAGAATGTATAATATTAATATCTTATAAATGAAAAATAAACTTTAAATACACTACCTCTTTAAGTATATAGGTATACTTTTAAAGATAGTTTTAAATTACTCATTGTGCCATTTATAATACTAATATTTGTAGAGTTAAACATAAAAAGATTGTTACTATGGCATGAAAAATGATTGTCTTAATGGATAAAATGTTAACTTGTATAAAGAGCGTGAAATATGACGCTTAATAGAGAATAAAATACTAATGGAAAATGTCGTATTTAGAAGGTTACAAATATAAGTAATGAATACAAAATTAACATACTAATTGAATGCATTGAAAATTTAACCAAACTATTTCAATAAATCCCAAAATATATTCTTATGCATTATATATTTATATATAAAATAATTCACATTTAAAGCTCTTTCATTTAATTATATATTTTAAGAAATTAGTTTTTTTAGATTAAAATGGTAAAACTTTCTTTTCTTTATAATATATAAAGACCTTGTTTCAATTACAAAAACGAAATTAGTTTTAGAATAGGATTTTACTTTGTAGAAATGTATTTGAATATTTAATTTGTAAAAAAATATTTTTTCTATAAAGCAGATATATCTCAATTCATTTTGTTTCCTTCTCTCTATAGATAAGTAATATTGATTATGAGAGATATATTTTAAAAATATTATTTTGAAAAATATATATATATTGGAAGTTGAAAGAAAAATGTAATGAGTAAAATAAGTTAATAATATTATTAATTTTGAGATAAATATTATGAATGTATCAAATAAATAATTAAATTGTTTAACAGCAAGATTTAACAATGGAACCAAACTTATAAATCGGCTTTGACACGTCATGTACTTGTCCATAAAACAACTGGGATAACAAACTAGATATTCTTCAATCAAAAGAATAAAAAGTGATAGAGTGTAATCTAAAAAGTGAAATTTTCAAATTTTTAATATTTATTCTATGAAGTTTGTAATTTTAATCTCTGTTAAATATATATATTAGCATAAATTTTTCTCTCCCAAATTATTTTAACCACTTTTCTTTTAAATCATTCTTTAATATAAATACTATAATTTTTCTTTATATATAAATATATTTATATAATAAAAAGGCATATATTTTATTCAATCCAATATATGCCTTTTTATTATCTAAAGATTTAAATATGAATTGCTCTATATTCAAAACAATATAAATGTATATAGGTGTCGTTTTGCAATCACAGGCCGCAGTGTATTATATTGTATTATATAAATGTATATGTTTATATAAAAGAGCGTATTTGGATCTGTAAATCTGTGTGGTTGTTTTCATGTTTCTACAATAATTTTTCAATTAAGTTTACTGTGCAATAAATTGATAAAGAGGGAGAAATCTCTCGAAATATTTTGAGAAAAAAATATTTTTCTTTACAGATCCTGGTACACCTCTTTATATATAAACTTATTTGATGTATCCCCTTTTGACTCAAATATATATACAGTTAAACCTGTCTATAGCGCCCCCTTTTGGGACTCACCAAAATAGGGTGTTATAGAGAGGGAGTGCTATAGACAGGTCACTTTTAATGTAAATCGCATCGTACTACGTACAGTTAAACCTGTCTATAGCGCCCCCTCTTGGGACTCACCAAAATAGGGTGTTATAGAGAGGGGGTGCTATAGACAGGTCACTTTTAATGTAAATCACATCGTACTACGCACTTAAAATCGGGCTCTATAGAGAGTAAGACGCTATTTAGAGGAGGCGCTATGGACAGGTTTAACTGTATATTGGTATATTTATTTATATATTTATATTTTGAAAATTGAGCAATCCATACTTAAATCATTAAAAAGTAAAAAGGTATATATTGGATTGAATAAAAGATACATTTTCCAATATTTTTTCATGCACAGATTTTCCCCACCTACTTTGTATTTTAAATTATTTCAACTGTGATATTATAACACTATGCGGCGCAGAGTTAGTGTATACAAAAATGTAATGCCTTGATAAAGGTTGGCATTCAGCCAACCGAAATATTAGCAAATAAATCTTTTATTCAATCTAATATATGCCTTTTTATTATCTAATTATATATTTATCTATATTACTTCATGAAACAAAGTCGCTGTGGGGTATATTTGGAAGGAATCAATGAATAAAATCCAGATGAACTTACCTTGCCATTCTTCCTCTGTGGAAGATTCTTCTCCAGAAAAACCGCATGAATCTTCTGAAGGAATCCATTGGGATCGTCTGGAAAACACAGCACATATGAAAATAAGATTTTAGGATAGTTTTATATAAGAAAGGGAATATGTATTGTTTCTTATCCTTTTGTACAAATATTACACTAATTCCATGAGTCTATGCAAGGAGTGTTGGAAAAAAAGAAGAATGATAAATCAATGATCTTAAAATATTTTCAGACTGACAACATTGTAATATAAAAACCGAGAACAAAGGAGTGTTTGTTTTTTTACAAAATTAGTAATTGTAATGTAAATTGTTAAATGTTCTTTTCTCTCTCTCTCTTTGAAAATAATAAATTTAAAATACTTTCTTAAAAGGTAAAATCGCCTAATTCTTTAAAAACCACTTCAGCTGTGAGTAAACTTGTTATTTATTGTTTCATCATCTGAACCATGAAAGATTCCCAACAAGGGGTCAGCAAACTTTTGAGTCGGAAAAGTCAAAATATTTACAATTTACAAAATTTCAAAGTTTTTAAAGAGCCACAAAATATTTTTCTTGCCAACAATAAATAGTATTCACATAAATGATATTTACGTATGGAACTATATAAAGAGACGCAGTTTCACATCCAGAGAACCGCATATGGCTCACAAGCCGCACTTTGCGACCCACGGTCTATGTTAATAGACATCTCTGTCTATATATCACAGCCTTGTTGTATTGTTAGCGGGCTAGCGGTTATTGGATAGGACAGGCCGGCGTGACCTGCTGATGTAAATATAATTTGATCTTTTCTGTCTTTCCTTATTGTTTCTACCTTTAAGTAATAAAGAATCTTTCTATTCTACCAATCTATAACCTTTCCCAACAAGAATGATACAACAAGTTTTATACTCAATTTAATCATTAAATTGTTGTCAATGCGTTTAAATTCCATATTTAATTTATGCTCCTACTACAGCCCTTGATGTAGAGAGGAAGGCCCTATATCAACACATTAAATGTACCAACAATTCACTCTACGTATTGCTTTCAAAAATATCAGAAAACAAATCTAAGGCAATAGCTTATTATAAATTTTTTAGATCATCATTATGTAAGGACCAGTCAACAAGTGAATGACTTTGAGACGAAGAGTAAAGCCAGTTCAATTTCTATGTAAATAACACAAGATGATTATTACCTTACCCAATTGGGAGAATCTGTATGAGGCAAGTCCCTAATAAAGGCTTTTGTTTATGTGTGTATGTGTGTAATTTATCCTACTACGGGTATAAGTAGGATATATTTTTTAAATATACATTTCCATTGGACAAGTGAGGGTTATGTCATGATAAAGATGTTCGATTGATTTTATGAAAATAATGTTTATTCACATTGTGTCGCGTTCTCAGACAATTCTGGCCTTAACTATCCGTTTCAATATTTCCCCAACACAGCCTATAAATAAATATAAAATCAAAAAAGATTAAATTTTATTTTGAATCAGAATTTTAAAAAGGGGAAGACAATATAAATATACTTTCATTAATTTAAGAAAAATATTTTATACAACATCACAGTATATGAGTATAGCAAACGCCTTTCTTCAGATATTCTCGTCTGTCAAACTTCCACGTCATTTATCAACTGTGGTGTTGGGCTTTGACACTTCACCACAACTTTGTCACCAACTGTCACAATATTCCTGACAGCTTTCAAATTTATCTTGACACATCACTTTGCCAACTTATAAATAAATATTACATGAACATTCCTTTTTTCTCGTTATGAAACATATACAATGTTTATTTATTTTTTATTTTATGGGTAAAATAACATCAAAGATCGCTTGTTTGATGGGAAAACTCTCCTCCTGAAAACCAACTCACAACTTAACAGATGTAGAGAGGAAGGCCCTATATCAACACATTAAATGTACCAACAATTCACTCTACGTATTGCTTTCAAAAATATCAGAAAACAAATCTAAGGCAATAGCTTATTATAAATTTTTTAGATCATCATTATGTAAGGACCAGTCAACAAGTGAATGACTTTGAGACGAAGAGTAAAGCCAGTTCAATTTCTATGTAAATAACACAAGATGATTATTACCTTACCCAATTGGGAGAATCTGTATGAGGCAAGTCCCTAATAAAGGCTTTTGTTTATGTGTGTATGTGTGTAATTTATCCTACTACGGGTATAAGTAGGATATATTCTTTAAATATACATTTCCATTGGACAAGTGAGGGTTATGTCATGATAAAGATGTTCGATTGATTTTATGAAAATAATGTTTATTCACATTGTGTCGCGTTCTCAGACAATTCTGGCCTTAACTATCCGTTTCAATATTTCCCCAACACAGCCTATAAATAAATATAAAATCAAAAAAGATTAAATTTTATTTTGAATCAGAATTTTAAAAAGGGGAAGACAATATAAATATACTTTCATTAATTTAAGAAAAATATTTTATACAACATCACAGTATATGAGTATAGGAAACGCCTTTCTTCAGATATTCTCGTCTGTCAAACTTCCACGTCATTTATCAACTGTGGTGTTGGGCTTTGACACTTCACCACAACTTTGTCACCAACTGTCACAATATTCCTGACAGCTTTCAAATTTATCTTGACACATCACTTTGCCAACTTATGAATAAATATTACATGAACATTCCTTTTTTCTCGTTATGAAACATATACAATGTTTATTTATTTTTTATTTTATGGGTAAAATAACATCAAAGATCGCTTGTTTGATGGGAAAACTCTCCTCCTGAAAACCAACTCACAACTTAACAGATCAGACTTCACCATGTTTTCCCGTCTTAGAACAGACCATCAACGTCCAATATTTTTTTTTTGCTTATCCCAAGTACACGTGGTACAGGCCATGATAATCATGGTGGGTAGAAGTAGGCGACTGCTTTTACTGTAAGTGCACCACATGTCTACACATGTGAAAAGCAGTTCGACTTTTGCACTTACAAATGTGTCAGAGCCCCGTTTGTTTACTTGCACTCGCTGGTGGGTTGGACTTTTGCAAGAATCGAGGGTCATTGGAGCGTTTTCTTTAATCAGAAAAAAGTGCCCAATGCGGGAATTGAACCAGGGTCGTAGCGGCCGAAAAACCAACGGTTTAGACCATCCTTCCACCGACCCCTACTACGTCCAATGATTTTCACAAGTGGATCCAAAACCTTTCCGAATTTCACCAAATGTCAGGATTCTCCAGCGAGCCCAGAACACATCACATCGGGTAACAGACATCTACACCAGCTGTGGTCATCGAGGTGATAAAGAGGGATCTGGTCTAGACTCCAGACCTGGGACAAGAAAAATAAATTTTATTTCGACTTAGAGCGCTATGTAGGGACACTTTGCACTTTAAAGATAAACAAAACATTGAAAGAAAAGAAAGATATTTGTAATATGTACAAGAATTTGTATGTGATTTAGTTAGATGAAAAGATTCGGTTCCAAAATCACTTTATCAGGTACCGCTCAAAAAGAACAACCTAGAGTTTATGATAATTGAAACAATGAATAATATGTGATGGTTATTCACATATTAAACAAAAGATTAACGCGGGATTAAATCCCAGTTCATGACTGTCGGGAATCGAGGGTGTTACCTACTCGTCCACCGACTTTGTTATAGATAAAAAGATAAAAAAAAAATCAACACAATTGAAATATGTAAAAGGTTGATATGTAAATTTAGTTGAATGAAATTAAATGTAAAGTATTGTGTGTATTCGAGAAAAACAATTTACAGATTGAAGAAAGTTTTAAGGAATATTTTAGAATGAAAATATGTAAGATATTAGAGAATTATTCATCGTTTCAAAATCACATTAATAGGTACCGCTCAGCAAGAACAACCTAGTTTATGATAATTGAAACAGTGAATAATATGTGAGTTATTCACATATTAAACAAAATGTTAACGCGGGATTCAATCCCAGTTCATGACTGTCGGGAATCGAGGGTGTTACCCACTCGTCCACCGACTTTTTGTTGTTTTTGAGATTTATTCAAAATATGCTAAACAGAATTAATTTCTAAATAAAAGTGTTTCAATGGAATTTAGTAGTTTTTATAAAAATTTAAATTACTTCAAGTTAATTTTAAATAATACATGCTAGCCCCACTTTATGATAAACTATAATAAATACGATATATTTGAGAAAAAGGCATTTCCTGATTGTACAACTGAAATTCGCTGATGGCTTGCGCCATCTATCGGAATAAATTTCAATTAATTGCTTTACTAGCGAACTAAATATCAACTTATTCCGATAGATGGCGCAAGCGATCAGCAACTTTCAGTTACACAATTAGGAAATGCCTCTTTTTCTCAATATATCCACCTGATCCAAGTATAAATTCACTTTTGTGCTATTTTCACTTATCTATATAATGTTAAAAAATAATAGAAAAATAAAAGGATCAGGTGTTGAACGTGTTTCACATCACATATTAAGCGTATTTACGCAATTTTGGCCTCAAATACCCAATTCTTGGTTTCTCAAGAAGCCTCTGGGACCAAAAATC
Organism: Cordylochernes scorpioides; assembly: GCA_030710605.1. Taxonomy (NCBI): domain Eukaryota; kingdom Metazoa; phylum Arthropoda; class Arachnida; order Pseudoscorpiones; family Chernetidae; genus Cordylochernes; species Cordylochernes scorpioides. The sequence continues at coordinate 68,580,367 of CP092863.1, read as the reverse complement.
TTTTTGGTCCCAGTGGTACAACCTACTCCACGCTGAAGAGCGCCAACAGCGCGAAACACGTTCGTGGATGGCTTTTCTTGATTTATAAAGAAATTGGGTTGGCCAAATATCAGGGAACAGGTTAAATCAATGAATAGTTGATTTCTGTTCCACTAGATGGCGTTCTGCCTTCTGTAAAGCACATGTGCTCCTGGTCAGGGTATGCCTTTTTATTTTTAATGCTATATAATATTTCAGGATGCCTGAATGACAAGTTTTTCGGTCGTTGAGGTACAGTTTGTGCCACGCTTACGAGAGCCAACAGCCCGAAACGCGTACTTGGTTAGCTTTTCATTATTAATCAAGAATGGGTATTTGACCAATTCTGGAATATTTATAAATAAACAAATAGTTTATATTGTCACAGTAATGAAGATGACGTAGAATAAAATAATAATTTATTAGTTCACTTTAAATAGTTAAATAGTTTGAGGGATAAAAGAAATAAACTAAGTTAAATGGATAAAATAATGATAAATTAAGGAAGTAATGTCAGAGACCCAAACGGCAGGCGATCGGCTACATTCTTCAAGATGGCGGCTATTGTTTCCAAACTTCCCGCCTAGCATGCCCGCCATCTATCGGAGCTTAGGTACATAACATTCGCCAAGCTGCCGATGTATTATTTACAGTTATACGCTATGTACATTTTTGGTTATTACAATATTTATTCCGATAGATGGCGTAAGCCATCAGCAACTTTCAGTTACACGATAAGGAGATTCCATTTTCTTAATTTATCCACCTTTATCTCAGTACAATTTCATATTTGTACTATTTTTTTTTCACATACTATAATATAGGAAGACCATTGCTCGATGAAAATATTTATATGTAATTCTACTGTCCTAAAAGCTTATGTCCATAGTTTGCTTGAAAACCATTTCTGAGATTCCACCCTTCAGTGTAGCATATATAAGCAGAATGTATAAAATGAAATGATTTAAAAGCACGAATGTTTCTTTTATACATAATATAAACTTCTACTGTCCTTACTGAGATGAAAAAATATATTGGAAAGGCTTGGCTCATCAGTGGTGAACCCTCCCAGCGGTTTCGCCAATTTAATCCACCAGACCGCTTCTCAGAGCTCTAATACTGCATTGGAAGATTCTGCTTATATACGCAGCACCGAAGGATGGAATCTCAGAAATGGTTTTCAAGTAAACTATGGACATAAGCTTATAGTACAGTAGAATTACATATAAATATTTGAATCCAGCAATGCTCTTGCGCAAACAATTAGAGCTCTGAGAAGCAGTATGGTAGATTAAATTGGCGAAACCGCTGGGAGGGTTAACCACTGATGAGCCAAGCCCTCCCAATATATTTTTTCATCGCAGTAAGGACAGTAGAAGTTTCTAATATGTATAAAAACATTCGTGTTTTTAAATCCTTTCATTTTATATGTATAGATGGCGCGTTATTGCTTTGTGATAATCAGAACGATCCACTACAGTATTAGAGCTCTAAATAAGTGGTCTGGTAGATTAAATTGGCTAAACTTCTGGGAGGGTTTACCACTGATGATCAAAGCCCTCCATTATATTTTATCATTGTAGTAAGGGCAGTAGAAAATTTATTTATTTTAAAAATAATCATATGCGTAAAAAATAGTTCAAATAACATATAAAAATTTAAATATTTTTTAACGGTTCTTAAAACTGATTTCTCTTGGCAATTTAAATTGAATTCAACATCTGTTTTCTTTATTATCTCTAGTACACATGGTATAGGCCATGATATTCATAGTGGGTAGAAGTAGGCGACTGCTTTTACTGTAAGTGCACCACATGTCTATACATGTGAAAAGCAGTTCGACTTTGTACTTGAAAATGTGTCAGAGCCTCTTTACATATGTAGTACACATGGTATATATAGGCCATAATAATCATGGTGGGTAGAAGCTGGCGAATGCCTTTACTGTAAGTGCACCACATGTCTACACATGTAAAAAGCAGTTCGACTTTGCACTTCAAAGGTTCCATAGCCCAGTTTGGTTACTTGCACTCGCTGGTGGGGTTGGTCATTTTGCAAGAATCGGGGGTCATTGAAACATTTTTTTTTTATCATAAAAAAGTGTCCAATACGGGAATCGAACCCGGGTCGTAGCGGTCAAAAAACCAACAGTTTAGACCATCCTTCCACCGACCCCCAGCTTTACACTTTACATCTGTAAATTGTTTAAATATTTGATCAACGTTTTACCTCTATTATTTAAAAGACAAAGAATTGTGTAACTTGAGAAATAATCGATAAAGCTAACAAAATGTCCCTTGTGTGATGGAAGTTTAACTTGGGTCATCAGAATGTATTAGAAGTGATTTCTTTCTACGATAATTACCATCTTTATCATCATTTTTGACAGTATCTATCATTTACTTTTTGATTTTAAACTTCGGGATTGTTTTAAATTGACTTTTTGATAAATTGTTACTCAATATTGTTACCTTAATTTTAATGCGTCTTACATTTATTCAAAATATTCTATGGTATTTAATATTTATTTAAAACAGATTATCATCATTCCTTTTTATAGTTACATTCCTTTTGTAATATTGTTATTGTACATATATCTTGATTGGTTATTGGAGCGAGAGAGGACCTAGACCTAAGACTGCGGATCACGACCTACGAGGAAGACAACGAATAAATAAACACAATAACGTTGAAAGGTAATTTATTTTTATTTACTCTTATTTATTTGCTTTGAGTATGGAAACCCGCTCGGTGTATAACACCAAGAAGGAAGAAACCAAGGTCGATGACCCTGCAAAGCTGCAACTTGGTGCAACAATACGATCTACTCGTATATACCTAATATCCTTTGTATTTCTATGTATATGCCTTCTATATCAAACCTATATGCAATTTTGACAGTTTTCAAAATCAAATTAGTTTTAATTTTATTGAAACAAAGTATTTATTAATTTTATTATTTTTATTAACAGAGTGGTCATTTTTCTGTTTATAATATACTACTCTGTAAAATTTCCCTCATTGCTTATCTTTTGTTTACCATTCATCGTTTGTTCTTGCCTGAAATAAATGATTGTCTCATCCCGAAGTTGGTCTTTCCTAATTTTCCACGTGGCATTTTGGTGGAGATGCTGGGTAAGTTATGGAAGACAAACTGAAGACCGCCGAGAAGACCTTGACACCATTGGTGCTGTGATCTACATGTTCGGAGACTGACTCCAGGATTCCACCGCCGTGTCAAAGCCAAGACTTCCCCCCAAGATGACGATGTCTCTATAGACAATACGACGACAAAGCCGCTCTTCACGCCGCAAGAAAAAGGTCGCCCAAGGTACTAGGGACAGAGTTACAAGACTTCGATGGAATCCTTGGCAGAAGCACGTCAGATCCATGTCAGTATCTACAATAATTGCTAGCTGTGGGTCACAGCTACCATAGTGAAGAAGCTATGTAACAAAGTATTTATTATTTTTTAACAGAGTGGTTATTTTAAGTTTATATTTTGCTATTCTGTAAATTTCCCTCGTGGCTTATCTTTTGTTTATCACTCATAGTTTGTTCTTGCCTGAAATAAATGATTGTCTCATCCCGAAGTTGGTCTTCCCTAATTTTCCACGTGGCAATATAATCATTAGTGGACAAATTAGAGTATATTCATAAATGTAGCTAAGTTTCTAATCAGGTCAATTCTGTAGATATTTTGATTGATAACATTCTAAACTTTCTACAAAATCTGGATCTCTTATGTTTTCATGCGTTGAATAATGTAAATAACTTATGTAAATAAACTTTTCTCCTTGTTTTGGCGCAAGTATCCCTTGCGGGATATAGCGCTTTGGTTCAAGGTTCAAATTCACATTAATAGGTACCGCTCAGCAAGAGCAACCTAGTTCATGATAATTGAAACAGTGAATAATATGTGAAGGTTATTCACATATTAAACAAAATTTTAACGCGGGATTCAATCCCGGTTCATGACTGTCGGGAATCGAGCTTGTTACCCTCTCATCTACCGACTATTGTTATATAGCGCTTTGGAAATAAAATAATTGTAATAATTGTAATTGCAATCCATTTGTGTTCAACTTCTCTCTCACACAACTGATATATTATAAATTTGGGAAAACTCTTTCTACAAACGTACATCTATATCCTTATAACCTTACTCATCTCTTCTTTAGGAAGTTTGGATGTTAATTTCTAATCACATATTGCTTCTACGGAAATGCAATTTCCAACAGGAAGAATGACTTCATACTTGCTAGAAACAATCAGGTTCCTTTTCCATAGCCATTGTTACTTTTTATTAAAAAACAACAACAAATTCAGGGTTAAGTTTCTTTAACTATTTGTATTTCTCTAGCTTTTAGGCTAACATGTCCTTTAACAGGAGAACTAGAAGTATAACTTCCACAGCTATATGTATTGTTACTCCAGGAGTACAGAGGGTTCACTAGTGATGAGCTAAATTCATCCAATTTTCCCCACCACACATTGAGGACAGTAGAAAGTTGTAAAACGACATTTGAAAATTATTCAACATTTTTTTTAAAGGAGAAATAACGATTATTTCTAACCTTAGGGATGAAGTGTGAATGGATGAATTGTGAAGAGTAATGATAAACGGAAAAATAAAAGTGTCCAGGGATGGGAATCGAACCCACAGTGTTCCGCTTACCGGGCAGATGTTTTATTTAAAACAAATACTTTCTATATAGTTTCATTTCTAATATATAGATGACGCTTTTGTCTCAGACTTTATACATCTCTGATTTTCTTATATTTATTTATTCAATAAATTAATCCTTGTATCAATATTGAGTTTTTGCTTATCCCTAGTACACGTGGTACAAGCCATGATAATCATGGTGGGTAGAAGTAGGCGACTGCTTTTACTGTAAGTACACCACATGTCTAAACATGTGAAAAACAGTTCGACTTTGCACTTACAAATATGCCAGAGCCCCGTTTGGTTACTTGCACTCGCTGGTGGGGTTGAACTTTTGCAAGAAACGGGGGCCATTGGAGCATTTTTTTTAAATCAGAAAAAAAGTGCCCAATGAGGGAATCGAACCCGGGTCGTAGCGGTCGAAAGCCAACGGTTTTAGACCATCCTTCCACCGACTCCCATCAATATTGAGTTAAAATATCAGACCTCCAGGGAAAAGTATCTTTTCGAAAACCTTTTTAATCACTAGATTTCAGGTAAGGACACCCATCTACAGGAGTAACATGATATATATAATGTTACAATTTGAGAAAAGAGCAATACATAAATATATCTTTAATAAAAAAGGCATATATTGGATCAAAATATCATTTATTTTAAAACACAATATAATGCCAATTCCCATCCTTGGACACTTAATTTTTCCGTTTATCATTACTCTTCACAATTCATCTTTTCATACTTCATCCCTAAGGTTAGAAATAATCGTTATTTCTCCTTAAAAATAAATTTCTATTTTTCGTTCAAAAGAAACGCATGCGGGATAATTTTCAAATGTCGTTTTACAATAATTTATTTTACCAATATTTCAGTTGGCTGAACGTCAACCTTTATCAAGGTATTATAACATATTAAGGGCGCTGAGCTTGTTGTTAACACACATTAATATTATGAAAAAGGCATCTCCTTATCGTGAAATTGAAAGTTGCTGATGGTTTGCGCCATCTATCAGAATAAATATCAATTATTCTAGTTCATTTTTAAATATTCCAGAATTGTCCGAATACTCATTCTTGATTAATCAGGAAAAGCTAACCAAGGACGCGTTTCGGGCTGTTGGCCCTCATCAGCGTGGTGCAAGCTGTACCTCAAGTGGTACACATTAAATATGTTATAATACTTTGATAAAGGTTGGCGTTCAGCCAACTGAAATATTGGTAAAATAAATTATACAGAGGGTGATCACACTTATAGGAAACAAGTTTTATTATAAAATATTAAAAATGAACACCATATTTGAAAATTTTCAAATGTTCTATTTGAAAGCCTTTTTGTTTATTTATAGAACGGCACCTGATCCCCCCCCGCCCCTATAAGTGTGAACACCCTCTGTATTTTGATCCAATATATGCCTCTTTAATTAAACATGTAACATTATACCATGTTTTCTCCTGTAGAAGGGCGTTTGTGCCCGAAAGCTAGAGAATAAAAAGATTTTTGAAAAGATACTTTTTATCGAAGGCCTGATATCCTTACTCTATTTATTTGTTCATAAACACTGCTTTTCACCTTATCTACGACTGTCCGAACTTTACAGAAGTGAGATTGTTCCCTGATCTAAATGATTTAACTCTCTTACATCAGCCACTTTCTTAAAGATAGAGGTTTCCTGGTTGTATTTTATTGTTTTTTGAAGTAAAACACACTTCATCAAGTATTCTTCTTCTTTCTTATCTCCACTCAATCATATCAGGGTATCAAGCTTGTTTGGAATAGAGGGAAGTATGCTGAGTTGGATCAGCAATTTTCTATCCAAACGCACCATATAGGTTAACTTCAACAACATCAAATCAAAAACCACTCGTATTTACCAAGGTCTACCCCAAGGATCAATCCTAAGCCCTATTCTCTTCAATATTTACCTAAATGATGTACACACTTTTATCAAACCACCAGCTAAAATTGCCCTTTACGCAGATGACATAATCATCTGGGTCTCCAAAAACAACCTCTCCGATGCAGAACAATCTCTGAATAAAGCCATGAAAGGTCTGCAAAAGGTAACTCAGAAACTAAAATTATCCATCAACATCAGCAAATCTGAAATCGGCCTCTTCACCATCAACAACCACCTTCGGCACTGGACCCTAAATATTTCCTTAAATAATTCAAAACTCCAATATTCAGATTCCCCAAGATATCTTGGTGTCACACTCGACCCTGCGCTCACTTTAAAAAAAAAACATATTGACACCATGATAAGCAAAGCAAAAAATAGGCTCAAAATCCTGAAAAAAATATCAGTCTTAAACTGGGGTGCAAATGTGAATATCTTACGTACAACGTACCTTGCACTCGCAAGACCTATTTTGGAATATGCTACACCAGCCTGGATGCAAGTGAATGCAAGTAAAACTAACCTATCCAAAATAGACAGAATCCAAGCAAGCGCAGCTAAAATCATCAGCGGACTTCGAGGATCCTGCCCAAATCGCATTGCTGAACTCGAATCCAACCTTCTTCCCCTGCACCTAAGGAGAAAAATCTGCTTTTCAAAATTTAGAACAAAAAAAATTAACTCTCCAAAAGAACATCTTACAGGAAAATTTATTAGAAATTGGCTCCCAAATCAAAGATTAAAACGCCCCACTCCTCTCAACCTGGCTCACAACTCTAATCTTTTAGACCTCCCAATTAATCCCAAACACAGAACTTCCTATCCCCCACACAAAATTCGCAACAAACCCACCTGTTTCCCTCATCTACCAGACAATCCCCACAAACATTAAACTCAGCCAGAATTACTTAAAGCTCTTGGCCTCCAAATCATTGAGGAAAATAGCTCCCTCTTCGACATCACAATTTACACTGACGGTAGCCAACTTGAAACTGGACTGTCTTGGCAGTGGAATTGCTATATACAAAGATAAGATCCTGGAAAAAATCTCCCTCTCCCACCCTAAACATCTTTCAGTTTATAAATCAGAACTCTCTGCTATAGATACGGCTCTAAAAGACATCAACATCAACTCGCCAAGCAAAAGAATAATCTACTCTGACTCAAGAGCAGCCATTTATACCCTTCAAAGCTGCTTCTCCAGTCAAGAACCTCTCCTCAAGAGCATTGCTAAGTCTGTAAACCGACTCCCAGCCAACAGCTCAGTCACAGTGCAATGGCTTCCAGCTCACGTTGGAATTCCTGGTAATGAGCTGGCAGACTCTCTGGCAAAGGCTGGAGCTCTTGGCCTACCTGAAGCAAGAGAATCTACCACCCAACTAGACGAAAGAGACCTCCTCCGTACCATCAAAACCCAATGCCTGCAGGAATGGAAATCTGATGCTGCATACATGACTGGTACAGAGCAGGAGGGACAAGCACCGGTTCTGTCCTCCCAAGAGAACAACAGTCTTTGATTTCCAGACTTAAGTCTGGTCATCTACGGACAATGACTTTCCAGAATGGTTGCGGTTTTTCCCACTATGTACTAAGTCCAATTCTCAGCCTGCAACTCCAAGACATATTATTGACTGTATTGACTCATCCATTGATGAGCTCTACTCTTCCCCGGCAGACACCATCAATAAGCTTTACAAGCTTGATACCTTAGTGTTATTGAGTGGAGATAAGAAAGAAGAAGAAGAGGGTATCAAAAGCTTGTTTGACAATCATCATGACTTCTTCTAGTAGAGTGTCTATTTTTCCGACGTCTTGACAGAAATATTTTGTCATTGTCTTATGTTTAAACATATTTTTAACACCTTCCAATAAATTTTATTTTAATTTTTTTCCTGACGACTACAAAATATTTTTGTTTAAATGTCGAGAAAATAAAAACAATACTGGCCAAAGTGTCTTTAAAAAAATCAATCACTTTGTCGATATAAATTTTATGATCTCAGTAGAATAATATACATGTAAATTTGTAAATATTTAATTCTAAGTTCTAATTTGTTTGTTGTTTTGTTTCCTCTGTAATTGACGCAAATACCTAAATATTGCGTCTTGTTCGATAATAAATAAATATAAAAAATTGTGCATAAACATATTTTTGATAAAAAGTATAATTATATTTTAAAATATTTTATAGAAACAGAGAGCTAGCGTTACTTTTTCTACCGAATTGAATCAATACAATATTTTTTATTATTATCTAAGCTAAAATTATAAAGTATAAAACAATTATTTATTCTTTTTAAAATATTAATTTATCAAAATTTCTCTTAGAAGGGTTAATTCTTTTAGCATTGAGTAAATTAAAAGAGAGAAAATCTGTAGGAAAAAAAAAGCTCTACGATTTTTTAATTAAATTTGACTATTTTTTCAGGGATTTGGGTTTTTTGCTATTTAATTTATTTGGTTTGCGCTGACGGGGTAAAAATTGGAAATTACTGCTGGACTTATTTGGTGTTTCTACGTCCGTGGTCAAATGAGAATTTATTTGGGATGGTGACAAACAGGGATTAGTTCCATTAGGTTTGAGCTATATTTCTCTTCTTTAGCAAATTTTCTCTGGTTCTAAACATACAGGTTTATTTATAAGGTAAAAAAGACGTATGCACAAAGGAACGTGTGGCTACTGGACATGTGTCGGACCAGGAGGCTGTTGTTGGGTGCTGCGCTACCTGGAGTATAGGAGCTCCATCTATGATTCCTTTCTTTCTGTGGTGAATCTGTATAAAGCTGGTAGTCTTAATAAAGCTGTGTTTGTGTGGAAAAATTCAGAACAATTGTTGGGTGCTGTGTTGCCTGGAGTACAGGAGCTCCATCTATTATTTCTTCCTGTGGTGAATCTGTATAAGACTGGTGGTCTTAATAAAGCTGTATGTATGTGTATATTCAGAACAATTGTTGGGTTCTGCGCTGCCTGGAGTATAGGAGCTCCATCTATTATTTCTTCCTGTGGTGAATCTGTATAAGACTGGTGGTCTTAATAAAGCGGTATATGTGTGTGTATATTCAGGACAATTGTTGGGTTCTGTGCTGCCTGGAGTATAGGAGCTCCATCTATGCTATCTTCCTATGGTAAATCTGTATAAGACCGGTGGACTTAATAAAGCTGTATGTGTATATTCAGAACAATTGTTGGGTTCTGCGCTACCTGGAGTATAGGAGCTCCATCTATTATTTCTTTCTGTGGTGAATCTATGTAAGACTGGTGTTCTTAATAAAGCGGTATATGTGTGTGTATATTCAGAACAATTGTTGGGTTCTGTGCTACCTGGAGTATAGGAGCTCCATCTATTATTTCTTTCTGTGGTGAATCTATGTAAGACTGGTGTTCTTAATAAAGCGGTATATGTGTGTGTATATTCAGAACAATTGTTGGGTTCTGCGCTACCTGGAGTATAGGAGCTCCATCTATTATTTCTTTCTGTGGTGAATCTATGTAAGACTGGTGTTCTTAATAAAGCGGTATATGTGTGTGTATATTCAGAACAATTGTTGGGTTCTGTGCTACCTGGAGTATAGGAGCTCTATCTATTATTTCTCTCTGTGGTGAATCTATGTAAGACTGGTGTTCTTAATAAAGCGGTATATGTGTGTGTATATTCAGAAATATTGTTGGGTTCTGGGCTGCCTGGAGTATAGGAGCTCCATCTACGATTCCCTTCTTACTGTGGTGAATCTGTATAAGACCGGTGGTCTTAATAAAGCTTTGTGTGCGTGTGAAAAATTTATAAGGTAAATTTTGTACATTGTATTCATGTACAAGAAAAGAGAGGTCTGTGGAAGGATGGTCTAAACCATTGGTTTTCGACCACTACGACCCGGGTTTGATTTCCGCATTGGACACTTTTTTCTGATTAAAAAAATACACAAATGACCTTCGTTTCTTGCAAAAGTTCAACCCCACCAGAATGTGCAAGTAACCAAACATTTGGTACATTTGTTAGTGCAAAGTTCAACTGCTTTTCACATGTTTAAACATACGGTGCACTTACAGTAAAAGCAGTCGCCTACTTCTACCCACTATGTTTATCATTGCCTGTACTACGTATATACTAGAAATAATATTAATATTAATAAAAAGTTGAAATATTTTCACAACCCCGAACACTTCTTTAATCCATATGATGGAAAATAAACTGTTTTTATAATTATATTGTGACGAAGAAATAATTTATATTTTAATATTTAATTTAATTATTTAATGAAAACAGATTATATATATATTACTATTTAAATGAAAAGACATATATTGGATCAAAATATCATTTATTTTACCAATATTTCAGTTGGCTGAATGCCAACCTTCATCAAGGTATTATAACATATTTAATGTGTGTCAACAACAAACTCAGCGCCACATAACGTCAATATAATTAATTTTTGAAAATATTTTGCTTATATTCAATGGAGGAAAAAATTGATATATATATTTAAATTATAGACAAAATATAATTTGTAAAATATGGGTGTGAATATTTTGAAAATTTACAATTACAATATTTCAATTATAAACGGCATTTCAAATTTTCCCGCATGTGTTTCTTTTGAACGAAAAATCGAAATTTATTTTAAGGAGAAATAACGATTATTTCTAACCTTAGGGATGAAGTATGAAAGGATGATTTGTGAAGAGTAATTCTCATCCCTGGACACTTTTATTTTTCCGCGTTTACCATTACCCTTCACAATTCATCCTTTCATATTTCATCCCTAAGGTTAGAAATAATCGTTATTTCTCCTTAAATTAAATTTCGATTTTTCGTTCAAAAGAGACACATGCGGGATCATTTTTAAATGTCGTTCTACAATCATAAGCCGCATTGTATTGTATTATAAAATTACTATGTATTTGTAAAAGCATCATACATGTTCCTTAGCTTGCTTGTTCAATATTCTCTAGCTGTAGATAGTTTTGTTGATAATTGTCGACTAGTCGTACTGACGTCATCAATAAATACTTTGGCATCTTAAGATATACAAACACTTGATTTATACGCTAGAATAATATACAGTTTATATTTAGCAAATATATAGACTAAAAAGAGACTCAATTTGATGTTTGCGGAAGAGCGATTGCTCGAAACATATTATATATTTATAATTGTATGTAATTCTACTGTCCTCAAAGCTTATGTCCATAGTTCATCTAAAATAACAGCGGTATGGTAGATTAAACTGGCGCGCTCCTGCCCCTAACTTTGCTTGCTTGAAATTTTAACCGCCTCCCAAAAGAAGAGAATTTTCACCTCTGGCGAGCGGAGGAATGTCGCTGGAAGCGACGAATCTGGTATGGGCTGGAAGCCCTCACCGAGCTGAACATGAGCCTGCAAGGCTCGGCTCCGAAAGTGAAGCCGTTGCGGATTTATCCGCGGAAAACCATTTTCAAGGTGAAGATTCGAGAATGGCTGACGCAAGCGCCAACTATGCAAATCTGCCAATCGACAGAAGCCATGCAAATTTTGCCGCGGCGTGTATCGCTGACGTCACGCCATTAACAAGCGGCGCCTTGGCCGCTGCGACGAACTGGGCCGAGCAAATGGAGGCTGCGGAATCAGGTGAAGATAGCTTCACCGTAGTTAAACACAAGCGAAGACGCAGGGAGTCGCCGAACCACCCTGTCGAACAACGTTCCAGCGGTGTCGCGGCCTCCAGAAGGACCGGCGCAACCCCGCGAAGACGGCCAACTGCGGGAGGAGCTACGGTGGTCCAGGAAATCAGGGCTACCCGGGCCGACTTCGCCGATGCCAGAGTACAACAGCGCTCTTCAACTGAGGATAACTGCGTCTTCGTGGAACACTGCCCAGACTTCGGATACACCCATTACCTACAGGCGGTAGAAGAGCTGGTCGGAGGAGCCGGGAATGTGCTCCAAGTGATGAAAATGGACGGCCACATGCTGGTGGGCCTGTCCACCAAGGCCCTGGCGGAGCGACTTCTAAGGGACGGCCTTGAAATCGGGCATACCCACCTCAGGGCCTTCCCCTTTAAGAAAAGGGCGGAGAGGATCACCGTCGCAAACCTGCCCTTTTTCGTAGACGACGCCGCCGTCATCGAGGCCCTCAAGCCCTTCGGTGACGTGTCTTCCATTGCCCCTATCCGGCTAAGAGCCGGAAGGTATACCTTCACGGATGGCCGACGCGAGGTATTCATCCTCCTAAAGGAGGGCTTTACCCTGGAAAAGATCCCGACCCGCGTCGTCATCAGAAACAAAGGAAACGTCCTCTCGGCCTTCATATCATATGGAGTCAAGTGCTCCAGATGCGGCCGGCAGGGTCACCGTAGGGCCAACTGCCCTATCAATCCTGGGAGAGCCTCCAACAACGGCCAGCCACAACCGGCACCCCTTCCACCTGGTGCTTCGTCCACCGTGTCCCGGCAGCAGAGCCGTCCAACACCAGCGGCCCCGGCCTTGCCTATGGAGGAGACGCCTTCTGCCCCTCCACCTGTGACCCCTGCTCCGCCAGAAGACCCTCGGACCTGCGGCCCCAACACCGGACGTGGAGATGTCCATCGTGGAGGAGACCTTTGCGTCCTCCACGCCATCGGCAAAGAACGCAACGAGAGTCGACCTCGATGCGTTCATCGAGGGGCACCCCAGCGTGTCCTTCGCTGAGACGGACGCCCTTGGTCTTGGGCGGGAGGAGGTCCTGGACCTCTTCTTCTCGACGACCAAGGCGCAGAGGAAAGGACCTCTCCTGTCGCCTTCGCAGTGCGACGCCCTCGCCGGCCTGATCAGGCAAATATTGGATCTGAGGCCCGGAGCAGCCAGCAACCTCTACAAAGTCCTCGGGCAAGTCAAAGCTGAGCTGAGGACAACACCAGCTGCAGTGTCTCCAACACCCCCACTGCCTGCACCTCGGCCTGCCGAGCCAACACCGCCCGCACCCCATGGGAAAATGACAACACCGGCCATGGCAACATCTCCATCTCCACTGTTTCAAGTGGAGGAGGATCTGACGTCGAAGCGCTGGGATGAAGCAGCTGATATAATATATAAATTGTGCAATGAACGCTACTCGGGGCCCTTGACTGATTTGGGAATCACAGAGGGTGACATCACGGATGCGGTCATATACCCCGAGGACAGGGAGCCTCTCCTCAGGACCTGTTCCACCCAGAAGAAAAACCTTATCACCGAAATCATCAGTGCTGCAATTGAGCGCGCTCGGGACTCAGATCCCTTTGTACGTGAGGGCTTACACGCGCTCAGGAGGATGTTACTCCCCTGACGGAGTCCAGACTACCCTTGGCAGGGGCACCTCCTGATGTGAATATTTAAATTGTAAATATTTAACTGCCTAACTCTCCGGAGTGTAACAATTGACTAAGCTGTCAATAAATGTGTTTTTCATTGTCATTGTCACTGATGAACCAGACCCTCCCATTAATTTTTCCATTGCAGTAAGGGCAGTATTTCTACTGAAGCTTACGTGTTTAAAATAGTTTCGAATTTTCATAACAGATGAAGCGCTATTTTGGATCATAATAAAAATATAGTTAAAGTGTATGAAAATTACACATAAACGGCTGTAACCAATGTCCATTTCGATGTAACATCGTGTGTTGTAATGATTGAACTGGCTACCCTGTTGCCAACGTTGGGAGAAATTGTTGGCAGTGGTGCCAAATGTAACTATATTTAATGGCGGCAACTCTGGCGACTTAATGGACGTCACTAGAGTCTTTTGGTAAAGAAATCTGAGTTTGTATAACAGATGTTGTTGGGAATATCTTGACACAAATACAAACTAAGATGTATCTTCGTGTGTAATGTTCTGTTAGAACTATTCATCCATTGTTAGAATTTATCAAAATATACAATTAACTATTAAACAACGTTTAACAAGTTTTACCATAAATGTTTCTTTTTACATAATGGAAAATCTTAATTTTAATTATTTTAAGAGGAGATTTTTATTTTTCGAACGAAGAATAAATATACTTATAGATAAACCTTAAGGAAGTTGTACCTTTCAGCATGTATATCTGGATTCAGACAATAACTCTGAAAGATATTACAGTGACCTTTATTGAAGACACACTCATGGACAAACTTAAGGAAGTTGTGCCTTTTACCATGTATATCGGGATTCAGACAATAACTCTGAAAGATATTACAGTGACCTTTATTGAAGACACACTCATAGACAAAACTTAAGGAAGTTGTACCTTTTACCATGTATATCGGGATTCAGACAATAACTCTGAAATATATTACAGTGACCTTTATTGAAGACATACTCATGGACAAAACCTAAGGAAGTTATACTTTTCAGCATGTATATCAGGATTCAGACAATAACTCTGAAAGATATTACAGTGGCCTTTATTGAAGACACACTCATTGACAAACTTAAGGAAGTTGTACCTTTTACCATGTATATCGGGATTCAGACAATAACTCTGAAAGATATTACAGTGACCTTTATTGAAGATACACTCATGGACAAAACTTAAGGAAGTTGTACCTTTTAGCATGTATTTCGGTATTCAGACAATAACTCTGAAAGATATTACAGTGACCTTTATTGAAGATACATGAGATAAACAAGTATGAACAAAATTGCCTCTGTATCCTTCAAAAAAACAGACAGCCGGCGATATCATTGTATGAAACTTGATAGGCTCTTTCTTCATACGAGCAAGGATTCTTGAATCATTCGGTTATTTTTTTTTTCTAATTATCCCTAGTAAACGTGGTACACATGGTAAACGGTTTGCGGATTTCGACAAATTAGAAGGAAGAATCATATATCGCCGCAACCAAAGAAACATCTCCAAACTAAACCCAAACTCCTTAATTGTTGACCACGTCAGAGAAACCGGACACACTCCAGACTTCAATAATACCAGAATCCTCCATACAAATGCCAAAACTAAAACCCAAAGACTCATTCTTGAAGCAATAGAAACCATGAAGCACCCTAAACCATTAAACAAAAGTATACAGTTGCCATCACAGTACGTCCCCTTCTATCCTAAATTTTTTTTTTTGAACTGTTTATAGTTGATTCTTTATATTTATTCAATTAGGTAACTTTCTTTTAAGATATTTTTGTACCATATTACATTTGAAGTTAGGATCAGACATAACGTGGCCACGCGGTGCTATTGAAACGAGGGCGATAGGGGCGTGGTAAATTTCTTTTCGTTTATTTTGATTTATTTTAAAAACGATATATAATCTCTCTTTGTTTGTACAATTAAATTAGCTGAAGAAGGGCTTGCCCGAAAGCTTCCTTAACCGCTATAATAATAAAAAGAGTTGCGGCGATATATGATTCTTCCTTCTAAAACGTGGTACAGTCCATGATAATCATAGTGGGTAGTTAGCGACTGCTTTTACTTTAAGCGCACCACATGTCTACACATGTGAAAAGCAGGGTAAAAGCCTACAGCTACACCAGGTGTTCCCAGTGTGGTCACCCTCCCAAGTACTGACGGGGCCCGACATTGCTTATCTTCGGTGATCGGACGAGAACCGGTGTTTTCAATGTGGTATGGCCGTAAACATTCGTTTAAATAGATGTATATATATCAATGTATCTAGTTATTTACATTCTATATGCACCTCTGTACTTGAATATATTGTTTATTATGAAGTTTTGCTAATTATAATTTACATTTCTACCACGTATTTAGTAAGACTATGATGGAATTTGGTTAGGGTGGAAAAAGATCATCAAATAATTATCTCTCTTTATAATAATTAGTTACAATAAACACACAAACTGTTAGGTAATTCTTAAATTAGTTAATTGATATAATTAACTCTGTTGTATAATGTGTGTAAGAGAATTTTAAATATATTGATAATTAGCTCCACCGTAGGTAATTAAATTAATTATATTTCCTAAACTATTTTGTGTTAAAAAATAGTACAAATGTGATATTGTACTGGTTTAAGGTACATATATTATGAAAATGGCATCTCCTTATCGTGCAACTGAAAGTTACTGATGGCTTGCGCCATCTATCGGAATAAATATCAACTATTCTTGTTGATTTTTAATTATTCCAGAATTGGCCAAATACCCATTTTTGAATCCGTGGTAATCTTTTCTTGATTAATCAAGAATGGGTATTTGGCCAATAATAATTAAAAATCAACGAGAATAGTTAATATTTATTCCGATAGATGGTGCAAGCCATTATCAACTTTCAGTTGCACGATAAGGAGATGCCTTTTTTATATTTTATGTTAGTTTAGGTATTAATGGGTATTCTGGTTAAAAGTGGTATGGTTAGGTACGAGAAAACTAGCCTATCACAATTGAAGAATCTCAGGCACAAAGTGAGATAGAATGTATACAGACAGTATCTCAACCTTTTAAACAATATATAATTCCTATTTATGAGCGCCATCTGTTATTAAAATTCGAAACTATTATAGACGCTTATGATTCTTTTTGGAATTAAACAATTTCCACTGTCCTTACTGCAATGGAAAAATTAATGGAAAGGATCACCTATGAAATTGTTGAAACCGAACTTGAAGGAGACAGAGAAATTTTGTTCACAATTTGTTGTCTTATGTGTCTTCAATAAAGGTCACTGTAATATCTTTCAGAGTGATTATCTGGATCCCGATATACATGCTAAAAGGTACAACTTCTTTAAGTTTTGTCCATGAGTATGTCTTCAATAAAGGTCACTGTAATATCTTTCAGAGTGATTATCTGGATCCCGATATACATGCTAAAAGGTACAACTTCTTTAAGTTTTGTCCATGAGTATGTCTTCAATAAAGGTCACTGTAATATCTTTCAGAGTGATTATCTGGATCCCGATATACATGCTAAAAGGTACAACTTCTTTAAGTTTTGTCCATGAGTATGTCTTCAATAAAGGTCACTGTAATATCTTTCAGAGTGATTATCTGGATCCCGATATACATGCTAAAAGGTACAACTTGCTTAAGTTTTGTTCATGAGTGTGTCTTCAATAAAGGCCATTTAATATCTTTCAGAGTTATTGTCTGAATCCCGATATACATGCTAAAAGGTACAACTTCTTTAAGTTTTGTCCATGAGTATGTCTTCAATAAAGGTCACTGTAATATCTTTCAGAGTGATTATCTGGATCCCGATATACATGCTAAAAGGTACAACTTGCTTAAGTTTTGTTCATGAGTGTGTCTTCAATAAAGGCCATTTAATATCTTTCAGAGTTATTGTCTGAATCCCGATATACATGCTAAAAGGTACAACTTCTTTAAGTTTTGTCCATGAGTATGTCTTCAATAAAGGTCACTGTAATATCTTTCAGAGTGATTATCTGGATCCCGATATACATGCTAAAAGGTACAACTTGCTTAAGTTTTGTTCATGAGTGTGTCTTCAATAAAGGCCATTTAATATCTTTCAGAGTTATTGTCTGAATCCCGATATACATGCTAAAAGGTACAACTTCTTTAAGTTTTGTCCATGAGTGTGTCTTCAATAAAGGTCACTGTAATATCTTTCAGAGTTATTGTCTGAATCCCGATATACATGCTAAAAGGTATACAATTCGCTTAAGTTTTGTTCATGAGTATTCTATATACAGTTACGAGCGTCATTCCTCATCTCCTAATCAATCAGTCATCAGTTTTCATCTCTGTCACCGTTTGCTTTTTTTTTTTGGAATGGCGCCCTCCTATTGGTTGGCTACGGTCACGCCACCTTTGCCCCCCCCCCATCATGCCCCCCCCCCCCCCCCACTCGCTATTTCGTCTTTGTAACTATTGTGTTGGAGCGGGTCGCTCCCTAAATAAATGCATATATTAGATAATAACCAAATGGAATCCTCTCTTTCTATTTCCCAGTAAGAGACGCCTACGGAAGCCAACAGTACATAGACAGATAAAGCACATAGGTATAGTTATTAACTAACATATGAAATTATTTAAGGCGCCAATTTATAATTGTAACAAATAGTATTTGAATCAAAACATTCAATCGGGTAAAACACGGGCGTTGCCCGGGTCATTCGGCTAGTGTCTTCAATAAAGGTCACTGTAATATTTTTCAGAGATATTGTCTGAATCCCAATATACATTCTGAAAGGTAAAAAATCCTCAGGTGTTTTCTCTGAGTGTCCATCAAACACAGCTAACCTTTTTCTAATAAAATCTTTTATTGTGATTAGTCTCGTACTTAAACGTGTTTTTGTTTGAAAATAATCAGTACTTTTTCAGTATCTTTCTTGAATCAATATTAACTGTAACTTCGTACCAATCCATAAACCATTATTACTATCTCTTAGTAACAATTTCCAATGACAACCATTCAAAACGTTTATTCAGGCTTCTTCACAGAGTTTGTTTTTTTTTTGTGCGTCAATATAGTATGATTATTGCTTTGAACATAGATAAATCCATATTTAAATTATTAGCTAATAAAAAAGGCATATATTGGATTGAATAAAATATTTATTTACCAATATTTGGACATACAAAAATGTAATACCTTGCTAAAGGTTGGCGTTCAGCTAACCGAAATATTGACAAATATAAAATATATTCAATCCAGTATATGCCTTTTTATTATCTAATAGTATAAAAATAAAACTGAAAACATATGTACTCATAAATACAAATTATAAAGATTAGAAAGTATTTTATATAAAAATGGTCGTCTATTCTTTTAAGGAGACAGATGCTTTAGAAAGGTTAAACACTTCATCTCATTTTTTATTTTTATTTATTTATTTTATTTATTTATTTATTGTTTCAAAAAGCACGAAGTCCAAAGGACTATTGTGCTGTGCTAGTATTATTTACATATATATGATTAATTATTTACACGATGGATTAGTAGTGTTTTGTAAATTATTGTACAAATAGTTCTAAACTTAACAAAGTTCTCATGAGATTGAGTATAAACACAAAGACAATTTGGTAATGTTTGAAAGTATTTGCATACAATTTGATTAGTCAAAGGGCAAGTTAAAAGAAGATGCTCTGGTGATTCAACATTTAAGCGGCATTCACATGTTGAATCATTGATAACATTCAGTTTGAATAGGAAACTTAAGAAGGGTCCTTTACCTGTTAAGAATAAAGTAGTGAATTTATCAGAAGAAATAAAATTTGGGACAATTTCTATTTTCTCAATTTTAGCATAATTGCTTTGGAAGATTGATCAATATATTATCATTTTGATGGTAAATCGTCATATCGCGTGTCTGATAATTCAATTGACTTTTTAACCATTTTTTAAAAGTCTCCGTGTACCTTTTTTACTACTCCTTTACTTCAGAGAACAACACAGCCACATCAACCTATAGTTCAACTCCCAATATTTCAGTCACTTTCTGTCATTCTCTTCAGGGGGATGGTTTTTTCTGAATGAACTTTCAAACAACAAATGAACTTCGGAACCCTTTTCTTATTGGTATACTAACCGAATGACCCGGGCAACGCCCGGGTTTTACCCTATTAAATGTTTTTATTCAAATACTATTCGTTACAATTATAAATCGGCTCTGTGGATGTCACTCTTGTGAAACGTCCCAACAAAAATGTGGACAAGTGGGTAACACCCTCGATTCCCGACAGTCATGAACCGGGATTGAATCCCACGTTAACATTTTGTTTAATATGTGAATAACCTTCATATATTATTCATTGTTTCCATTATCATAAACTAGGTTGCTCTTGTTGAGCGGTACCTAATAAAGTGATTTTGAAAACGTCCCAATCCAAACTTTGTGTCTAAAAATCGATATTTTTATAGAAAGATGATATGGCTTTGTGTCTTCTGCTCGAATGAATGGACTCTTATTGGAAGTCGTGTTCAGTTTATATTAAGTGTGATGTAGGGTCGCTTAAGGGAGGTTGATGAGCGCTGTCGAGAAACAGCCGCCTTCCCCCTCCAACAAACTTTATTAGGGAAATCCTTCACTTAATCCTTACCTGACTAGGCTTAGCACGAGTTGTTCCTCCGCCAATTAATCACGTTTAACTAATCCACTCCTAACTACTTAGTTTATCTTATCTACCTTCTTAACTAACATAACTATTTCTTGATATATAGAAGAATAGTGGTCTAAACCACTCAATAACTATTACACAGGATCGAATCCCCTATTGGGAATTTTTTTCTAATCTGAAAAATGCTCCAATGACCCTCGATTCTTGCAAATTTCTAACCCAAATGCAAGTAAATAAACAAGAGCTCTGACACATTTGTAAATTCAAAACTCGAACTGCTTTTCACGTATGTAGACATGTGGTGTACTTATAGTAAAAGCATTCGCCCAACTTCTACATACCATGTGCATTGGATGGCCATTGGATCATTATTTTTTTAATTAGAAAAAAGTGTTCAATTCAGGATTGGATCCCGGGTCGTAGAGGTTGAAAACCAACAGTTTAGACCATCCTTCTACCAACCCCCTACTGAAAGTTATAAAGAATTCTATATATCCGCGTTTTGTGAAATGTTGATTGCTATACCTATGTTTAAAACTGAGAGAAAATTATAAATTTTAATATGCAACAACAAAAATTTATAATACAATATAATGCGGCCTATGATTGTAAAACGAAAATTGCCATTATACCACGAATGTTTCCCTTGAACGAAAAATCGAAATTTATTTTAAGGAGAAATAATAATTATTTCTAACCTTAAGGATGAAGTATGAAAGGATGAATTGTGAAGTGTAATGATAAACGGAAAAATAAAAGTGTCCAGGGATGGGAATCCCATTATTACTCTTCACAATTCATCCTTTCATACTTCATCTCTAAGGTTAGAAATAATCGCTATTTCTCCTTAAAATAAATTTCGGTTTTTCGTTTAAGGGAAACATTCGCAGTATAATGGCAATTTTCGTTTTACAACAAAAATCGCTAATAAGACCTTTTAATCATATACATAATACACTCGTAAATGGTCGCGTTTAGTGAAATGTTGATTGTAATACCCATGTTTAAAACTGAGAAATTTTATAAGTTTTAATATACAACAACAAAGAACAACAAAAAGCTTTAATAAGAACTTTTAATCTTATACAGATTCTCTAAGCAGAAATGTACGTCTTAATAAAGCTTTTTTTTGTGTGTTTTATAAAAAAAATAACATTTATATAGCAAAGTATTTATTATATTATATGTACAGATTATTATTTTTTTTTGATATTTATATTATTTATATTTTGTTACTCTCTCTCTCTCTCTCTGGAAACTTCCCTCATTGCTTATCTTGTATCTTATAAATGTTCATTTTGTTCTTGTCTTTAATAAATTGTGAAGGTATAATGTCTGTGGAAAAAAGGGAACATCAATAAAAACCATGAAGAACAAAGGAAGAATGTTTTGACATGAAGAACAAAGGATGATCTTTAATTTTTAAATAACCTTTTGTATTTAGATATATAATATTTTAATCATTTCTTACTTTTATAATGTTGTGCAGGGGGTCGGTGGAAGGCTGGGTAAACCGTTTGGTTTTCGACCACTAGGACCCGGGTTCGATTCCCGCATTGGGCACTTTTTTCTGTTTAAAAAAAAAAAAATGCTCCAATGGCCCCCGATTCTTGCAAAAGTCCAACCCCACCAGCGAGTGCAAGTAACCAAACGGGGCTCTGGCATTTGTAAGTGCAAAGTCGAACTGCTTTTCACATGTGTAGACATGTGGTGCGCTTACAGTAAAAGCAGTCGCTAACTACCCTCCACGATTATCATGGCCTGTACCACATGTACTAGGGATAAGCAAAAAAAAAAAAATAATAATAATAATGTTGTGCTAAGTATATAAGCTAATAAATATATTTTATATTGAAATGCTCCAACTCTTCAATCGAAAATTAACAATAAATTTCTGTGTCATCCTGAAGTTTGTTTTTCCTAATTTTCTATGTTACAATATTTCAATAATAGGAACAATATATAAATATATCGTTTAGGTGTTTCTCATAAAACATTTATTTTCTTATAATTATATATTTTATAGAAAAATCATACAAAATTAAATACTATTAGAAGTTTCTATTCAGTTTTCAATATTTTTTATTCGTTTCCATTCAAAATTACAAATCACAATGTATTTATATTGCCACGTGCAAAATTAGGAAAGACAAACTTCAGGAGGACACAACAATTTATTCAAGGCAAGAACAAACTATGAAGGATAAACAAAAGATAAGTAAAGAAGGAAATTTACAGATAGCAAAGCATAAACATCAAACATGATACTTTGTTAATAAAATAATACATACTTTGCGACAATATAATATACATATTCATTTCTAAATGGTTAAGCTATTTCTATCCGTATATTTATATTTATTCCATTTTATAATTATGCTGTATAAATAACATATATTTATATTATATTAAAATATTATTTTATTTAAAATTATATTTCATAGATTCAAATACTCTGTTAAATCGACCCGCCAAAGGTCACGCATTCCCTATAAAACGTTTTCCCGATGGCCGGCTCAAATCTTTGTACATTATGTAAATAAGTTATTCATTTTTTTTCTAACGCCTTAATCCAGGCAGTACTTTTACCAAATTATGATTTTTATATATTCCTTAGCTCAAATTTTATTATTCCCACGACTGCAAAACAATATCGTAACAATCCTCATGGATACCAAAATCAAGCAACAAATAATTAATTCTATAACTCTAATATTCCAAAATCAGCAGGAAAATCTATTTATAATATACATACTGATTAAAACATATATATAATATTAAAGTTATAATGCAGTTGAAGCTATCGTTTGATTTGTAGGGGCGGCTGCAGACGTGTTACAATATATTTATAATTCAAAAATTAATTACTAAATCACATTAAATTTAGCTAGTGTGTAATTTTATTATCGTTTTTATACGAAAACAAGCGTGTTCTTCGTCTACAACAATAACATGAGAAAAAATATGATGATAATATTTTTTAGAATTAAGCTGTTGTTTTTTATTTTGGTATTTACAATTATTGATTTAAATAATAAGAAATAATATTATATGAAATAAAATAATATGATTTAAAATTATAAGAAATAAAATGATATGATTCCCTACAGATTGTTTCCTATTGGTTGTTTGGTTCTATCTGCAATGCGGTATACAATGACGTCATCCATGTTTGTATTATATATAATAAATTACTAATTTATTCTATGTATAAAGCAGACCTTAGCAGACGACATAAGCTTGAGTAGATATTTACATAAGTAGACATGAAATATATGGATGGAATATAATAACAAAAGGATATTAATGTAATAATAACATTATTAAAAATAGCTCTTAGCTATCTTTGAGAGAGAGATAAATTAGCAATTATAACAAAACAGAGTAAAGAATAATAATAATGGTGTTTAATCCTAAACTATATTTTAATAATTAGTATAAACACGTATAATTTAGTAAATTTCCTCTTAAGAAGTCGGTAAACGAGTTGGTAAAACTCTCGATTCTCATGAACCGGGTTCGAATCCCGTATTGTACACCTTTTTCTGTAAAAACCTGTTCATACTTCTCATTGTAAAAAGCGTAAGACAGGTTGCTCTTTCTGAGCGGTTCGTAATAAAAGTTATTTTAGAATAGGCTGGAAATTTTCCATTTAAAAAGAGTCAGTGGACGAGTGGGTAACACCCTCGATTCCCGACAGCCATAAACTGGGATTGAATCCCGTATTGTACACTTTGTTTTAATACGTGAATAACCTCCACAAATATTATTCATTGTTGTAAATATCATAAACTAGGTTGTTCTTTTTGAGTGGTACCTAGTAAAGTGATTTTGGAACAAGAAATATCTTTTTAGGAACGAGTGGGTAAAACCTTCGATTCCCGACAGCCATGAACCCGGATTGAATCCCGTGTTAACATTTTGTTTAATATGCGAATAACCTTCATATATTATTCACTGTTTCAAATATCATAAACTAGGTTGTTCTTTTTGAGTAGTACCTAAAAAAATTATTTTGGAACTAGGAAATTTCGTCTTTAAGGACCGTTATAAAGACAACAGTGGTCTTTATTGAGGCGTTGTATGTCGGAAAAACGAATATATTCCTATTCTTTATTTATGTATAGACTTGTTATATTTAAAAAAACTTATGCAAATATATTTAAACCATTTCAAAATAGTGTAAATCTATAAAACACGATACAATGACAATTTTTGACAATTAAACAACTTTATTGACATCTCGTCAATCTTTACACTCAAAGGGAGTTATAAGGTAATAATAATGGTAGGAATGAAGAGAGATATATACAATCGACGTAGCCCTCTCCGAGGAGTTATAAGGTAATAATAATGGTAGGAATGAAGAGAGATATTTACAATCGACGTAGGGCACGTCAGGATCAGGAGCTTAAAGCCGCCTTGAATCTAGACAGATCTCTGTCATTTGGGGAGTTCATGTTCGGAACATGTTTGATGCTAATATCGAAGAATTTGTCGAGAAGAATCTTGTCTTCAACACGATACAATGGATATATTGTATCAATACACCAGGGATAGATGTATTAAAAAAAAATAATTTACAAATTTCTCTATCTTTCGGACTTGGAAGATCTTCTACAGGTGAAAGACACGATAAATTGTATTCCTTGTTGGTTCTATATTGATTAACAATAACTAAATGTTTTTAATCCATTAATATATATCTTTCTTTTTAAACAGCCACCAATTTTTCTACAATGGATTCCTGCCCATGTTGGGATCGAGGGCAATCAAATGGCAGATGAATTGGCAAAGGAAACCAGAAAGCTGAGCCAAAGGAAAGAACAAATATCAGTATTTGACGTTTATGATTTGGCAAAATACAAGATAATCAAACAAAAAATAAGAAAAGATCAAATATGTAAAATAAACTCTGAGAGAAAAATGACAAAAACTATAACAAGACTCAGAACAAAACACTATAAAGGAATGACAATGCATCCAGATGGCACAAGAACCTATAGGACATGTAACAACTGTCCTGGTGTGGAACTAACACCTACTCACATATTCTCATGCCTAGAAATGGCTGCAGCCTTGCAGAAAATTGACATGGACCTAGAGCAGCAGCTTTACACACCCAAGATAGAGGACATTGCTGTGATGGAGATGTATGGAGACATCTGAGGCTCTTCATTGGACACGACAGCAACAACAACAACAGCCACCATTTTCTGCCTATTACAGAACACTGTCTGTTAATGTCAATATTTGAAATGGTCCTTATCAAGATTATAAGTGAGACCAGAACGTGTAATCATAAAAAAAGTTATTTTACACGAAAATTATTTAAATGTGTTAAATCAAAGTTTAATTGATTTCTGTTCCATTAGATAGCGCTCTGCCACCAAAAAAAAAACTCATATGAACGTATATATATTGCCACGTGGAAAATTTAGGGAAGACAAAAACTTCAGGAGGACACAACAATTTAATTCAGGCAAGAACAAACTATGAATGGTAAACAAAAGATAAGTATAGATAAAGAATTCTTCCTGGATTGAAATTAGACGAAAAACATGATGAAGGAAGACGAGTTTCTTTTATTGATGCATAGGTGCAAGCTTTCGGGTAAAAACCCTTCAACAGGCGAGTGCGACTTGTAAGAACTATGGTACAAATGGTAGGAAGGAATATAGTGAAGCGGTGCAGCAAAGAAGTAGAAGAGAATAAGTGGGGAAGCCAAGAGAAGAAGGTATACAGGGGCGCCCCTTCCAGGAAGTGTTGATTGACAAATTCCAGAGGAGGGGGTGGCAGACAGGGGGAGTCCAGCTGGTGCCGTGGTGGAAGGAAGCCGGCCGGCCTGCCGGGATTTGTGTGCCGAGAAGACCTGGCAGTCTGGGGAGAGAAGTCTGTCTGGTGACAACAGGACCTGCGGCAAGGAGAACGGCGGTGACAACAGACGCGGCAGGTGGGCTCCGGACGAGTGGCCGTATGGACTAACCGGGAAGAGGTGACGAGGAGGATCCCTCTAGTGGCGGACAATGAAGGCAAGTCCATCTACTGTATAGTTACTTATCTACTCTTTAAAGCTCTTATAATAAATATACCGCACTAAGCTGTATCCTAAAGAATCCACATTGTTTTCTCAGAAACCTTGAACTCAAACATCGGCGGCTGAGAAGAGTCGTAACAATATATATACAAAAAGGAAAGTTTTTAAACTATTTATATATGTCAATCTTAATTAAATATGTTAAATTTATATTTATTATAAACTATTTATATATGTAAATCTTAATTAAATATGTCAAAAGATAAGTACACGAGGGAAATTTACAGAGTAACAAAATATAAACATAAAAATGACCACTCTGTTAATAAAAATAATAAAATTAATAAATATTTTGTTACAATATATTAAACTCAATATAGATCTATCCTTTCCACGCTCATATAAGCTTTTTAGGTGGCAGAGAGAGCGCCATCTAGTGGAAAAGAAATCAACTAAAATTTGATTTAACCTGTTCTCTGATATTTGGCCAACTCAATTTCTTGATAGATCAACGAGAGCTAAACACGTACATATTTCTAGCTGTTGGGCTTCGTTAGTGTGGTTCAGGCTATAACTCTGAGAAGCGGTCTAGTGGATTAAATTGGCGAAACCGCTGGGAGGGTTCACCACTGATGAGCCAATCCCTCCCAATATATTTTTCATTGCTGTAAGGGCAGTAGAAGTTTGTATTATGTATAAAAGAAACATTCGTGCTTTTAAATCCTTTCATTTTATATAACTCTATAACTCAACGACCAAATATTTTATCCTAGAGGCTTCCATAGAAATCAAGAAATGGGTATTTATGGCTAAAATTGAATACTTGTCATCACACAACGTTTTTAGAAAATAAAACAAGGTTACTTGTTCAGTAATAGGTAGAAATTGGTGGCTGTTTAAAAAGAAAAATATATATATTAATAGATTAAAAACATTTAATGATTGTTGATCAATATAGAACCAACAATGAATAAATACAATATAATATAATGCGGCATGTTAGTGTAAAACGACATTGGAAAATTATCCCGCATGAATTTCTTTTCAACGAAAATTCAAAATTCATCTCAAGGATAAATAACGATTATTTCTAACCTTTTTGATGAGGTATTAAAGGGTAAATTGTGAAGAGTAATGATAAACGGAAAAATAAAAGTGTCCAGGGATGGGAATCGAACCCACAGTGTTCCGCTTACCGGGCAGATGCCATGTCCACTAGGCTATCCTGGACATATTTTTCCGTTCGTAAATAATACATAAAGTAATTTTCCCATCCCTGAACACTTTTATTTTTCCGTTTATCATTACTCTTCACAATTCACCCTTTCATACCTCATCCAAAAGGTTAGGAATAATCGTTATTTCTCCCCTTTAGATGAATTTTGAATTTTCGTTGAAAAGAAACACATGCGGGATAGTATTTCAAATGAATAAATACATTGTGAAAAAATAGCACAAATGTGATATTGTACTGGGATAAGATACATAAATTATGAAGAGATGCCTTTTACTTTTTCATAATGGAAACACAATGGATATTTTCTCTTGTAGAGGAGATTCCATGCCTGAGCGCTAGAGAGATTTGGGAATTATTATTTTTTTTAAATGCATATAATTTGTCTTATATTTATATTCTAATAATTTTAAATCCACAGATTCTGTGATATATTTATGTTATATAAAAACAAAGATGAGATTTCTGTTGTTTTGAGATTAATTGAGGATTATGGTATGGTAATGCAGTCGTGGTTGAAATGTTTAAAGAATGATAATGAAAAATAGTTTTGTTCAGTAATTTAATTGAGTTAAAGGAATATATATATAAAAAACAATTTGATAAAAGTATTGCCTGGCTTAAGGCGAGTAGAATAAGGAAAATAAAAGATTATTTACATAATATACAATAGATTTGAGCCGGCCATTGAGATAAAACAACAACGAGTTTTTATAGGGGAAGAGTGACCTCTGGCGGTCGATTTAGCAGTGTATTTGAATCTATGAAATTATAATTTAAAATAAAATAATATTTTTATATAACATTTATATACCGTAATATATTACTTATCATCATAATTTTATTGTTGACTTGTAATTCTTAAGTTTACATCTAATACGGTGTAATATAATAAAAGTCATTTAAATAAATAAGCCTAAAATCTATTTCTACTTTTTAATCAACCTAAATACACCATATATCCCTGAAGGCTTGATACATTGTATCCATTGTATCGTGTTTTTTTCTACTGTAGGATAGCTTCCATGCTTGAAAGCTAGAGAAAAATTATAGAATAGATTAAAAAAACATCCCTGAAGACTTGATACATTGTATCCATTGTATCGTGTTTTTTTCTACTGTAGGATAGCTTCCATGCTTGAAAGCTAGAGAAAAATTATAGAATAGATTAAAAAAAACATCCCTGAAGACTTGATACATTGTATCCATTGTATCGTGTTTTTTTCTACTGTAGGATAGCTTCCATGCTTGAAAGCTAGAGAAAAATTATAGAATAGATTAAAAAAACATCCCTGAAGACTTGATACATTGTATCCATTGTATCGTGTTTTTTTCTACTGTAGGATAGCTTCCATGCTTGAAAGCTAGAGAAAAATTATAGAATAGATTAAAAAAAACATCCCTGAAGACTTGATACATTGTATCCATTGTATCGTGTTTTTTTCTACTGTAGGATAGCTTCCATGCTTGAAAGCTAGAGAAAAATTATAGAATAGATTAAAAAAACATCCCTGAAGACTTGATACATTGTATCCATTGTATCGTGTTTTTTCTACTGTAGGATAGCTTCCATGCTTGAAAGCTAGAGAAAAATTATAGAATAGATTAAAAAAAACATCCCTGAAGACTTGATACATTGTATCCATTGTATCGTGTTTTTTTCTACTGTAGGATAGCTTCCATGCTTGAAAGCTAGAGAAAAATTATAGAATAGATTAAAAAAAACATCCCTGAAGACTTGATACATTGTATCCATTGTATCGTGTTTTTTCTACTGTAGGATAGCTTCCATGCTTGAAAGCTAGAGAAAAATTATAGAATAGATTAAAAAAAACATCCCTGAAGACTTGATACATTGTAGCTACTTTATCGTGTCTAGCTAGAGAGATTTGTGAATAAACAATTTTTTAAAATTAATATTTTCCTGAAGGCTTGATACATTGTATCAAGTTTCTCTCCTGTAGGCATTGATGCCTAAAGGCTAGAGAGATTTGTGAATAGATAATTTAAAAAAAATAAATCTTTTCCTGAAGGCTTGATACATTGTAATCATTGTATCGTGTTTTCCTCTTGTACAAGGTCTTCTATATCTGAAAGCTAGAGAGATTTGTGAATAGATAATTTTAAAAAATAAATCTTTTTCTGGAGGCTTGATACATTGTATCCATTATATCGTGTTTTTCACCTATAGAAGATCTTCTATGCCCTAAAGCTAAGAGATGTGTGAATAAAATTTAAAAAAAGAAATCTTATCCTAGAGGCTTAATACATTGTATCCATTATATCGTGTTTTTCACCTATAGAAGATCTTCTATGCCCTAAAGGTAAGAGATTTGTGAATAATATTTTTAAAAAAGAAAATTTTCCTGGAGATTTGATATTTCAACCTTAACATTTGTGAATGCAAAATTCTAACTGCTTTCTACGTGTATAGACATGTGATGCACTTACAGTAAACGAAGTCGTTAAATACTACCAACCATTTAATTATCATGCGTACTTGATATAAATAACCCATCACCTTTTTAAGATTCAAATATATCTGCACAGTATTTGCTACGCTAAAATTTAACCGCAAGATAATGCAAAATTCACCAAAGTCTCAAATAATTTGTCCTTTAGATAAATTAAGTATCGAATTAACAAGCTTTCTATCAATTTCATAGCTCAGTTATCCAGGAATTTATTCCTCACATTGCAAATAATCCCAACTATTAGCTTTTATGTAATAATTTTCTGTATATATAAATTATATTGGGAAACTTCTATTGGAATAATCTATTCTGCAATACCGAATACAAGCATCATTGTCCAGTTAATTTACTCGGTGGAAATGAAAGAAAATATTTGAGCAACCCTGCCATGACGTCATGGGAGTGACGTCACTCAGTTGGTAACCATGGCGACCAGAGAGGACCGGACCAAAGCGAGCGAACTGCCTGCAAATCCAGCAATTACGGCAGTTTCAATCCTGCAGTTACTCTGGTAGCCTGGGCAATCTCAACTTTGCACCTATTTTACCATTGCACTAAAACCTGGTTTCCTATATTTGCATTTTTGTAAAAAAAAATGTTTTCTTATGCAATATGCAGTATTACTGCATATTGAATTTATTATTGGGTTAAATGGTTGGTAGAAAGATGGTCTAAACTGTTGAATTTTGATCGATACGACCCGGGATTGAATCCAGCATTGGCACTTTTTTTTTTCTGAGAGATAAAATTGCTATAACGACTATCGATTCTTACAAAAATCCAAATACACCAATAAAAAATGAGTAACTTAATAGGACCTTAGCACATTTTTAAGTGTGAAAGTCGAACTGATTTTTACATATGTTGAGATGCGGAGCATTTACAGTAAAAACGCTGTCTAAAATTCTCATTATCATGGCCTGTACCATTTATGATAAAAAAATTCTTCCTTGATTTTACACTTGGAAAAAATAAATAAGGAATCTAGGGTTTGGTTTCTTTTTACATTTTTTTTTATTTTTCTAGTTTTCGGACCAACATGTCCTCCAATACGAAATAATACTCCTAGGTCTTCATGTGAAGGGCATGTTCGCCTGAAAACTCTGACCAGGAGCACATGTGCTTTTAAGAAGGCAGAGCGCCATCTGGTGGAACAGAAATCAACTATTCATTGATTTAGCCTGTTCCCTGATATTTGGCTAATTTCTTGATAAATCAAGAAAAGCCATCCACGAACGTGTTTCGCGCTGTTGGCGCTCTTCGGCGTGGAGTATGGAACGCTTCACGATTTTGCGTGTCATCCTTGCGCAGGGGCCATGCTAATCTTCTCTGTATCGTTCCTATTGTAGTATATGTACCGCCGAACAAGCGTGTAGTAGGTTGTACTACTGTGACCAAAAATAATTTTGGTCCCAGTGGCTTCTTGAGAAACCAAAAAATGGGTATTTAAGGTCAAGATGTGTAAAAAGAAACCAAACCCTATATTCCTTATTAATTTTATCAAAGTTTATCATGAAAACTTAAGATTAATAGAAAGAAAAAGAATTTATTATATGCAATTAAATAAAACATGATAAAATTAATATACACTATTTAAAATAGAAAGTTTTATATGCAGGAAGAATTAAATAAACACGGAATACAGTTCAAATTTACTTCCAATAGAGCGTAATCATGAGTAAATTCTGGATGCAAAACATGCCTTAAAATGGTTAAATGCAGAGCATATAATTTTGAAAAAAATCAATTGTTCTACACTCATGGAAAAAACTTAGGGAAGTGGTAAGTCGTTGATGTCTTCGGTTATCTGTTTTTTTTTTTTTTAAGGGGACGGAGGTAATTTTGTTGACACTTGGTTATCTGGTGTGTCTTCAATGAAGGTCACTGTATATCAATAGCATAAAACAATGGACAATCTTTAGATTGAACATCCAGAAAAGGCATGAACTAAGGTAGTAAGATATCGATTAAGATGGTTCAAAAATAATGAAAATATTGTAAGAAGTTTTATTAGATTTATTAGAAAGAAGAAAGAAGAAGAAGAAAATAGACAAACGCGAAAAAATATTTGCACAAAATAATGTATATGCGAAAGAATAAATGAATAAAAGTTGAAATTATACGAAAAAATAAAGTCAAAATTATAATTGGAGAGATATTTTAAACAATTTGACGACAGGGATACACAGACGATCTAAAACAATGGACTGGACGACACGAGGAGATGAAGAGGATGGCGGAGGAAGTATGGAGAGACCATGTGGCCCACCCTCAGTAGAGGAAGGCATTGAAGGAGGGAGATATGGAGAGACCATGTGGCCCACCCTCAGTAGAGGAAGGCATTGAAGAAGGGAGATATGGAGAGACCATGTGGCTCACCCTCAGTAGAGGAAGGCATTGAAGGAGGGAGATATGGAGAGACCATGTGGCCCACCCTCAGTAGAGGAAGGCATTGAAGGAGGGAGATATGGAGAGACCATGTGGCCCACCCACAGTAGAGGAAGACATTGAAGGAGGGAGATATGGAGAGACCATGTGGCCCACCTACAGTAGAGTAAGGCACTGAAGGAGGGAGATATGGAGAGACCATGTGGCCCACCTACAGTAGAGGAAGGCATTGAAGGAGGGAGATATGGAGATACCATGTGGCCCACCTACAGTAGAGGAAGACATTGAAGGAGGGAGATATGGAGAGACCATGTGGCCCACCTACAGTAGAGGAAGGCATTGAAGGAGGGAGATATGGAGAGACCATGTGGCCCACCCACAGTAGAGGAAGGCATTGAAGGAGGGAGATATGGAGAGACCATGTGGCCCACCCACAGTAGAGGAAGGCATTGAAGGAGGGAGATATGGAGAGACCATGTGGCCCACTTACAGTAGAGGAAGGCATTGAAGGAGGGAGATATGGAGAGACCATGTGGCCCACCCACAGTAGAGGAAGGCATTGAAGGAGGGAGATATGGAGAGACCATGTGGCCCACCCTCAGTAGAGGAAGACATTGAAGGAGGGAGATATAGAGAGACCATGTGGCCCACCTACAGTAGAGGAAGACATTGAAGGAGGGAGATATGGAGAGACCATGTGGCCCACCCACAGTAGAGGAAGGCATTGAAGGAGGGAGATATGGAGAGACCATGTGGCCCACCCTCAGTAGAGGAAGGCATTGAAGGAGGGAGATATGGAGAGACCATGTGGCCCACCCTCAGTAGAGGAAGGCATTGAAGGAGGGAGATATGGAGAGACCATGTGGCCCACACTCAGTAGAGGAAGGCATTGAAGGAGGGAGATATGGAGAGACCATGTGGCCCACCCTCAGTAGAGGAAGGCATTGAAGGAGGGAGATATGGAGAGACCATGTGGCCCACCCTCAGTAGAGGAAGGCATTGAAGGAGGAGACATAGAAAAAAAGAAAATATCAATAAAAGATAATAGTTGAATGACGATGCTGAAAGATAAGTTTACAAATATCCGATAAACATTTATATAATTTCTATAGCTAATGATAGAATGATGATTTTAAAAAGAGGTCCTCAGGGTACTGTGCTTACTTGGCCTTGGTGTGAGACGCCAAGAATCCCACACGGCTCCATAAATTCCCTCCCGACCTTAATATAGGTGACGTCAGACCCTGAAATAACTGATCACGTGGTACAACACTGTTGTCGAAGGTTTGTCATCGGTTTATCACGTAAATAGAGCCGTCACTTCGCTGTTGAAGTTGGGAACACGCAGTAAAGTTGATTTTTCAAAGTAACAAATGGTATATTGGCTTTCTAATTCTCCTATCAATCCTTCAAAGCCACCAATAAATATAAATAAGACTTATATTACGTCTTTCTATATATTGTCGCCGCTTGGCCCCTCCGGTTCTCTGCGACGATGCGCTTCTTCCGCCGTGGATCACCTGCCCGGACTCCCGTTGCTCTTCTTTGTAGCTCTTCCCTGCAAGCCACCTAAAGACGTCCAGAATAGTAACAGCAACGAGGATGGCGATGGAGAGAGGAACAACAGCAGGCGGCACGGAGACTTCAAACACTGACTATTATTGTCTTTTACTACTAAACATCACATATGAATGGGATAACAAACAACGGGTATTTACATTATGTTACCTCCTAGGGCCAATATAAAAGTGTAAGTGTAAGTTTTCCCCAGGAAAACAGGATCACAGCAGCCTGCGACTCCCGCATCAGTTTCAGAAGCGAAACAGGAGAAAGCGCCATCTATTGGCGGAGGTTGTAAGTATTCTTCTCGTAACAATTTATAAGATTCTTCTAATTCTTTTATGGTATTTGAAATCAGTCGGATGTTGGATTAAAAAACAACCTTTTGTTCTTGATCTATGAATGCCGGCCAGACAACCTCTATCTTGAGGATAAAAGAGTTATAGTTAGTCAACTTGGAAGCTATTGTTCTTACACCTCAGAATGATGACGAAACATCGAGGGGCCATCGTGTTGGTCGACGATGAGATTGCGGAGCTGGTAATATGGATGGCTGTGCTGGAGTAAACCTCCTTTTTGTGTCTTGATGCTATATTTATGGCGAACTAAACAACTTAGTCCCTATTTCTGCTCCCCGCTTATGGAATTGAAGACTTGGGGCGATGGCGTCGACCTTTCATATTAAATCTTACTTTTCCTTATTACTAATAATTGTATATAGTTGCGGAACTACTGGTTTCCTGTGCTGCTCTTTTCCTGATATTGCAC
Organism: Cordylochernes scorpioides; assembly: GCA_030710605.1. NCBI lineage: Eukaryota > Metazoa > Arthropoda > Arachnida > Pseudoscorpiones > Chernetidae > Cordylochernes > Cordylochernes scorpioides. Next base: position 68,545,353 of record CP092863.1, on the reverse strand, counting down.
CTTGTACGGAGAATCTGTATAAGACTAATGTCCTAATAAAGGCTTTGTGTGTGTGTGTGTGTGTGTGTGTGTTATTCTAGTTAGTCTTTTAATTTTTAACAAAAAAAAAGGGTTCGGTATTTAGAGGACACCCTGTGTATATATAGGTAATTCTCTCTCATATGAAGAAGTATCCTACCATAATATTTTCTAAGGGATAGGTGGAAAGATGGTCTGAACTATTGGTTTTTTGACTGCTACGACCCGGGTTCGATTCCCACATTGGACACTTTTTTCTAACAAAAAAATCCTCCAATGGCCCCCGATTCTTGCAAAAGTCCAACCCCATCAGCGAGTGCAAGTAACCAAATGGGGCTCTGGCACATTTGTAAGTATAAAGTCGAACTGCTTTTCACATATGTAGATATGTGGTGTACTTACAGTAAAATCAGTCGCCTACTTCTAACCACCATGATTATAATGGCCTGTACCACGTGTATTAGGGATAAGCAAAAAAAATGCTCTCATAAAAATAACTCTAGGAGAACATATGTTAGTCATGTGAAGTTAAATCCATTAAAGCATGTGTCAATATGTGCTTTCTCCGAAATTGCCCCATTCTTAAGTAACCGGTCACTAAGTGGTACATGGAATAACCTCGTAGAATTTCTTAAAACTCTGAAATGACCATTGAAAGATGTGATTGGTGATATTGCATCAGGTTTGGACATAAGCCCTAAACACTGTAGTAATATTATTCATGATAAAATTGTGTGAAAAGGGTTTTAAAAATATTAAAATATGTTCTCATAATGAGCTTCTTTTTATTTTAAAATGCGAGGTTTCAAGCGATAATCGCTCTTCAACGGGCTTAGTTAGAACATCGAGTATTTCTTACAAATTTGTGGTGATGGTGTCTTGTCCATTGGACAGATCAGATCGGTCCATGCACCCTGATCACAATACCGGCCAACTGAGGTGTCTTGTTAATGGAGCAGATCAAATCGATCCATGCACCCTGATCACAATACCGGCCAACTGAGGTGTCTAGTCCGTATGGATGTCCTTTTCTGGAATGATGGTGGTGATGGTGTCTTGTCCATGGAGCAGATCAGATCGATCCGTGCACCCTGATCACAATACCGGCCAACTGAGGTGTCTTGTCCATTGGACAGATCAGATCGGTCCATGCACCCTGATCACAATACCGGCCAACGGAGGTGTCTTGTCCGTATGGATCTCCTCTTCTGGATTGGTGGTGGTGATGGTGTCTTGTCCATGGAGCAGATCAGATCGGTCCATGCACCCTTATCACAATACCGGCCAACGGAGGTGTCTTGTCCGTATGGATGTCCTTTTCTGGATTGATGGTGGTGATGGTGTCTTGTCCTTGGAGCAGATCAGATCGATCCATGCACCTTAATCACAATACCGGCCAACTGAGGTGTCTTGTTAATGGAGCATTTCAATTCGGTCCATGCACCCTGATCACAATACCGGCCAACTGAGGTGTCTTGTCCATTGGACAGATCAGATCGGTCCATGCACCCTGATCACAATACCGGCCAACGGAGGTGTCTTGTCCGTATGGATCTCCTCTTCTGGATTGGTGGTGGTGGTGGTGTCTTGTCCATGGAGCAGATCAGATCGGTCCATGCACCCTTATCACAATACCGGCCAACGGAGGTGTCTTGTCCGTATGGATGTCCTTTTCTGGATTGGTGGTGGTGGTGGTGTCTTGTCCATGGAGCAGATCAGATCGGTCCGTGCACCCTGATAACGATACTGGCCAACTGAAGTGTCTTGTCCGTATGGATGTTCTCTTATGGATTGATGTCAGCCTTATAGAGGGCTGCAAGGATGGTCGAGCAACTTCAAATTTGTAAATATTTCTTGTAAACAGTCTGTGTTCTATAAGGTGGTCCCAAAAGTTCATAAACATATTATGATTTATATTTTGCAAGTGTTTACGAAATTTTGGGACAACATTGTAAATTTCAACCCTGGCCTACCTGCTGATTGGCCACCCTTGATATAGAACATCAGAGATTAAATCATTCTTCTATAAGAATTCTGTTATAATTTTACCATGGTTACCTATATTACCAAGATTGTCCTAAAAGTTCTTAAACACTAGCAAAAAAAAATATAAATCATAAATATGTTTAAGAACTTTCAGGACAACCTTGGTAAAATTATAACAGAATTATTATAGAAGAATGATTATATCTCTGATGTTCTATATCAAGGATGGCCAATCAGCAGGTGGGCCAAGTTTCAGAATTACAAGGTTGTTCCAAAAGTTCGTAAACACTTGCAAATATGAATCACTAGCCGAATGCCCCGGGCAACGCCCGTGTTTTTACCCGATTGAATGTTTTTATTCAAATACTATTTGTTACAATCATAAATTGGCGCCTTAAATAAATGCATACATTATTTAATAACTATAGCCTATGTGCTTTATCTGTCTATGTACTGTTGGCTTCCGTAGGCGTCTCTTACTGGGTAAAAGAAAAGAGAGGATTCCATTTAGTTATTAACTAATATATGCATTTATTTAAGGAGCGACCCGCTCCAACACAATAGTTACAAAAACAACAAAGCGAGTGGGGGGGGGAGGGCATAATGGGGGGGGGGGGGGGGGGCAAAAGTGGCGTGATCGTAGCCAACCAATAGGAGAGCGCCATTCCAAAAAAAAAAAGCAAACGGTGACAGAGATGAAAAAGAATTGATGACGCTCGTAACTGAAAATATAGAATACTATAAATTAAAAGGACTTAAAAGCGCGAATGTTTCTTTTATACATAAAACGAACTTCTACTGTCCTTACTGCGATGAAAAAATATATTGGGAGGGCTTGGCTCATCAGTGGTGAACCCTCCCAGCGGTTTCGCCAATTAAATCCACCAGACCGCTTCTCGGAGCTCTAATACTGTATTGGATCATTCTGCTTTTATATGCTACACTGAAGGATGGAATCTTAGAAATGGTTTTCAAGTAAACTATGAACATAAGCTTATAGGACAGTAGAATTACATTCAAATATTTGCTTCGAGCAATGCTCTTCAGCAAACTATAAAGACAAGGCCAGTTAGGAATAGATTAACACAAAGCAATAACGCGCCATCTATACATATAAAATAAAAGGATTTAAAAGTATTAGAGCTCCGAGAAGCGGTCTGGTGGATTAAATTGGCGAAACCGCTGGGAGGGTTCACCACTGATGAGCCAAGCCCTCCCAATATATTTTTTTCATCGCAGTAAGGACAGTAGAAGTTCGTTTTATGTATAAAAGAAACATTCGCGCTTTTAAGTCCTTTTAATTTATATGTATAGATGGCGCGTTATTGCTTTGTGTTAATAGAATAATATGTTTATGAACTTTTGGGACAACCTTGTAATTAGGCTCGTCGAAGAGAGAGATTAATACTTGAAACTTGTATTATAAAATACAAAGAAACTCATTGTGAGAAATTTTTGTATTTTTTAACTGTAGTAATAAATGAAGACGTCACACAAAAATATAGAGCTGAGCGGACCCAGAGACTAAAGTCATCACAGAAACAAAAGTAACTTCGATGTGACGATTTTTCCCCTAACTACCGCTTGATTGCTCCTTAGAAAGTACGTCCTGGAAGCAGTATATTATCAAATACACTCATGGACAAAACTTAAGGAAGTTGTACCTTTTAGCATGTATATCGGGATTCAGACAATAACTCTGAAAGATATTACAGTGACCTTTATTGAAGACACACTCATGGACAAAACTTAAGGAAGTTGTACCTTTTAGCATGTATATCGGGATTCAGACAATAACTCTGAAAGATATTACAGTGACATTTATTGAAGACACATTCATGGACAAAACTTGAGGAAGTTGTACCTTTTAGCATGTATATCGGGATTCAGACAATAACTCTGAAATATATTACAGTGACCTTTATTGAAGACACACTCATGGACAAAACTTAAGGAAGTTGTACCTTTTAGCATGTATATCGGGATTCAAACAATAACTCTGAAAGATATTACAGTGATCTTTATTGAAGACACACTCATGGACAAAACTTAAGGAAGTTGTACCTTTTAGCATGTATATCGGGATTCAGACAATAACTCTGAGAGATATTACAGTGACCTTTATTGAAGACACATTCATGGACAAAACTTAAGGAAGTTATACCTTTCAGCATGTATATCGGGATTCAGACAATAACTCTGAAAGATATTACAGTGACCTTTATTAAAGACACATTCATGGACAAAACTTAAGGAAGTTGTACCTTTTAGCATGTATATCGGGATTCAGACAATAACTCTGAAAGATATTACAGTGAACTTTATTGAAGACATACTCATGGACAAAACTTAAGGAAGTTGTACCTTTTAGCATGTATATCGGGATTCAGACAATAACTCTGAAAGATATTACAGTGACCTAATTGAATATATACAAGATAACCAAGTGTGAACAAAATTGCCAGCAATCCTAAACTTTACAAAAACGTTCTTTTAAAACTGGAAAACATCCTCTGTACATTAGAGGAATATGATTGGTCCAGTCAGGAAAGGTTATAGCCAATCAATAAACAGGTGATGCACTTAGGGATATAATCTCTTTTACAGCCGTAATAAATATCTCTTAAAGATCTTCGTGACTTATCCCCCTGGACTTCGTCTCAGACCTTGAACTTATAGAATGCCCAGCTTAAGATTCTTGTCAATACAAATATCCTCACATTACAATCTTTCTATCATTTATTAACTTATACATCACCACATATATATATGTCATAAAAAACGTATTATCCAGATACTTTACCTTTCATGCAGTCGTGGATAAAAAAATAAGAATAACCTTTTATGTTTTTCTCAAATTATATTTTTTTTCATTATTTCTCGAAGCAAACAGTTTTGCATACAAAGACAATCAACAATGTTTTTTAAAAAATAGCAAATTAGGTTATATTATTTTTGTTTGGCATTCCTTTACATTTAAAAAATTAACTATGTGTTAAGTTCTTATTTTTAATTTGATTATTTAAATTATAATTTCAGTTATATTAGGAAAACAATTTTAATAAATATTATGGTTATGTAATTATTTTGTTCTAGAATTTTAATTATATTATGAATAATAAAAATCATATTTTTATTATGTCATATATATTTATTTATTATAAATAAGCAGATATTTCTGTTGACTTTTGATTATCTTGAGGATTATGCTATGGTAATGCAGTCTTGGTTAAAATCTTGAAACTATAATTATATATATATGTAACATTTTTTTGACATGTGTCATTGCATCACCATATGTAATGTACTTTGTACAAACTGAGGATAAATAAATAAAACTATGTAATAGATTAAGAGCTGAGCTAAGAAAAGAGATCGAGATAGAAATTCAACAACCCTAAAGAGGAATTTGGCAAGTCGTTGTCATCAAGGTCAAAGGGTGCAGAATATCGCAGACGTCCCACGCACTTTGCACCCGCTCAAAGTCCAAATTTACGCATGTCTCTCTCCCCCCCCCCTCGGCAAAGATATAAAACATCTGCCCTCGCCGAAATGTTACTTAGAGACTTCACCATTGGCGTGAGCTCTTGTCGGTTGTACCCAGGACCACTCATCGACCATGTAAGACAGTAAGAATTCTTCTAACTCCATCTTGCTCTTAGCTCGACTCCTATCTGTTCACGGAACTTTCCTACTACAACTGTGTCTCTTCCTTTTTTGTGTGTGGACATTCCCAAGCTTTCCACTCTGCCTCGACCACGACTGCCTGTACTCTGTGAGAACTGTTAAAGGTCCTACAAGGTGCAGAGAGGTACTGGAAAACTCTCCACGCCCTGACTGTCCCTCTCGGTTACTACAGGTTTGACCCTCGGTTACCACAGCTATAGCGAGAGTCGACAGGATACCTCATCACAGATAAGTCGACAGGACCACATCACAGATAAGTCGACAGTATCTTATCACAGAAGAGTCGTCAGGATACCTCATCACAGATAAGTCGACAGGACCACATCACAGATAAGTCGACAGTATCTTATCACAGAAGAGTCGACAGTATCTTATCACAGAAGAGTCGTCAGGATACCTCATCACAGATAAGTCGACAGGACCACATCACAGATAAGTCGACAGTATCTTATCACAGAAGAGTCGTCAGGATACCTCATCACAGATAAGTCGACAGGACCACATTACAGATAAGTCGACAGGACCTTATCACATATATATACCACAATATTTCACAGGGGTCGATGGAAGGATGGTCTAAACCGTTGGTTTTCGACCCCTACGACCCGGGTTCGATTCCCGCATTGGGCACTTTTTTTTTCCTGATTAAAAAAAAAATGCTCCAGTGGCCCCCTATTCTTGCAAAAGTCCAACTCTACCTGCGAGTGCAAGTAACCAAACGGGGCTCTGGCACATTTATGAGTGTTTTTAAAATAAGATTTTAACCACGACTGCATTACCATAGCATAATCCTCAAGATAATCAAAAATCAACAGAAATATCTGCTTATTTATAATAAATAAATATATATGACATAATAAAAATATGAATTTTATTATTCATAATATAATTAAAATTCTAGAACAAAATAATTACATAACCATAATATTTATTAAAATTGTTTTCCTAATATAACTGAAATTATAAGTGCAAAGTTGAACTGCCTCTCACATGTGTAGACATGTGGTGTACTTACAGTAAAAGCAGTCGCCAACTTCAACCAACCATGATTATCATGGCCTGTACCACGTGTGTACTAGGGATAAGCAAAAAAAAATAGTTCATGAATTTATTAAATTTAATATAAAGTGTCGAGATATCATTCAACCAGCACGTATCATCCACCATGAACTTATATTTTCAAAAAGAATGTTTTTCAAATATTGTAATATATTTCTCTCAATTAAAAAAGGCATATATTGAATCAAAATATAATTATTTTACCAATATTTCAGTTTTTTCAACGCCAACCTTTATCAAGGTAACATATAAATGTGTAAAACGAAAATTGCAATTTATACCGCGAATGTTTCTTTTATAAAAATCGAAATTTATTTTCAAAGAGAAATAGCGACATTTCTAACTTTAAGGATGAAGTATGGAAAGGTGAAAGATGAAGAGCAATGTCGAACGGAAAAATAAAAAGTGTCCAGGGGCGGGAATCGAACCCACACCCATTGTGGGTTCGATTCCCGCCCCTGGACACTTTTTATTTTTCCGTTCGACATTGCTCTTCATCTTTCACCTTTCCATACTTCATCCTTAAAGTTAGAAATGTCGCTATTTCTCTTTGAAAATAAATTTCGATTTTTATAAAAGAAACATTCGCGGTATAAATTGCAATTTTCGTTTTACAATCATCAGCCGCGTTATATTGTATATAAATGTGTGTCAACAACAAACCCAGCGCCACATAACGTCAATAGAATCCAAATTTATTGTTGACACACATTAATACCTTGATAAAGGTTTACGTTCAGCCAACTGAAATATTGGTAAAATAAATGATATTTTGATCCAATATATGTCTTTTTAATTAAACATTTATTAATGGATTGCTCTATTTTCAAAAAGATATTTCTCTAAATATCTTAAGTATTTGATAATTTTAAGACAATGAGGCCACTGTGCCTCTGTCTCCTTAAAAAAAATAAAAAAACAGATAAACGTCAACATCAAAGACAATAATCCACTTCCTTATTTTTGTTAATAAGTGCATTATATGGAAATATCTATTAGTTATTGCATAAAGTTTTATTTTTTTTTTCATTAAAGGATGTTTTGAATAGTCTGTAAATTACGGTTAGGGTTAAGGTAACTTCTGGATATTAGTGTAGATTGTGAGACATATGGTAATCATGAAGATCATTTGTTGGTTGGAAGAAGATTCAGAGAACAACACAGCCACATCAACCTATAGTTTAACTCCTGACATTTCAGTCACTTCCTGTCATTATCTTCAGTGGAATGGTTGAATCCTAGTTCTACTTATATATATACACCATGTTCTGAAATACAGCATCACGTATCTGCATGTATAAAGAATTAATATTTTAAAAAGGCTATGTTTATATACTTTTATATATTTTTTATCTTTTAAATTACAAAGGTCAAACCCTCATAAAGACCTCTGGCAAAACCCCAGGACTATAACAGAAAAGCTGAGACAATGGAACCTAATGGAGATCGTTTAAACGACTTGAGGAATAAGCAACAACAACAACAGATTCACAAGGGAAAAGACCTCTGGGAAACCCCAGGACTATAATAGAAAAGCTGAGACAATGGAACCTAATGGAGATCGTTTAAACGACTTGAGGAATAAGCAACAACAACAACAGATTCACAAGGGAAAAGACCTCTGGGAAAACCCCAGGACTATAATAGAAAAGCTGAGACAATGGAACCTAATGGAGATCGTTTAAACGACTTGAGGAATAAGCAACAACAACAACAGATTCACAAGGGAAAAGACCTCTGGGAAACCCCAGGACTATAATAGAAAAGCTGAGACAATGGAACCTAATGGAGATCGTTTAAACGACTTGAGGAATAAGCAACAACAACAACAGATTCACAAGGGAAAAGACCTCTGGGAAAACCCCAGGACTATAATAGAAAAGCTGAGACAATGGAACCTAATGGAGATCGTTTAAACGACTTGAGGAATAAGCAACAACAACAACAGATTCACAAGGGAAAAGACCTCTGGGAAAACTCCAGGACTATAATAGAAAAGCTGAGACAATGGAACCTAATGGAGATCGTTTAAACGACTTGAGGAATAAGCAACAACAACAACAGATTCACAAGGGAAAAGACCTCTGGGAAAACCCCAGGACTATAATAGAAAAACTGAGACAATGGAACCTAATGGAGATCGTTTTAAACGACTTTAAGAATAAGCAACAACAACAACAAAGGTTTTTTTTCATTTTAAAACTTTTATTAATATATTTTTTGTATGTAGATATTTGACGCTTTGCATATATTCTAGAAAATAGTCTATGTATTTTATGAATAAAATGTTTTTGAAAAGATAGAAGAATTAAAGGCACAGTCGTGAAAATAGAAAATATAGTTATTTAATTATCAAGTAGTTTTTATTTTCAATTATTTGAAGCAAATTATACATTAAATATTTATCACAATGATATAGAATTTATAAAATTGAATCCTATATTAGTGAATTAAAAAATAATAGGTAGGTTAAATATATATATTTACAACAATTATCAAAGTGGTATATCCTAAACCTATGGTCAAAAATTGTTGAAGAGTTAATGAATGAAAATAAAATACAGTTAAATCTGTCTATAGCGCCCCCTCTAAATAGCGCCTACCTCTCTATAACGCCAGATTTTAAATCGGTAGTACGATGCGATTTACATTAAAAGTGACCTCTCTATAGCACCCCCTCTCTATAGCGCCCTATTTTGATTAGTATATGTATATGTTTATGTATAAGTTTTAAAAAAAAATAAAATATTTACATTTTTAGATTATATAATATGTATGAAAAAACAATATAAAAATAAAGATGGTGCTCTGTTTTCTGAAAAGCACATGTGCTCCTGGTCAGGATATGCCTACTTTGTTTATTATATATATATAAGTAGAACTAGGATTCAATCATTCCCCTGAAGAGAGTGACAGGAAGTCATTGAAACGTTGGGATTTGAAATAAACTATTGGAGTCATATGGTAATGTTTCCAACTCTTTCTTATCTCCACTCAATCATATCAGGGTATCAAGCTCGTAGAGCTTGTTGATGGTGTCTGCTGGGGATGTATCTTCTTTCTTATCTCCACTCAATCATATCAGGGTATCAAGCTTGTAGAGCTTGTTGATGGTGTCTGCTGGGGATGTGTCTTCTTCTTTCTTATCTCTACTCAATTATATCAGGGTATCAAGCTCGTAGAGCTTGTTGATGGTGTCTGCTGGGGATGTATCTTCTTCTTTCTTATCTCCACTCAATCATATCAGGGTATCAAGCTCGTAGAGCTTGTTGATGGTGTCTGATGGGGATGTGTCTTCTTCTTTCTTATCTCCACTCAATCATATCAGGGTATCAAGCTTGTAGAGCTTGTTGATGGTGTCTGATGGGGATGTGTCTTCTTCTTTTTTTATCTCCACTCAATCATATCAGGGAATCAAGCTCGTAGAGCTTGTTGATGGTGTCTGCTGGGGATGTATCTTCTTCTTTCTTATCTCCACTCAATCATATCAGGGTATCAAGCTTGTAGAGCTTGTTGATGGTGTCTGCTGGGGATGTATCTTCTTCTTTCTTATCTCCACGCAATCATATCAGGGAATCAAGCTTGTAGAGCTTGTTGATGGTGTCTGCTGGGGATGTATCTTCTTCTTTCTTATCTCCACTCAATCATATCAGGGAATCAAGCTTGTAGAGCTTGTTGATGGTGTCTGCTGGGAAGTCTTCTTCTTCTTTCTTATCTCCACTCAATCATATCAGGGAATCAAGCTTGTAGAGTTTGTTGATGATGTCTGCTGGGGATGTATCTTCTTTCTTATCTCCACTCAATCATATCAGGGTATCAAGCTCGTAGAGCTTGTTGATGGTGTCTGCTGGGGATGTGTCTTCTTCTTTATTATCTCCACTCAATCATATCAGGGTATCAAGCTCGTAGAGCTTGTTGATGGTGTCTGATGGGGATGTGTCTTCTTCTTTCTTATCTCCACTCAATCATATCAGGGAATCAAGCTCGTAGAGCTTGTTGATGGTGTCTGATGGGGATGTGTCTTCTTCTTTCTTATCTCCACTCAAGCATATCAGGGTATCAAGCTCGTAGAGCTTGTTGATGGTGTCTGCTGGGTAGTGTGTCTTCTTCTTTCTTATCTCCACTCAATCATATCAGGGAATCAAGCTCGTAGAGCTTGTTGATGGTGTCTTATGGGGATGTGTCTTCTTCTTTCTTATCTCCACTCAATCATATTAGGGTATCAAACTTGTAAAGTTTGAGACTTGACAACCATCATGACTGGGTGAAGTAGAATGTGTCTACCTTTGTCATTAAGACTGGAAGCACTACTCAGTTGCAAGGCCGACTTAGCTCCAAAAAAAAAATGGCCGCCTCTGAAATGAGGAACACACACCATGTGCAGACGCTCCTTACATGGAGTATAAACGCTGTTCATCCTGTATTCCTGGAGTCCTTACAGGGTACTATCAGCCGGACCAGCTGAGCCCTGGTTTTTTTTGTGAGTTTGTTACTGCTCTCCCTCCTCCTTTTTCATCCGGGCTTGGGACGGGCAAAGGAGGAGTTCCTCCTTCACAGAAGGTATTGTTGCCAACTCCTTCACAGAAGGTAGTGTTACCAAGTTGCCATAAAACGTAAGAAGAATTATATACATCAGATAAGGTTCCTCCGATTAGAAGTCCGGACTTAAATATGGAGGTACCGTAAAGTGACGTACAGTACTGGGTGTGGCAACTTCAGTAGGTGTGGCGGTTAACACGTGAAAGTCCACGTGGGTTTACTTACAGTATGATATATACATGCCAGGTAGTACAATAGGATTGCCCTATAAATATCTGGAAAACTACAAAATATGTGATAATTTTATAAATACAATTTCAAACACATCATTAAACCATGCAATTGATACTGGAAACCAATTCAATAACACTAAAAGACGCAAATACAATAGCAAAAGCAAATCTCATTACAAAAACTGAAATAACCAATTCCTTATGAAAACTCAATATTTACAGAGAATTAAAAACAACAATTTCAAGAATCAGAACAGGACATTTTAAAGGAATGAAGATAAACCCAGACATGACTAGATCCTACAAAAACTGCAATAACTGTCACAAGACCCAACTCACTCCGGACCATATATACCCGGCCATCCTTGCAACACTCTATATGGCAGACATCAATCCAGAAGAGGAGATCCATACGGTACCTCAGTTGGTCGGTATTGTGATCAGGGTGCATGGACCGATCTGATCTGCTCCATGGACAAGACACCTCAGTTGGCCGGTATTGTGATCAGGGTGCATGGCCCGATCTGATCTGCTCCATGGACAAGACACCACCTCAGTTGGCCGGTAGTGTGATCAGGGTGCATGGACCGGTCTGATCTGATCCATGGACAAGGCACCTCAGTTGGCCGGTATTGTGATCAGGGTGCATGGACCGATCTGATCTGCTCCATGGACAAGACACCTCAGTTGGCCGGTATTGTGATCAGGGTGCATGGACCGATCCGATCTTCTCCATGGACAAGACACCTCAGTTGGCCGGTATTGTGATCAGGGTGCATGGACCGATCTGATCTGATCCATGGACAAGACACCTCAGTTGGCCGGTATTGTGATCAGGGTACATGGAACGATCTGATCTGCTCCATAGACAAGACACCACCTCAGTTGGCCTGTATTGTGATCAGTGTGCAAGAACCGATCCGATCTGCTCCATGGACAAGACACCACCTCAGTTGGCCGGTATTGTGATCAGGGTACATGGACCGATCTGACCTGCTCCATGGACAAGACACCACCTCAGTTGGCCGGTATTGTGATCAGGGTACATGGACCGATCTGATCTGCTCCATGGACAAGACACCACCTCAGTTGGCCGGTATTGTGATCAGGGTACATGGACCGATCTGATCTGCTCCATGGACAAGACACCTCAGTTGGCCGGTATTGTGATCAATGTACATGGACCGATCTGATCTGCTCCATGGACAAGACACCTCAGTTGGCCGGTATTGTGATCAGGGTACATGGACCGATCTGATCTGCTCCATGGGCAAGACACCTCAGTTGGCCAGTATTGTGATCAGGGTACATGACCCGATCTGATATGCTCCATGGACAAAACACCACTTCCAAGATTCCAATTACCATGTTCTATATATATAGTGCATCATCAAAATAATAATCATATTTACATATTAAACACAATTGATAAGGAACCATAGAGATAGTATCCATCATTCTTGGTACCAAATAGAAAACCCCAAAAAACAGACCCTCCAACTAAACAGAAGGGAATCGACACAGTTGGCCGAATGTAAATCTGGTCACCAGCGCCCTCTAGTCTATAAAGAGGAAGACAAAAACTTCCCCATGTGCACTAGGTGCAAAACCGAAGAGGCCACTCCCCAACATATACTAAATTGTATTGGAAAGGACAAAGGATCCCTGTACAGAGAACCAAGAAGAGTTCTTGAACTTCTTTATGAGCACGACCTCCATGATCTTGTCTAATTTAGATTAATAAAAGTAAAAGTAAAAAATGAACATGTCAATAAGTCTCAGGAGATGAGTTTCTCTTTATTGCCAACTCTAGCTTTCTACGTAGCCCTTCAACAGGAGTACACCTATACAATCACACCGTTAGATAGCTGTTATACTTGTATATACTCGTATATATATGAAAAAATAGTACAAATGTGATATTGTACTGGGATAAGGTGCATAAATTATGAAAAATACATCTCCTTATCGTGCAACTGAAAGTTGCTGATGGCTTGCGCCATCTTGTCGCGGTCTCGCGCAATTCTGGCCTTAACTACCCGTTTCATGATTTTTCAGGATGCCTGAAGGACCAGTTTTTTGGTCGTTGAGGTACAGCTTGCACCACGCCGATGAGGGCCAACAGCCCGAAACGCGTCCGTGGTTAGCATTTCTTGATTAATCAAGAATGGGTATTTGGCCAATTCTGGAATAATTGAAAATCAATGAGAATAGTTGATATTTATTCCGATATATGGCGCAAGCCATCAGCAACTTTCAGTTGCACGATAAGGAGATGAATTTATATAATATATATATATATATATATATATATATATATATATGTTTTGGCCGGAATTTTGCATATTATTTACATAATTTACATATAAATTCTGAAAAGTGATTTTTTATAACATAAGGTGAACGCTTTTGTTGAAATGGATCAACACAATTTATGAAGCACTTTTTGATCAACATTTTACATTTTAAAACTAAAATCGATTAATACAGGAAGTTTAATATAATTTTATCTTATTCTCCTGACATAGCTCCAAGCCGATTGACACTACTAATATTCAGAGAACTACAAATATTTGAAAAAAATAATATGACACTTAAATTATTGTTACCGTTGTTAACCTTTCAGAGAACCGAGTCGAAACCTTCTATGATAGAACCGTAAAGACATTAAAATGTCATTGGGAAAACCCTATGTAAATTTGAAAGTTACCATATTGAAAAATTCAATAATATTTTAAAATAGAAAATTAGGAAAGACAAACTTCAGAATGACTCAGCAATTTATTTAAGGCAAAATCAAATTAAAACTAATAAAATAACAGAGAGAAAATAAGAAAATTTCACAGTTTATCAAAATACAAATATCGAAATTTAAAATATTTTCATTGAATTATAAATAATCTGTTACGATATACACTCATGGGTGAAGCATAAGTAAGAAGAGAGTCTTTTATGACGCCGGTCGTTTATTTTTATAGGAGACAAAGGCAATTTAGTTCACTTGGTTATCTCTTGTATCTACAATAAAGGTCACTGTAATATCTTTTAGAGTTATTGTCTGAATCCCGATATACATGCTAAAAGGTACAACTTCCTTAAGTTTTTTCCATGAGTGTATCTTCAATAAAGGTCACTGTAATATCTTTCAGAGTTATTGTCTGAATCCCGATATACATGCTAAAAGGTACAAATTCCTTAAGTTTTTTCCATGAGTGTATCTTCAATAAAGGTCACTGTAATATCTTTTAGAGTTATTGTCTGAATCCCGATATACATGCTAAAAGGTACAACTTCCTTAAGTTTTTTCCATGAGTGTATCTTCAATAAAGGTCACTGTAATATCTTTCAGAGTTATTGTCTGAATCCCGATATACATGCTAAAAGGTACAACTTCCTTAAGTTTTTTCCATGAGTGTATCTTCAATAAAGGTCACTGTAATATCTTTCAGAGTTATTGTCTGAATCCCGATATACATGCTAAAAGGTACAACTTCCTTAAGTTTTTTCCATGAGTGTATCTTCAATAAAGGTCACTGTAATATCTTTCAGAGTTATTGTCTGAATCCCGATATACATCCTAAAAGGTACAACTTCCTTAAGTTTTGTCCATGAGTGTATCTTATATAAATGTCACTGTAATATCTTTCAGAGTTATTGTCTGAATCCCGATATACATGCTAAAAGGTACAACTTCCTCAAGTTTTGTCCATGAGTTTGTCTTCAATAAAGGTCACTGTAACATATTTCAGAGTTATTGTCTGATTCCCGATATACATGCTAAAAGTTACAACTTCCTTAAGTTTTGTCCATGAGTTTGTCTTCAATAAAGGTCACTGTAACATATTTCAGAGTTATTGTCTGATTCCCGATATACATGCTAAAAGGTACAACTTCCTTAAGTTTTGTCCATGAGTGTATCTACAATAAAGGTCACTGTAATATCTTTCAGAGTTATTGTCTGAATCCCGATATACATGCTAAAAGGTACAACTTCCTTAAGTTTTGTCCATGAGTGTATCTTCAATAAAGGTCACTGTAATATCTTTCAGAGTTATTGTCTGAATCCCGATATACATGCTAAAAGGTACAACTTCCTAAGTTTTGTGCATGAGTGTATCTTCAATAAAGGTCACTGTAATATCTTTCAGAGTTATTATCTGAATCCCGATATACATGCTAAAAGGTAAAACTTCCTTAAGTTTTGTCCATGAGTGTATATTCAATAAAGGTCACTGTAATATCTTTCAGAGTTATTGTCTGAATCCCGATATACATGCTAAAAGGTACAACTTCCTTAAGTTTTGTCCATGAGTGTATCTTCAATAAAGGTAACTGTAATATCTTTCAGAGTTATTGTCTGAATCCCGATATACATGCTAAAAGGTACAACTTCCTTAAATTTTGTCCATGAGTGTGTCTTCAATAAAGGTCACTGTAATATCTTTCAGAGTTATTGTCTGAATACCGATATACATGCTAAAAGGTAAAACTTCCTTAAGTTTTGTCCATGAGTGTATCTTCAATAAAGGTAACTGTAATATCTTTCAGAGTTATTGTCTGAATCCCGATATACATGCTAAAAGGTACAACTTCCTTAAGTTTTGTCCATGATTGTGTCTTCAATAAAGGTCACTGTAATATCTTTCAGAGTTATTGTCTGAATCCCGATATACTTGCTAAAAGGTACAACTTCCTTAAGTTTTGTCCATGAGTATGTCTACAATAAAGGTCACTGTAATATCTTTCAGAGTTATTATCTGAATCCCGATATACATACTAAAAGGTACAACTACCTTAAGTTTTGTCCATGAGTATGTCTTCAATAAAGGTCACTGTAATATCTTTCAGAGTTATTGTCTGAATCCCGATATACATGCTAAAAGGTACAACTTCCTTAAGTTTTGTCCATGATTGTGTCTTCAATAAAGGTCACTGTAATATCTTTCAGAGTTATTGTCTGAATCCCGATATACTTGCTAAAAGGTACAACTTCCTTAAGTTTTGTCCATGAGTATGTCTACAATAAAGGTCACTGTAATATCTTTCAGAGTTATTATCTGAATCCCGATATACATACTAAAAGGTACAACTACCTTAAGTTTTGTCCATGAGTGTGTCTTCAATAAAAGTCACTGTAATATCTTTCAGAGTTATTGTCTGAACCCCGATATACATGCTAAAAGGTACAACTTCCTTAAGTTTTGTCCATGAGTGTATCTTCAATAAAGGTCACTTAATATCTTTCAGAGTTATTGTCTGAATCCCGATATACATTCTAAAAGGTACAACTTCCTTGAGTTTTGTCCATGAGTGTGTCTTCAATAAAGGTCACTGTAATATCTTTCAGAGTTATTGTCTGAAGCCCGATATACATGCTTAAAGGTACAACTTACTTAAGTTTTGTCCATGAGTGTGCCTTCAATAAAGGTCACTGTAATATCTTTCAGAGTTATTGTCTGAATCCAGATATACATGCTAAAAGGTACAAATTCCTTAAATTTTGTCCATGATTGTGTCTTCAATAAAGGTCACTGTAATATCTTTCAGAGTTATTGTCTGAATCCCGATATACATGCTAAAAGGTACAACTTCCTTAAGTTTTGTCCATGAGTATGTCTTCAATAAAGGTCACTGTAATATCTTTCAGAGTTATTGTCTGAATCCCGATATACATGCTAAAAGGTACAACTTCCATAAGTTTTGTCCATGAATGTGTCTTCAATAAAGGTCACTGTAATATCTTTCAGAGTTATTGTCTGAATCCCGATATACATGCTAAAAGGTACAAATTCCTTAAATTTTGTCCATGAATGTGTCTTCAATAAAGGTCACTGTAATATCTTTCAGAGTTATTGTCTGAATCCCGATATACATGCTAAAAGGTACAAATTCCTTAAATATTGTCCATGAATGTGTCTTCAATAAAGGTCACTGTAATATCTTTCAGAGTTATTGTCTGAATCCCGATATACATGCTAAAATGTACAACTTCCTTAAGTTTTGTCCATGAGTGTGTCTTCAATAAAGGTCACTGTAATATCTTTCAGAGTTATTGTCTGTATCCCGATAAACATGCTAAAAGGTACAACTTCCTTAAGTTTTGTCCATGAGTGTGTCTTCAATAAAGGTCACTGTAATATCTTTCTGAGTTATTGTCTGAATTCAGATATACATGCTATAAGGTACAACTTCCTTAAGTTTTGTCCATGAGTGTGTCTTCAATAAAGGTCACTGTAATATCTTTCTGAGTTATTGTCTGAATTCAGATATACATGCTAAAAGGTACAACTTCCTTAAGTTTTGGCCATGAGTGTGTCTTCAATAAAGGTCACTGTAATATCTTTCAGAGTTATTGTCTGAATTCAGATATACATGCTATAAGGTACAACTTCCTTAAGTTTTGTCCATGAGTGTGTCTTCAATAAAGGTCACTGTAATATCTTTCTGAGTTATTGTCTGAATTCAGATATACATGCTAAAAGGTACAACTTCCTTAAGTTTTGTCCATGAGTGTGTCTTCAATAAAGGTCACTGTAATATCTTTCAGAGTTATTGTCTGAATTCAGATATACATGCTATAAGGTACAACTTCCTTAAGTTTTGTCCATGAGTGTGTCTTCAATAAAGGTCACTGTAATATCTTTCATAGTTATTGTCTGAATCCCGATATACATGCTAAAAGGTACAAACTCTTTAAGTGTTGGCCATGAGTGTATTCTACATTGTGTATATATTTGTATTCTGGGTGAAATATTTATGGAAGAACCTTTGTATTCTTTAACTTCTTGTAAACGTGAGCTGATCAATTTATAATTATCTTTCACAGGAGATACATTAGATTCCTGTATCAAGCTTGGTAATCCTATATGCAACAGATATCCAGAAAAGACAAAACTTTAATAAAAATGTTAGATTAGATAGGGAGAGACGAAATTTAAGAAATTTTGAGAGTGCAGACAATTTCCTGTGAGATACAAAAAGTCCAAGGTAAACTTCATTATGGCATAGAATCAATACCTAGCTAGCCGGAGGGAAGTGGAACTTTACCAGCGCTGTCTCCTCTACAGCTCTGTGGCAGTTCTATAAGGCATGCTGATATCTGACAATATAGTAGTACCTCTAGTGAGAGACTACCAAGGTCTCTCCGAGAGGTAGTGATCTCTGGATGATGTTTTGGTTAGTCTAGATCACCTTTTAGTTTTTATATAGATGTTGGTTATATTATGGGTTTGTCTAGGTTATTTTTTGGGGTTTATATAGATTGTGTTTGTATGTTTGGGTTAGTTTAGGTTATCTTTTGCTGTTTATACAAAATATTTTTGGATGTTTCTGTTGGTGCAAATCTGTTTTTATTATAATGTTGGTTGTTGGAAGTTGTGGGTTAGGCCAGGTCATATTTTGGATGTTTATAGAGATTGTGGTTGGATGTTTGGGTTAGGCCCCAAAGTCAAATAATTTTTAAATTTTCATTTAGAAGGTCGTCAATGGAATGGGTGTGTTCGCTAATCAGGCGTGGTCTTTCGAGAGGTATTGTTGTTCAAATGAGGTGTTCGCTAAATATGTTTTGTCGTTCAATAGGTGTGGTCGCTAATCAGGCGTGGTCTTTCGAGAGGTATTGTTGTTCAAATGAGGTGTTCGCTAAATATGTTTTGTCGTTCAATAGGTGTGGTCGCTAATCAGGCGTGGTCTTTCGAGAGGTGTTGTTGTTCAAATGAGGTGTTCGCTAAATATGTTTTGTCGTTCAATAGGTGTGGTCGCTAATCAGGCGTGGTCGTTCAAGAGGTATTGTTGTTCAAAGGATATGTTGGCTAAAGATGTTTTGCCGTCAATGGATGTGGTCGCTAATCAGGCGTGGTCGTTCAAGAGGTATTGTTGTTCAAAGGATATGTTGGCTAAAGATGTTTTGCCGTTAATGGATGTGGTCGCTAATCAGGCGTGGTCGTTCAAGAGGTATGGTTGTTCAAAGGATATGTTCGCTAAATATGTTTTGCCGTCAATGGATGTGGTCGTTAATCAGGCGTGATCGTTCAAGAGGTATTGTCGTTCAATAGGAGTGGTCGCTAATCAGGCGTGGTCTTTCAAAAGGTATTGTTGTTCAAGGGGGATGTTCGATAAAGATGTTTTCCTTTTAATGAATGTGGTCGCTAATGAGGCTTGTTCATTCAAAGGGTGTGGTCACATTAGAGCATTTTATTGTAAGGTAAAATTATTATTTAAATAATATTTAGTAGTTTAACCTCATATAAGCTTTTGAAATTGGTTTTAAAATACATTTTAATGGGCAAATTAATATCCAAAAGACATACACCCTAATCGAAAAAGTTTTTCCATACGTTACAGAACTATTACTTAACGTTACCAGGCACATTTCAGTGAGTTTAAAGTAGGAAAAATCAATAAAAATATAATTTGACCCATTGACGAGGCGGGAAGTTAAGCAGTTTTCGTTCCCCACCGCCACATGAAATTGAATTACCGAGTGAAAATATTCGGGTAAATTATCGCTTGGTTTTTTTATTTTCAAACTTGGCCTAAAATTTATTATAATGTAATTGGAATGGAGATTGTTCTCTCTGTTGTTTCACCAATTAGTTTATTGTTAATTCTAATACTCAATTAAACTTAATTATGGTTAATTAATTGTTTATTTTATTATGAAAACTCAGGTGTGTTCATTTTACATTGCCGTGATTGAAATACTGGGAGTAATACTCTGATACAGTGTGTCACTCTTGTAAAACGGTTATAGGTCTAAAAGTGCTTAAGTTCAAACAATAAAAATATTAAAATTTATTCATGAATTTATCTTATGAGATACATATGGGAACTTAACAATAAATAAACAAATTACAAAGGGATGTCCGCAGGGTGGCCCGCTATCTCCACTACTATGGATAATATTACTAAACAATCTTTTGATCAAATATCAAGTTCCTAATAGTGAAATGGTATGTTATGCGGATGATGTATCAATTATATGCTGGCACAACAATTGCAAAGACCTGAAATTAGTTATAGAAAAGGCATTAAATACGATTGATGTATGGTGTAATAGTAACAAACTTGAAATAAGTCTAGAAAAAAAACTAATATACTTTATTTACACAACAAAGAAAAAATCCCAATCAAATTTAATAATGAAATATGAAATTTCATGCGTTAAATAATGTAAATAACTTATGTAAATAAACTTTTCTCCTTGTTTGGCGCAAGTATCCCTTGCGGGATATAGCGCTTTGGAAATAAAATAATTGATAATTGTAATTCTCAATTTATTTAATTGAGAACAAGAGATTAAAATATATTATAACAAAGTATTTATTATTTTATTAGCAGAATATTAGTATTTTTAATGTTTACATTTTGTTACTATGTAAACTTCCCTCTTTTGATTATATTTTGTTTTACCATTCATAGTTTGTTCTTGCCTGAAATAAATTGTTGTCTTATCCTAAATTGGTCTTCCCTTATTTACCACGTGGCAATATTATAATGAATCATTATTTCGAAAGGACATAGCTATGTGGCGACCACACTTTGCTTCAGCGAGCGCGAACTGGGACAAAGTTTCAATACACAAACTACGGGCAATAAAGTGGCGGCCTCACTATGCTTTAGCAAGCACGTGCTGGGAGAGCACGTCACTACGCATGCGCGGGCGTCATCCGAGACTTTTTCTAGCCACTGGCGCGGTACACAAAAAGGCTTGCTCCCAACGGCCGTTACTTCAACCGTTACTTCTTTTCTCTTTATATATTTCTGGCTTTAAATAAATTAATTTTGATTTTATCAGCGGCCTTTCCACAAGCCACACCAACACATCACGCAACCATCCCACAGCTACATCAACAAATATTTATTCAATTCTCGACTTTTAAATGACCTGCTGCCAATCTCTTGGAAGAAGGAAAGTAACAGGAAGTCACTGATACATCGAAAATTGAATAAATATTGGTTGATATAGCTGTGTTTTTTGCCAACTTTCAACCAACAAATTATCTAGAAAAATAAACATTATTTATAAAAGATTTTACACAAATAAATTTACTGGCAATGCGCTTATTTTAAATATCATCAAACATTATCTCTAAAGACCTTACTGCAATGATATGAGTTATTGAATGAGAGGGATTGGCTCATCAGTAGTGAACCCTCTCAGCGGTTTCGCCAAATTAATCTCTAGACCGCTCTACTATTGTATTGGATTGGTTTGGAATATACCCTGTATTTTCTATGAAAGGCAGCTTAGGGGTGTTTAGTGAACTATGGATATAAGCTTATAGGTCTGTAGAGGAACATACATATACTAATAAGCTTATATCCATAGTTCACTAAACACCTCTAAGCTGCCTTCCATAGTAAATACAGGGTATATTCCACAACCCACCAGCTAATCACAGTAATAGACTACATCCAAATAAGAAAGTCCCACAAGGAGGCAGTAGGTGCTGTTTTTCTAGACTTTACCAAAGCCTTTGATAGAGTATGGCATGATGGCTTGATAGCAAAAATAACAAAAAATCAATTTCCAAGGGATTTTATCAAATTCTTGAAAAATTATCTCCAGGACAGAATCTTTTCAATTAAGCAAGGGAATTATATAACCACGGCAAAACCAACCCAGATTGGAGTCCCTCAAGGCTCTATCCTTGGACCCTACCTATTCAACATCTACATCAACGATTTCCCTCCACATCCAAAATGTCAAATAAAACTTTTCGCAGATGACGCAGCAATTTTATCAAACTCCAAATCAATAGGAATAATAACTACACAACTCCAAAATTACATAAACATTATAACCAAATGGTGCAATGATTGGAAATTAGACATCAACCCAAAAAAGTCTCAGGCAACAATTTTTCCTCCACTAGACAATAAAAAATTCAAGCCACAATCCATCCTGAAGGTAGCCCAGAGCCCTATTAACTGGACTTACAGCGTTAAATATCTTGGAGTTACTTTAGACTCCAAGTTGAAATTCAACATGCATGTCAAAAATGTCATAAAGAAAGCAAATATCGCAAAAATAACATTATCAAGCCTGTTCAACTATAGAAGCAAATTGACTACAAAACAAAAGTTTACTCTATACAGAAGTTGTATCCTCCCGATAGTAACATACACACTCCCAATTTGGTGTAAATATATTACAACCACAAACAAAAACAGGATAAACGCATTTATGAGAATCTGCCTTCGGACAAGTATAGGAGCTCCATTCAACCTATCAAACAAGATACTGAAGGAGGACTTGAACCAACCCGATCTAGAAGATATGTACCAAACTTCCGTTTTAAGAAATATATACCATCAAATGCAAAATTCAAATAATCCAACCATACAAGATATTCTACAAAATAAAGGAGATATCAATCCCCGATTCCGACGACCCGGCCCTGACACTTAGTCAAGAGCTCATCGCCCAACAGATGCCCTCCTGCAAGGCCTAGGGGGACCACTTCTACTCCACCAACTCGCCATGTGTAAATAGCCAGGACAAGGTGACTCGCGAGCTGTGCTCGAATGTAACACCTGTAAATTGAGACGAAATAAATAAATAAATAAATCCCGATGGCCGGCTCAAAACTTTTGTACATTATGTAAATAATCTTTTGTTTTCCTTATTCTACTCGCCTTAAGCCAGGCATTACTTTTATCAAATTATGTTCTTTCATATATTCCTTTAGTTCAATTAAATTACTGATCAAAATTATTTTATTATTCCCACGACTGCATAATGTGACCTTAAGCCAGACATTACTTTTATCAAATTATGTTTTTTATATATACTAGTATTCCTTAGCTCAAATAAAGAAATATCTGATCAAAACTATTATATTATTCCCACGACTGCATAATGTGACCTTAAGCCAGACATTACTTTTATCAAATTATGTTTTTATATATAGTAGTATTCCTTAGCTCAAATAAAGAAATATCTGATCAAAACTATTATATTATTCCCACGACTGCATAATGTGACCTTAAGCCAGACATTACTTTTATCAAATTATGTTTTTATATATACTAGTATTCCTTAGCTCAAATAAAGAAATATCTGATCAAAACTATTATATTATTCCCACGACTGCATAATGTGACCTTAAGCCAGACATTACTTTTATCAAATTATGTTTTTATATATACTAGTATTCCTTAGCTCAAATAAAGAAATATCTGATCAAAACTATTATATTATTCCCACGACTGCATAATGTGACCTTAAGCCAGACATTACTTTTATCAAATTATGTTTTTATATATACTAGTATTCCTTAGCTCAAATAAAGAAATATCTGATCAAAACTATTATATTATTCCCACGACTGCATAATGTGACCTTAAGCCAGACATTACTTTTATCAAATTATGTTTTTATATATACTAGTATTCCTTAGCTCAAATAAAGAAATATCTGATCAAAACTATTATATTATTCCCACGACTGCAGAACAATATCGTAACATACTCATGTATACAGAAATCAAGCAACAAGTAATAATAATTCAATATATCAATATAATTCCAAAATACAACAGAAATCTCATTCATCTTTTTTTATAACATATATATGGTGTTTGTGTTTATAGAGATTGACGTATAAAGAAAAATTATATTTTTCCAGTACTTGTTGAATTATTCCCGCTTTATCTAATCTTCTTATCTAATCAACACCTGTCTTTCTTTATCTTCCCTGGCCTGGGGAATCTAACCTTTTTTTGAACAACCTTGGTGGGGTGTAGTACCTTGGTACTTTGATATAGTACATTGTGGTTTGTCTGCTTGTTACATCCATTTTTGGGCTCAAATATCATACACTTTGGTTAGTGGCCAACCATATTCTCTCTTTCAGACTACCTGTCACTGGCCCACCGCTACTGGTCCTGTAGGCGGATCAGGCCAGTCATCGTGGAGGCCTTCACCATCATTCAGCGGCCCCCTGACCTGCAGAGTTGGATCTTCGGGCATGACCTGGAGGACAACGCCTTGGCCATCATGGCATCTACCAAGACCCGCATCTACAAATACTTCCTGGGCCTGGATTTGCGAATACAGAGAGAAACCTATATGTAGTAGGTATAATATAGTATTTTCTACACTGTGACTATATACAACAGCAGCAACAAGCCTTTTACTGGAATCAAAGTCCCATACAGGATTCGTCATTCTAATCCTGACAAAGATTATGTACATATAATTATTTACATCAACTAGATTATGTGTATAGCTTTTCCCCTTCTCTTCAGCCGTCTTCCAAAATTTTAACAACGCAAACGCTCCAGCTCTGTTTCTCACCACCTCATTCAACAGGAGCTCCAAAGAGAGTCCCTCAAGGCCTATTTCACTGAGGAGCACTTCTCGTTCGTCTTTCAGCCCCATACATGAGAGTATATGGTGATGTAGCCCCGGCTCCATTCTTGTCCCGCAAAACTCGCATGTCCATCCGTCTGTTTTAACTATTCTGGGGCGATCATCAGTAAAGAGCACCGCGAGGTATATATAATATATATTTATATTAAATCTTATATATCAAATTACGAAACTATTTTAGAGGCGTAATATTCTTTTCAAAATAAAACAATTTCTACTGCCCTTACTGCAATGGAAAAATTAAAGGGAGGGCCTGGCTCATCAGTGGTGAACCCTCCCAGCGGTTTCGCCAGTTTAATCTACCATACCGCTGTTATATTGCATTTTTGGAACTTCCTTTTATTAGTGATACTGATGCTTGACTCTTTGAATGGGTAATTTAGATGAACTATGGACATAAGCTTTGAGGACAGTAGAATTACATATAATTATAAATATATAATATGCTTCGAGCAATCGCTCTTCCGCAAATATCAATTTGTGCATTTTATTCGAACAATTATATTAAGATGAACTAGCGCGCCATCTGTTATCAAATTACGAAACTATTTTAGACGCGTAATATTCTTTTATTATCTATCTACTTATATAATTGCCTTATTCTGTCTGTGTGAAGTTCACTGTGTGAAGTTCACGGATAGATTTTGGTCAGAATGGATAAAATAAAAAAAGTGTCAAGGGATGGGAATCGAACCCACGACCTTCCGCTTACCGGGCAGATGCCATGACCACTAGGCCACATGACCACAATTTATAATTGTAACAAATAGTATTTGAATCAAAACATTCAATCGGGTAAAACACGGGCGTTGCTCGGTTCATTCGGCTGGTATATATATAAATGAATGTATGTGTGTGTGTGTCTGTCCTTTATGCCTGACCAAACCACTCATTGGAACGCCATGAAACTTTGGGAAGTTATTTAGTATAGTACTGGGAAGGTTTCTAGCAATAGAATATTTTGAAATAACTTTTCGCCTAAAAATAATCAAGATAAATATTCTAATTTATCTGGAATAATTCAACAATCTGCTCTAAATATTATCATGATTACGATGATTTTGTAATGTAGAAAATTAGGAAAGACAAAATTCAGGATGACACGGCAATTTATTTGAGACAAGAATAATGATACAATTCCAAGGCAAGATACTATTCCTTTAACTTCCAATTACCGAGGGAACCAATTAATATTGATTTTATTCAACTTATCGAGTATTTTTCAAGGGACCGGGAAAAAATGTTCACTTTATCGACAGATTCAAATTTGCGAGTTTCAAATTATCAAAATATATCTTTTTTTTTATAAGTTTATAGAGAATTGTTTTAACAAATGTTCGTTAGACAAACCTTTACCCGGGTAAAACCCGGGCGAAGCCGGGTACATCCGCTAGTTTTAAATAACTTTTAACAAATTTATTTAATACAAGGTTGTCCCAAAAGTTCGTAAACACTTAAAAAATTGAAAAACCAATATTATTTGCCGTTATGTGTAATATCTTTGTATTATGTATAAAGTAATTGTATTATTATGTATCATATTGTATTCGCCGTAATAATATTATTTGCCGTTATGTGTAATATCTTTGTATTATGTATAAAGTAATTGTATTATTATGTATCATATTGTATTCGCCGTAATAATATTATTCTCCAAGTAATAAGAAAAACAACTTTTTAAGAAAAACACGAACTTTTGGGATAACCTCATAGTCAATAGTGTTTGGACATCAAGAAAAGTTTTTTCTCAATGTTTTACAAAATTTTGTTGAATTTATGAGATGTTCGATTTCACAGGCTATTCCAAAATCTATCAGAAAACTCATTTATTCAACGAGTATAAAAATAAACTATTAAAAAGATAGGAAAATATTCAAGGAAAAAGGTGAATAATCAATACCTAGGAAGGTTAAACCAATTTTTTATCTCTTAAAGAATTTTTTTAATACTTTTTTCTCATATTTTAAAAATATTTAAGATATTTCAGGATGATAAAATGGATATCTTCTTTGCCCAAGCAGATAAATTTCTATCAAAGTCTCTTGGAATTTTAGTTTTAGATTATAAACACAAGGTAATAAGACCAAATTCAAATAATGTGTGATGTGTCAGTAACAACGTTGTAGGTATATCAATAATCCAAATTATTTCTTATCATAGTTCTGTATTTATGTACAAATAAATAGCTGATCGGTTCAAAATCACTTTATTAGGTACCGCTCAGCAAGAGCAACCTAGTTCATGATAATTGACACAGTAAATAATATATGAAGGTCTTTCATATATTAAACAAAATTTTAACGCGGGATTCAATCCCGGTTCATGACTGTCGGGAATCGAGGGTGTTACTCACTCGTCCACCGACTTTTTTAAAATAGCTTATGTAAAAAAAATAAAAGCTCAAATCTATCAAGGAAAAATGGTAATAAAATTTAAACATGTTATACACTATACTACTATAAACCACTTATAAACAGAGAAAATATACATTTTTATCATTGTCCTGAAGATAGAGGTTATCTGGCCGCAACTTTGCGGCGACGGTCAATAGATTACGTCTGGTTTTTGACGTCTATTTTGACGGGAGAGGCGACCCTTGTCTAAATATATATATATATATATATATAAGGGCACTAAATGTATTATTTCAACACAATACTAGAAAAATTCACAAATAGAAAAGGTTAAAAGGTAAATCTATCAAATAGCTGCTATAAAAAAGTAAAAGTCCAAACCTATCAAGGAAAAAAGGTAATTTTTTAAACACATTACACTGCATACTACTGTGGACATATAAAGGTTACTCATCCGATTGAAGGATCGAGAATTCCTGTACTCCATATATAACAAGAATAATGTGGTCAGGATGGATATCGCGGTCTATTACGAAGAAGAAACGGAGCACCTCCTAGGGCTACTCACGCCTGAAGACAAGATTCTTCTCGACAAATTTTTCGACATTATCATCGAACATGTTCCGAACATGAACTTCCCAAATGGCAGGGATCTGTCTAGATTCAAGGCGGCTTTAAGTTCCTGATCCGGACGTGCCCTCGGAGAGGGCTACGTCGATTGTATATATCTCTCTTCATATTCCTACCATTATTATTACCTTATAACTCCCTTTGAGTGTAAAGATTGACGAGATGTCAATAAAGTTGTTTATTTAATGTTTTTTTTTCTTAATTTCTTATTTTCTTTTTGACAATTCTGTTACCTACTCTACTACAATATGAATTATTGTATAACGACATTTGAAAATCAACCCGCATGTGTTTCTTTTAAACGAAAAATCGAAATTCATTCTAAGGAGAATTCAAAGGAATTTATCCTTTCATACTTCATTGTAATGGTTGGAATAAATTGTTATTTCTCCTTGGAATGAATTCCGATTTTTCGTTTAAAAGTAAAACATGCGGGTTGAATTTCAAATGTCATTCTACAATTATAAGCCGCATTATATTGTATTATAAATATGAATTATTGTAAATAGTTTCACGCGTAATTATCCAGATCGGATATAGCGTGTCTTGTTTGTAACTGGTAATAAATAAATATTAATATATAACACTTATAAACAGAGAAAAGATACATTTTTAACCATATTATAATGTAAGCCATTATTACATGGTTAATCTATGACAACCAAGCCGTTTCTGTACTGATGAAAACCAGAGCCTCACACCATGGAATGCATGTTGATTTATTAAAGGTATTTATTCCAATATCAAAGACTCCTGACGTAAACCCTCTTAGAGATCACCAACATTAATCCCGTATCTTTATAAAACCTCCCAAGAATTATAAGGTTATCTTAAAAGTTCGTAAACACTTGTAAAAAATTGAAATACCAATATTATTCGTCGTTATGTATAATGTCTTTGTATTATGTATAAAGTAATTGTATTATTATGTATTCGCCGTGATAATATTATTCGCCGTTATGTATGATGTCTTTGTATTATGTATAAAGTAATTATATTATTATGTATTCGCCGTAATAATATTATTCGCCGTTATGTATAATATCTTTGTATTATGTATAAAGTAATTGTATTATTATGTATTCGCCGTAATAATATTATTCGCCGTTATGTATAATGTCTTTGTATTATGTATAAAGTAATTGTATTATTATGTATTCGCCGTAATAATATTATTCGCCGTTATGTATAATGTCTTTGTATTATGTATAAAGTAATTGTATTATTATGTATTCGCCGTAATAATATTATTCGCCGTTATGTATAATGTCTTTGTATTATGTAGAAAGTAATTGTATTATTATGTATTCGCCGTAATAATATTATTTGACAAGTAATAAGAAAACAAAGTTTTAAGAAAAATGAACTTTTGGAACAACCTTATAAAACTGCATTGCAAAGTTACATATCAATTTTAAATTTTCAGTTGTAAATATCCACGCTGTATGTTTCTTGTAAATATTTCTTGTAAGATATAGTCGCTATTGTTTTATTAAGCCCGTTGAAGAGCGATTATCACTTGAAAGCTAGTGTTTTGTAATAAAAAGAAACTCATTGTGAGAAAATAATTTGTAATTTTAAAACTGCATGAAATCAACTCATGAATTGGACCTTTATTGGCATTGTAAATAAAACGAAGAAGACTTGGGTATTGTGTGTATCAGAAGGATAGGTCGTCTGCGGACGATTTGATGCCCCTGCATTTCCTCAAACAGGTTGAGTGTGAGACGTGCGATGGCAACAGCTCTCCAGTTGCAGTCTAGCACGACCCGGGAAGGTCTGATCACGGACCCCACGAGGGAGCACGCTATTCGTATCAGAAAGATAGCTCGGGGTAGTTGGAGACTTCCGTATGCTTCAGGAACTTGGGTTAATTAACATGGGTACCTATAGAAAGATGTATACCCCGAAAGCTTTTACGATCATTCTCTTATTAAGAAGCTCTTCTACCTGACTTGCATAGTCATAAGAAATAATAAAAAAGCACATTTTAAAGAAAATAACGAACTTTTGGTCAACCTTATAAAACTGCATGGCATTACCTCATGAATTGCCCTTCCTTTGGCATTGTAAATAAAACTAAGAAGACTTATGTATTGTGTGCTTCAGAAGGACAACTCGAGGTAGTTGGGGACTTCCGTATGTTTCAGGAACTTGGGTTAATTAACATGGGTACCTATAGAAAGATGTATACCCCGAAAGCTTTTACGATCATTCTCATATATAAAGAATCTCTTCTCTTCGACTTGTAGAGTAATAAGAAATAAGAAAAAAAAAAACTTTTAAAGAAAAACACGAACTTTTGGAATAACCTTATAAAACTGCATGGAATTACCTGATGAATTGCCCTTCCTTTGGCATTGTAAATAGAATGAAGAAGATTTAAGTATTGTGTGCTTCAGAAGGACAGCCCGGGGTAGGTGGCGACTTCCGTATGCTTCAGGAACTTGGGTTAATTAACATGGGTACCTATAGAAAGGTGTATATCCCGAAAGCTTTTACGATCATTCTCTTATTAAGAAGCTATTCTCTTCGACTTGTATTGTAATAAGAAATAAGAAAAAAAACTTTTAAAGAAAAACACGAACATTTGGAATAACCTTATAAAACTGCATGGCATCACCTGACGAATTGGACCTCTATTGGCATTGTAAATAAAACCAATAAAACTTAGGTATTGTGTGGAAGGACAGCTCGGTTAGTTGGCGACTTCCGTATGCTTCAGGAACCTGAGTATCTAATCTAGGTGCCCGTAGAAAGGTGTATAGCCCGAAAGCTTGTAAGATCATTCTCTTATAAAAGAAGCTCTTCTCCCCGATCTGTGTTTCTTATACTATTACGTATAGAGAGATTATGGGGGGGGGGGTAGAAGTCCGACCACACCTCCCTGCGGTCCACCCTGGACCCTTGAAATATTCGACCAAATCCTGGTTCAAGGTGGCTAACGTGGCAACGGCACCCATTTTCCAATGAAGAGCATTGGATACGACAAGAATAAAATAGGGAGAATATGGTTGTCTTAAAATATAGACAGTACTATTCATCATGGATAAATGTGTAGTTTTGATGTTCTACTGTTTTTTTTTTCTTATTATCCCTAGTAAACGTGGTACAGGCCATGATAATCATAGTGGGTAGTTAGCGACTGCTTTTACTCTAAGTGCAGGGGGTCGGTGGAAGGATGGTCTAAACCGTTGGTTCTCGACCGCTACGACCTGATTTCGATTCCCGTATTGGGCACTTTTTTCTGATTTAAAAAAATGCTCCAATGGCCACCTGATTTTTCCAAAAGTCCAACACCTCCAGTGAATGCAAGTAACCAAACGGGACTTTGACATATTTGTAAGTATAAAGTCGAACTGTTTTTAACATGTGTAGCCATGTGGTGCACTTACAGTAAAATCAGTTGCCAACTTCTATCTACCATGATTATCATGGCCTGTACCACATTTACTAGGCATAAACAAAAACAAACTGATGTACCATAAATAATATCGTATAATATACAAAAACGTGGAATTCCATCAGCATGAAAACCAACGTATTTGCATACTGTGCAAGGAGCAATGAACACCCACCATGATTATCATGTCCTGTACCACATGTACTAGGAATAAGAAAAAAAATGAAAAATATGAACAGGTTCCTCACAGAAAAAAAAGGTTGTACAATACGGGATTCAAACCCGGTTCATGACAGTCAGGAATCGAAGTTTTTAAAGAAACCTGGTGTTAAATGGAAAGTGAATATTGAAAACTCTACGGGGATGTTAGCAGGACGAAAGGTAATCTTCAATATCGACCTGTGTTGAAGGTCAGGATAATAAAACAATTAGCAGGTAATTAAAGTCTTGAAGTTTTTTCTACAGAAATGCCACGAGTGGAGAATGGGTAATGGGACAGGGGCGTGGCTGTCTGGGATTTCTTTACCGAGATAAGGTCACAGGTGAGAGACAAGCCTCCTTTACACCATAGATAGACCATCTATAGACACGAGTTTGGGGCATGATTTCTCATTTTGATATAGAATTAATTAATACATCTCATCTTAATACGAGGTATTAACGCGTTATCTATATATATCAACTGTTCATATTATAAGATGCGAATGTTTCATTCACAAATAAATCAAACTTCTACTAATAGTGAAAAAATAGTACAAATGTGATATTTTACTGGGATAAGGTGCATAAATTATGAAAAAAGGCATCTCCTTATCGTGTAACTGAAAGTTGCTGATGCCTTGCGCCATTGGAATAATTAAAAATCAACGATAATAATTTATATTTATTCCGATAGATGGCGCAAGCCATCAGCAACTTTCAGTTGCACGATAAGTAGATGCCCTTTTTCATAATTCAACTAATAGGGAATTTTAACTCCCAACTTTTCAGTAACTTCCTGTTATTCCCCTCAGGGGAATGAATGAATCCTAGTTCTACTTATATATATACACCATGTTCTGAAATACAGTGTCGGGTATCTGCATATATAAAGAATTCATAAAATAAATTTAAAACCTTTTTATATTAAAATATTAAAATTGTAATTCTAAGATTCACCCTTCAGTGTAACATATATAAACAGAATGATCCAATACAGTATTAGAGATCCAAAGAAGCGGTCTGGTAGATTAAATTGGTGAAACTGTTGGGAAGGTTTACCACTGATGAACCAAGCCACTGATGAATCAATTTTTTTTTCGTCGCAGTATGGGCAGTTGTAGAAAGAAAAGTTTGATTTATATTTGAAAAGAAACATTCGTGCTTACTATATACATAGCCTTTTAAAAAAATAATTCTTTATATATACAAATACGTGACGCTGTATTTCAGAACATCGTGTATTATATAAAAAATGAGATATTTTCTGTTGATTTTTGATTATCTTGAGGATTAAGCTATGGTAATTCAGTCGTGGTTAAAATATTGAAAGTATAATAATAAAAATAATGAAGATTAGAATTAGCTTCAATTGAGCTTATGGAATATATACAAAAACATAATTTGATAAAAGTAATGTCTGGCTCAAGGCGTGAGAATAAGAAAATGAAAAACCTATTTACATAATGTACAAAAGATTTGAGATAAATATCTTTATTTACGGGGCTGCTAACAAAAATGAATGATTTTTGAGCCTCAATGGACGCATAAAGCGGAATATAGATAAATCACAGTTGGAGGGACCTGGGGATGGGTGGCCAGGGGATCATCGCCAGGTGAGGCCATCGAGAAACAACAACAATGAGTTTTTATAGGGGAAGCGTGACCTCTGGCGGTCGATCCAACAGAGTTTTTGAATCTATGAAATATAATTTTAAATAAAATAATATTTTAATATAACATATATGTGATATCTTGGGACCTCTGGGACCAGTGTTACCTGATGCTAGACGAACCTCGATGTCAACTCTACCATGCAGTCGTGGTGGAAGGCGACACAGTTGGGCCAAAGGTGAAATAAACAAACAGAGATTCCACGAAGAAGCGTCTGAACGCCAAGAAGGAATGGGACGAGGAGATTTCTGACAGGAAAGGATTGATTTACCTCTATCGGAGCGGCCTGCGCGGCTGGACGAATGTTGGACTGAAACAAAGGACTGACTAACTGAGGCTTGGGGCCTCCTTTTATAGTTTAGCTGGGTCCGAACAGGTCACTGCCCTTTTCTGACGTAAACAGGGGGGAAAGTTATATTATCCAGGAGGGCCACGACCTCGTAAAAATTGGACTGGGCTTGCTAGGCCTACTCTCATATTCTCACCTAAGCCTTATTAGTTTTAACCTTATTTTTCTCCTGTTATTCCTCATTCCTTCTATCTGTACAGTTGCTATACTTTATTAGATTCTTACGCGGTACAGATTGATGTTACTTGAGGCTTTCTAATTGCAGTAAATAACAAGTTATATACAGTCACGTGGTGGAACATGTTGTAGTAGATATCTGGATTATTTACAACAATTCCATGGTCTTAAATCATCACATATATATGAGTAAAACTAGGATTCAAACATTCCACTGAATAGAATGACAGGAAGTCAATGAAATGTCTGGAGTTAAACTATAGGTTGATGTGGTTGTGTTTTATCCAAACCAACTTCCAACCAACAAATGACCTTCAAATCAAACTTCTATTGTCCTTACTGCGATGAAAAAATATTGGGAGAGCTTTACTTATCAGTAGTGAACCCTCCCAGCAGTTTCACCAATTTAATCTATCAGACCGCTTCTATAGAGTTCTAATACTGTATTGGATCATTCTGTTTATATATGTTACACTGAAGGGTGGAATCTTACAAATGGTATTCAAGTAAACTATGGACATAAGCTTTTAGGACAGTAGAATTACATATAAATATTTGCATCAAGCAATGCTCTTCCACAAACAATAAGTACAAGACCAGTTAGGTATAGTTAATTATAAGGTGATAACGTTTCATCTATATATAGGGAATGAAATCTCTTAAGCATCAAAACTTCTTTTACACATATTGTTAGAATTGTTTTAAAGAAAAACATGGCGCTTATTGTTTCATTTTTATATAACTAAAAGTCCATAGTTTTCTTGAATACCATTTCTAGGTGAATCTGTATAAGACCAATGGTCTTAATAAAGCTGTATGTGTGTGTGAATACCATTTCTAAGATTCCACCCTTCAGTGTAGCATATATAAGCATAATGATCCAATACAGTATTAGAACTCTAAGAAGCGGTCTGGTAGATTAAATTGACCGCTAGGAGGGTTTACCACTTATGAACTCAAGCCCCCCCAATATTTTTTCATCGCAGTAAGGAGAGTAGAAGTTTTATTTATATTTATAAAGAAACTATCTTGTTTTAATGCATCTATTTCTCATATATAACATTTGCAAGGTATTAGATTATAATACAAATAAAAATACCAAAACGCGAATGTTTCTTTTCTCAAATAAATTAAACTTCTACTGTCCTTACTGCGATGAATAAATATTGGGAGGTCTTGGTTATCAGTGGTGAACACTCCTAACGGTTTCATCAATTTAATCTACCAGACTGCTTTCTTTAGAACTCTAATACTGTATTGGATCATTCACTTACGTTATAACGTTTAAGAGAAGTTTATTTTGGTATATATAACATTAGCAATCTTCATATCTTTCCTTTATGATAAGAATTTACAAATTCTCCAGCACTTTTTTAACACCCGATTCTTCATATTTTATCTCCTAACACTTTTAAATTACCTCTTCAGAGGGGTAAACCTTGCCATGTTATTACCATGAGATATGGCACTAAAAACATGGGTATTCCTGAATTTACATCAGTAAGGGTGATAAGAACAATTCATTATGCAAATTTTATCATAGCGATCACACACAGACAGGCACAATGAGTATTTTTCAAATTTCTTGTTTCATTGTAATATGTTAATACAAAGAAATAACATGCCAACTATATATAACGAATGAAGACATTAAGACGCGAAAGTTTCTTTTCACAAATATATCAAACTTCTATACTCTTCTTACTGCGATGAAAAAAATATTGAGAGGACTTGGTTCATCAGTAGTGAATTCTTTCAGCAGTTTCACCAATTCAATCTACCAGACCGCTTCTTTAGAGCTCTAATACTGTATTGGATCATTCTGATTTTATATGCTACATTGAAAGGTGGAAGCTTAGAAATGGTATATAAGCAAACTATGGATATAAGCTTTTAGGAAAGTAGAAGTTTGATTTATTTGTGAAAAGAAACATTGGTGTTTACATTTGTACTATATAGATGGCGTTTTATTGCTATGTATCAGAATATACTCGTTCGTTACTTGCAGAAACTGAGAGATATAAATTTGTATAAGAATTTAATTCCGCAATTGAAACAATTTGTAGAAAATGTTTAGGTGCTGGTTTCGATCTAGGTTCCAAGTTGGCCAAACTCCAGCCATATTTCACTAGGTTTTTCTTTAAAATTCCATTGAGAATCTGGAAAATTCTTCGAGAATTTCTAGAAGATGATCGATGCCAAAATGGCCTTGATCTTTTGGCATTGTTCCCACCCAAACTACGCCCCGTCTTCTGCTTTACATTTTGTACATAACATTTATTATCGTTTGAAACACGTTGCTATTGTTATTTATCTTGTCAATAGCACTCATCTTCAATTTTGATAAATATTTTTGTAAATGTATTTGCTACTTTAACCAATTTATTCTTAGGTCTTACCAAGCTGTTGCTGTGAATAATCGATATTGTTTTCTAAACTATAAGGTTATTGTTGATGATTGACAGATTTCTTCTTTTAAATGTATTATTTATTATACATACATTACAATAAGAAAACACAATAAATACAAAAGATAATAGTGGCTATATATATATTTCTTAATCTAGTTTTGTTCGTTACTTTTAACAACAACAACTTTTATTTGGTTATAATTACTCGCCGTTATGTATAGTGTCTTTGTATTATGTATAAAGTAATTGTATTATGTATTATTATATATTTGCCGTTAAATATTATTCGCTAAGCTATAAGAAAAACACGAACTTTTGGGACAATCTTATATCTTCTTATATCTTCTATATTAATAAAATGGAAATTTCATAAGTGGACATCACTAAAAACTTTCGTTACAATGCATCAATTTCGACCAAATTTTCAACATTTATGTAAAACAAGATGGAGCAGGTTTTGCTTA
This sequence comes from Cordylochernes scorpioides, assembly GCA_030710605.1. NCBI lineage: Eukaryota > Metazoa > Arthropoda > Arachnida > Pseudoscorpiones > Chernetidae > Cordylochernes > Cordylochernes scorpioides. The sequence goes on along the minus strand of CP092863.1, from coordinate 68,508,797 downwards.
ACATCAAAATATTTTTCCTAACTTTAACATACATAACTTTTCTGTTATCGATAAAATACAAAAAAATTCAACAGAGTTAAAGTGTTTACACTTTCAAAAGTGTTTACATTTTCAAAAGTGTTTACACTTTTGCGCTTCTTGGAAAATTAGTTTTAATATTTTTTATATATATTTTAATAACTTTTATACATGGTAAGATACTTTTATTTTATAGTTTTCATATTTTATACCAAAAAAAGTTGAAGCCTTACTTGATGAGATCAATTTTATATTTTAGATAAATTTTTAGGCTAATTTTAATTTATTTCTTTTTTATTTTATATACAGATTATATATGCTATTTCTAACTTGCGTGGTTAGTATTTTTATAAAACTAAGGTTATTTATATTATTTTTTACAAAAAAAAGATTGAAATTTCATTAATGTGCTCAATTTTATGTCTTTTTTTGAGGACCTTAACAAAATTTTTAATTAATTGTTTAGATATTTTAATAACAGATTATTTATGGTGTTTTCCACTTATATGGGTTGTTTTGTAAAAAAATGTGGGTTATTTCTTTTTTTTTTTCACTAAAAAGCTTGAAATTTCATTAATGTGCTCAATTTTATGTCTTTTTTGAGGACCTTAACAAAATTTTAATTAATTGCTTAGATATTTTAAAAGTAGATTTTTATGGTGTTTTCCACATATATGGGTTGTTTTGTAAACAAAATTTGGGTTATTTCTATTTTTTTCACTAAGATGCAAGATATTTTATTGATATGTTTATGTGATTGTCATTATGAGGCCCTTCTCAAATATTTCTTAAGAATTTTTTATTTAATTATTTAGATCTTTCAAATACAAATTATTTGTTGTATTTATAACATATAGGTGTTGTGTTTTTAAAAATATTTGGGTTTTTTTATTATTAATCGCAAAAAAGAGCAAGCAATTTCATTGTGTTCAATTATGGGTCATTTTGAGGTCCTTTTTTATATTTTCTTATGGAATTTCTTAATTATTGCTTTGATCTTTTAAATACAGTTTATTTATTATATTTTCTACATATATGGGTTGTATCTAAAAAATAGGTTATTTATATTTTTAAATAAGCAAGGGATTTCTTTTACGGATTCATTTATTTGTCTTTTTGAAGTCCTTTTTCAAATTCTTTTAAAAGATATTTTAATTTATTTGATTAAATATTTTATATTTAGATTATTTATAGTTTTTTTAACATATAGGGGTTGTATTTTGTATTTTATAAAATTATTTCTATTTTATACCTCAAAAAAGCATGCTTTTTCATTGCCGTATCCAGCGGTTGGTCTATTTTTGAAGCTTTTTAATGATAACTGGTTTTGTACATTAATTTTTTGGTAATAATATTATTATTTTAGTTCTTTAAAATCTTTTTAACATATCTGAAGGTTATTTTGAATAAAAAATTTAAAAATTTTGATTTTTACCTCAAAAAGACAGGAAATTTTTATGCTTTGTTTAGAAATTGCTGGTTTTGAAGCTTTTGTTATTAATCTCAATCTAAATTTTTTTTCAGAATATGCCTCGCCACAGCCGACGTTGACTTGGTAGGAATACGGCTGCTTCCAGGAGATATAGGAATGCTAGAGCTATTGAGACACCACTTCAAAGTGAGACGCGTCGTGCGCTTCGCCGTCTTAGGTATTCTGAAGCCCGCGTCGCAGCTACACAAACTATGCAAGTTCCTGTTCAGCGTATTCAGCTTTGGACTCATAAGCCGTTTTCAGGTTTGCAGTATAATGCCCATATTGATTATAAAGCTGATTCATCTGTCGATATAGGCCAAATGTCTCGGGTATGCCAGTTTTGCTCTGCTTTGAGATTTAAAAATGGTGTAATGTAATAGAAACAAAATAAAACTCATCCTACCTAATATACATTACTTCTGAGGATTAAAGATTTTGATTTGTGTTGAGAATTTTGCATGCATTTCTCTATTTCTTTTCTTATCTTGCAAAGCTAATGGATTGTTTAGGTTGCTTATTTTTGACTCGCCAATTTGTTTAGTGATAAAGTGGTATAGCGTTCTTTTTCAGAGCATCACCCTACAAAAAATTACCTGACCTTTCCTAATATTCAGATAGATTTATTATATCAACATACTAGACTACAAACATTCCCTCGAGTAAAACCCGGGCGGAGCCGGGTACACCCGCTAGTATATATATATGTCACATTCTGCTTATTGATTATTAATAGATGTAAAATTTACGCTGTCAGTAATTATGCAAATATAAATAAAAGACGTGTGATTGAAATAAAGCTAGTTAGTCAGACGGTTGATTGTTCTTTTTTCTTTACGCAAAACAATAGCATCTCCATATTGGCGTGTACAGATCATCATAGAAACGTTACATATATATAGATATTAGATAATAAAAGGCATATATTGGATTTTATAAAATATTTATTTTGCCAATATTTCGGCTGGCTGAACGCCAACCTTTATCGAGGCATTACATTTTTTTGTATACACAAACTCAGCGCCGCATAGTGTTATAATATCACAGTTGAAATCAATTAAAATACAGAGTAGGTGGGAGAAATTTGTGCATGAAAAAAATATTATAAAAAATGCAATCAAAAATGTAAAATATCTTAAAATATAAAAGAAAAAAAGTTCTATCTTATATTAAAAAAAGAATTGTAAAAAGTACATAAAAATAATTCATTAATAACACATAAAGAGATAAATGTAAAAATATATGTATATATTAAAACATTTGAAAATAAATTTAAATGATTTAAACAATAAACTGTAAGAACCTTATAAAAAGTTTTTAAAAATGTGGGTATTCAAAAAATTCATTTCAAAATTTAGGAGATCGTTTTATAAATAAGTAAAAAATATTTTATAAAATGCATTAAAATGGAAGTTAAAACAATTTAGGATGAATAAATGAGAAAATAAATTTAAAAAATGGAAACTAAATAGTTTAAATTAATGCATGTAAAATTTTATATATTTAATGTATCAATACTTTTGCGTTTTGAAGCGATAAATGTAAAAATAATTAAACAAGTGGTATGTATTAATTACAGGTAATTACTAATGTATGAAAAAATAATTTAAGAAATCGCGGGTATTACAACAAAATATAAAGTGATATTAAAGCAAAAAATAAAAAATAAAAAAGCAAGGTTATGAAATTTAAAAAACGGCACCTCTCCCTTTAAAATAGTACATAAAAGTCAATTAAAAAATAAAAAATTAACTAATTGAAATTAAAATAATTAGACAAAAAAATTAAGAAGATTTTTAATTGACTTTTATGTACTATTTTAAAGGGAGAGGTGCCGTTTTTTTAAATTTCATAACCTTGCTTTTTTATTTTTTATTTTTTGCTTTAATATCACTTTATATTTTGTTGTAATACCCGCGATTTCTTAAATTATTTTTTCATACATTAGTAATTACCTGTAATTAATACATACCACTTGTTTAATTATTTTTACATTTATCGCTTCAAAACGCAAAAGTATTGATACATTAAATATATAACATTTTACATGCATTAATTTAAACTATTTAGTTTCCATTTTTTAAATTTATTTTCTCATTTATTCATCCTAAATTGTTTTAACTTCCATTTTAATGCATTTTATAAAATATTTTTTACTTATTTATAAAACGATCTCCTAAATTTTGAAATGAATTTTTTGAATACCCACATTTTTAAAAACTTTTTATAAGGTTCTTACAGTTTATTGTTTAAATCATTTAAATTTATTTTCAAATGTTTTAATATATACATATATTTTTACATTTATCTCTTTATGTGTTATTAATGAATTATTTTTATGTACTTTTTACAATTTTTTTTTTTTAAATATAAGATAGAACTTTTTTTCTTTTATATTTTAAGATATTTTACATTTTTGATTGCATTTTTTATAATATTTTTTTCATGCACAAATTTCTCCCACCTACTCTGTATTTTAATTGATTTCAACTGTGATATTATAACACTATGCGGCGCTGAGTTTGTGTATACAAAAAAATGTAATGCCTCGATAAAGGTTGGCGTTCAGCCAGCCGAAATATTGGCAAAATAAATATTTTATAAAATCCAATATATGCCTTTTATTATCTAATGAATTAAGTATGGATTGCTCTATTTTCAAAACAATATATAGATATATATTAAAAATAAAGAAAGCGTATCCTGACCACGAGCACATGCGCTCAGGATACGCTTTCTTTATTTTTAATATCAACACCTCTTATTTTTTTATTTTTTCTATTGTTTTTCATATAGATATATATGTAGAATATATACCATATAACTAATATAGTTTCAATAGATATTTCTCCAGGAAAATATTGTTCTATATAAGGAAACATCGCCTCTCCTGTCAAAATAGACGTCAAATCTACACGCCATCTATTGACCGTCTCCGTAAACTAGCGGCCGCGGGTTGGTGACAAAGCCACAACACCAGCTTTGGTAAACTGAGAAGCGTTTCAACCATGTGGCTTTTTCACGTTTGTTTGACATTTATTCTTAGGGACTGGGCAGGAGGACGACGGCCATCCTTTGCATTAGCGAAATGCCGAATTTATCGGTACTTCGTGCAGGTGGAGCTGGGTGTTGGAATTGAGGACATCGCCTGGAAGAGGACACTTGTACGGTGGGGATGACTCCCCGGCTGAAAATTTAAATTTGTAAATATTAAGTCTTCTTTAAATTATTATATAATAAGGCAAAATAGCCTAGCTGCGAAATGTTTAGACTTTAGAACCTGATGTCCCTGGTTCGAACACACTTTTCGCTATCTTTTTATTTTCTCTAATTATTTTTGTGATCTCTTCCTTATTTTGTAAATATTGACTGATTTGTCAATATATTTGTTTTAATTGTCATTTATTCCGATAAATGGCGCAAGACATCAGCAACTTTTAGTTTTATTATCAGGAAATGCTTTTATCTCAATTTATCCACCTGATATAAGTACATATTTACTTTTGTACCATTTTTCACATTAAAATACAATCCTTATTATAAATATTTGTTTTCTCATTCTTTCAACGTAGGTTTAAATTTCTATGTTACACGAAATGTATAGAAAGCTTCCATTTCTATGAATATCAATATATCCGTAACAATGTAAATAGGGTTTCCTTATTAACAAATAGTGTATAAGTAAAGCTAATTTACACTTATCGACTTTCGAAAATATTGAACTCTTTTGAAAATAGAGCAATCCATAAATAAATATTTAAATAAAAAGGCATATATTGGATCAAAATATCATTTATTTTACCAATATTTCAGTTGGCTGAACGCCAACCTTTATCAAGGTGTTATAACATTTTAAAGTGTGTCAATAACAAACTCAGCGCCACATAACGTCAATTTATATATCACATCTTTTTCTCCCCCTTGAATATAAGCCAAATTATTTAAAATTTAATTCTATTGACGTTATATGGCGCTGAGTTTGTTGTTGAAATACTTTAAAATGTTATAATACCTTGATAAAGGTTGGCGTTCAGCCAACTGAAATATTGGTAAAATAAATGATATTTTGATCCAATATATGCCTTTTTATTTAAATATTGAACTCTGTTAATATTAACACAAAGCATATTTGGTATGTAATTTTATTGTCCTATAAGCTTATGTCCATATTTTTCTTGAAAACCATTTTTGAGATTCCATCCTTCAGTGCTGCGTATATAAGCAGAATCGTCCAATACAGTATTAAACCTCTGAGAAACGGTCTGGTGGATTAAATTGACGAAACCGCTGGGAGGGTTCACCACTGATGAGCCAAGCCCTCCCAATATATTTTTCCATCATAGTAAGGACAGTAGAAGTTTGTATTATGTATAAAAGAAACATTCGTGCTTTTAAATCCTTTCATTTTATACGTTAACTAGACGGGTGACCCGGGCTTCGCCCCGGGATTGACCCGTGTGCATATCTACCCGAGTGATATATATTCAGATAAGATTTTTTTTATAATTCTTTGTTATTAGCATTATCTATTTGTTTGCATCAGCATAATTTAATCTAATCTTTGATAGAGGGCGCTGTTCGTGAGCTAAGTAGAATAATTTGAATATATAGTTTTAATAATTGATTTATATATTTTTTTAAAATAGCCCCCGTAATTTTTTACCTATGTATGGAAATTTTGGTTTGAATTAGTGAACTACTGCGAATTTGTATATCGGACATACAAACAAACAAACATACAAACATTGATTTATATATATATATATTGTAGTAAAGTGTTTATTATTTTATTAACAGAGTATCAATTTTGTTGTTTATATTTTGATACTCTGTAAACTTCCTTCTTTACTTATCTTGTATTTTATCCTTCATAGTTTGTTCTTGCCTTAAATAAATTGCTGTGTCATACTGGAGTTTGTCTTTCCTAATTTTACACGTGGTAATATAATATATTACATTTTACTATTTCACTGATATTATTGAATTGTAAACGACATTTGAACAAATATTGGCTATTTACAACCATTTGGATGAGGTATGAGAAGGTGAATTATGAAGAGTAAAGATGAACGGAAAAATAAAAGTGTCCAGAGATGGGAATCGAACCCACAATGTTCCGCTTACCGGGCAGATGCCATGTCCACTAGGTTACCCTGGACATATTTTTACATTATAGAATTGTGTTATACATATTTAGATAAAAAATGTAGTACAGTAGAACCTCCATGAGAGGACACTCGCGCTAGAGGACACCTCTCTATAAAGGACAGTTTTCATTTGATAAAATAGTCATTTCTACTATTCAGCAACTCTCCGTTAAGAGGACACCTCTCTCTAATGGACACTTTGACTTTGTAATTAGGTGTTGTCCTTTACAGGGAGTTTCTACTGTATGTTTAATATTTTTTTGTCGTAGAAGTACAGTCTGTACCACGTTGACGAGGGCCAACAGCCCGAAACGCGTACGTGGTTGGCTTTTCTTGATTTATTAAGAAAAGAGGTTAGCCAAATATCAGGAAACAGGGCAAATCAACGTTTAGGTGATTTATTTTCCACTAGATGGCGCTCTCTGCCATCTAAAAAGTTAATGTGAGCGTAGTCAGGATATACCTTCTTTGATTTTAATACCAACATCTGACAATATATATTGTTTTATTTTTATTGTTTTATATCACACAGAAACACACGTATATATATATATGTTATATTAAAATATTTCATTTAAAATTATGTTATATTAAAGTATTATTTTATTTTAAAAATTATATATTTCATAGATAAATACTCTGTTTAAATCGACCGCCAGAGGTCACGCTTACCATATAAAATCTCATTGTTGTTCTTCCCCGTTGGTCGGCCCAAAACTTTGTAATTATGTAAATAATATTTTGTTTTATTTATTCTTACGCCTTAAGCCAGGCGGTACTTTTACCGAATTATGTTTATCCTAAAGCTCAATTAAAGCAATATCTTATCAAAACTATTTTTATTATTTTACCTTCTAGATTCTGACCACGACTGCATCACCAATACCATATAATATTAAAAAGAATCAGCAAATAACTCCATTACAATAATCCTCAACATGAATCAAATATCAAGCAGAAACTCTCAACTTTTTTTAAAAATATAATATAAGTCAACAGGATATCTGAAACTTGTGTGAACAATATCCCAAAAGCAAAATTTTTCGAATTCAACTATGCAAATTCTCCAATCAAAAATAAGCCATTTCCACAAGCAAAAATAGACATCTCCACAAGAAAACATAGCCATCTCAAAACAAACATAGCCTTCTCGACAAGCAAACATAGCCATCTCCAAACAAACATAGCCTTCTCCAAACAAACATAGCTATCCCTAATCAAACATAGTCCAATTCAAGAAAACATAGCCCAATCCAAGCAAACATAGTCATCTCCACAAGCAAACATAGCCTCTACAATCAAATATCTCCATCTCCAGCAGTTTCTGGCAACAAGCAGCCTTCCGCCCAACACCAGCCATCTCCCGAGATCTTCAACTCCAGCCCATCATCCATTTCAAGGTACTTTGTATCTACATTTTACATAATTTACCCCGTTTTAACTTTTTCTCTATTGTTTACAATAGTTTTCAATCACTTATTTTCTTATAGTTACATCCCTTTTATGTCATTTCTTAAATATATTTGCCAATTAAAATTTAAAATGCTTTATTTTCTCTGCATAATTATTTCTATATCTCTCCTAAATATATCTCTTTTCATACTTTACCATTAAATATTTACAATTAATTTAAACCATTTACAAATATCATTTTTTATAATACCATATGTAAAACAGTCGGCCAGGAAAACAACAACAAATTAATATTACTTCCTCGCATCATTAATCTTTATGGAAAATTAGCTAAACTTTAATTTTTATCATATTTTCACTATATATTTTCGTTAATAACCACAATACCCTATAGCTTCACATTTCTATCCAATTTAAAAATCCCTAACTTTTGTAATTTTGATATTTTCTTATTTAATATCTTTCCACGTTATTATCAAAATTTGCATTTTTACCCCCATTGCTTTTCCCTGTGTTAATATCTCAAAGCGTACCTAACAAATATGTAAATTTAGCGTAGTCAACATATATGTAAATTTTAACTTTTGTTTTTGTCCACCTTGATTCTTTTTCTTTAAATGATCATTCTTTTGCCCTACCATTTTTTTTTTTAATCTTTACATTTTCATAACTTGTTTTCACATTTGCCTTTTGTACATAAACTTTCTCTTTTATTTCTTATTTTTTTCATAAATGCCTTTTATCATCAAATGTTTTTAGAATTGCCGTATATCTATTGCCAATTATTTTTCATATTGTTTTCAATGTAATTCATCATTTTTCATTTATATTCTTTTGTAAATATCATGCATTTTTCTTATTTTTAATAATGTCATTTTCTCATGTTTTTCCCAATCTATTGGCTCACAACAAGCCAATATGATCAAGGGATATCATCCTTTTATTTCTCACTTTTTTAATATGCATTCATTTTATTTTCCTTCCTCATTTTTAATATTATATGTGTATCATTATCTCATGTTTTTCCCAATCTATTGGCTCACAACAAGCCAATATGATCAAGGGATATCACCCTTTTATTTTTCACTTTTTTAATATGCATTCATTTTATTTTCTTTCCTCATTTTTAATATAATATGTGTATTTTATTTTTGTCTATCCAATCTATTGGTTCACAATAAGCCAATACGATTATGGAACACTTTTTTCTCTCTTTACCACAATTTTCATTCTTTACCACAATTTTCACTTTTTTACCACAATTTTCACTTTTTTACCACAATTTTCACTCTTTACGACAATTTTCATTCTTTACCACAATTTTCACTCTTTACCACAATTTTCACTCTTTACCACAATTTTCACTCTTTACCACAATTTTCAATCAACCACATTTTCACTCTTCACCACATTTTTGTTATCATTATTCACATTATCATTTTTGTAATTTCCTGTCTCTATTGGTTAACAACAAACCAATATGATCATGGAATATCACCTCTCACCTTTCTTTCTAATCACTTTATCTTTTTTAAAAGCTATATTTTTATCACTTTACTCTGAATTAACCCATATTGTTTTCTTCACAGGGGGGAAATGTTATATTAAAATATTTCATTTAAAATTATGTTATATTAAAGTATTATTTTATTTTAAAAATTATATATTTCATAGATAAATACTCTGTTTAAATCGACCGCCAGAGGTCACGCTTACCATATAAAATCTCATTGTTGTTCTTCCCCGTTGGTCGGCCCAAAACTTTGTAATTATGTAAATAATATTTTGTTTTATTTATTCTTACGCCTTAAGCCAGGCGGTACTTTTACCGAATTATGTTTATCCTAAAGCTCAATTAAAGCAATATCTTATCAAAACTATTTTTATTATTTTACCTTCTAGATTCTGACCACGACTGCATCACCAATACCATATAATATTAAAAAGAACCAGCAAATAACTGCATTACTATAATCCTAACATGATCAAAAAACAACAGATATCATATATATATATATTTTTAAATATAATATATATATATCAAATTCAAAGAAGGCATATCCTGACCAGGAGTACATGTGTATTTTAGATGACAGAGCGCCATCTAATGAAACAGAAATCAACTAAACGTTGAATTAACCTGTTCCCTGATATTTTCCCAACCAAATTTCTCGATATATCAAGAAAGGCCAACCACGAACGCGTTTCGGGCTGTTGGCCCTCGTCAGCATGGTGCAGACTGTACCTATACAATAAATATATTGTAGTTCCATGGGCAAGTATTATTTATGCGAGTACTATTTATTGTTGGCAAGAAAAAATATTTTTTGGCTCTTCAAAATACTTTGAAATTTTGCAAATTTCAATTTTTGACTTTTCCGACTCAAATTTTGCCGACACCTGGTTTAAACCATCCTTCCAACAAACCCCTTCCTTAAGCATATTAAAATGAGAAATACTTTAGAGTTTATGAAACTGGAGAGATTGGTATTTTGGAATAATGATTATCATCTTATCCTAATATTAAACCTGGTTCAAATTCACATAAATAGGTACCGCTCAACAAGAGCAACCTAGTTCATGATAATTGGAACACTGAATAATATGTGAAGGTTATTCACATATTAAACAAATTTTAATCCGGGATTCAATCCCGGTTCATGACTGTCGGGAATCGAGGGTGTTACCCTTTCATCCACCGACTCTTTCGTTTTGACTTATAATATTGAAATAATAATTCCTTCACTAAACTTTTAGAACGAAATACTTGATGAGGAAAGAGTCGGTTAAATCAAATTGAAGCATCTAATTAAAAAAAGAAGAGAGAATTGTCGTTTGAAGAGAGAAAAATCATAATACCAAACTTAACCAAACTTAATCATATTTTTATACAGTATATATCCATTTCCACAACCGTCTATCAATTTCCAAGCTTCAGCCGTTTTTATAACGACTCTTTGAATCAATTTTTTCCAAATATTCAAATGGGAACATCAAAGAAATCACCATTTTATTCTGATTAGAATTTCTCCATTACCAAGTGATGGCATTTCAATATTTTGATAATTTCTTTAAAAAACGATTTATTCTCAAATGTAAAAACGACATAACACCTAAAAATACGTATTTAGATTTTTAAAATGCAGTTAAACCTGTCTATAGCGCCCCCCTCTAAATAGCGCCCGATTTTAAATACGTAGTACGATGCTATTTACATTTAAAGGGAACTGTCTATAGCACCCCCTCTCTATAGCACCATATTTTGGTGAGTCCAAAGGGGGGAGGGGGCGCTATAGACAGGTTTAACTGTATCTAAAAAATAATATTTTACTATAAAATTTTCAAAATAATAAACGAGTCTATACAGTTAAACCTGTCTATAGCGCCCACCTCTTGGGACTCACCAAAAAAGGGGGATATATAGAGAGGGGGTGCTATAGACAGGTCACTTTTAATATAAATCACATCGTACTACGTATTTAAAATCGGGCGCTGTAGAGAGGGAGCATAGACAGGTCACTTTTAATGTAAATCGCATCGCACTACGTATTTAAAATCGGGCGCTATAGAAAGGGAGGCGCTATTTTGAGGGGGCGCTATAGACAGGTCACTTTTAATGTAAATCGCATCGCACTACGTATTTAAAATCGGGCGCTATAGAGAGGTTTTACTGTACAAACATTAGGTTTCCAGGAAAAAGTTTCTTTTTTACAAATATTTTATTTATAAATATCTCTAGCTTTCGCGGGCAAAAAAGTCCTTCTACAGGAAAAATTATTTTACATTGAATAACCCAAAGCATTTTATTTGAGTTTACTTCTTATTCTATCGGCATTTCCATGTAATCGGGCGCTATAGAGAGGGAGGCGTTATTTAGAGGGGGCGCTATAGACAGGTTTAACTATATATAAGAAAAAATAGAAAATATTGGGTTGTAAAGAAAGTTTCTATGGTTTACCACCTTTTCCGTTCCATGTCAAACCATGGAGGCACTACCTTCGATGATGAAGAGGACCTCAAAACCTGGCTTCTTCGACACCAGACCGGGCGATATTTGGCGGAACGACATCAACAAACTACTCGAACGTTGGGAGGAGGTCGTAAATAATAACGGAGAATACATAATTGATTAATTAATTGTTATAATTAATGTGTTTTTTGTCTAATTATTTTTTTCTTGTCTGGACTTCAAGTCTAGGCCATATCCTGAAGGCCTCTTTATCATCTCGATGACCACAGCTGGTGTAGATGTCTGTTACCCGATGTGATGTGTTCTGGGCTCGCTGGAGAATCCTGACATTTGGTGATATTCGGAAAGGTTTTGGATCCACTTGTGAAAATCATTGGACGTAGATGGCCTGTTCTAAGACGGGAAAGCATGGTGAAGTCTGATCTGTTAAGTTGTGAGTTCAGAAGGGAAGTTTTCCCATCGAATCAGCAGTATTTGATGTTTTTTTTTATTTTGCCAATCTTGATTAAATTTGATTCTCAGTCTGTTAGAGTGATCATTTGCTGTTGGAAGGGTTGAGGATATTTTTGGGTTATTTGCTTCAGATGCTCCTGCTTCAGCCAGTGAGTCAACCCTTTCATTGCCAGGTACATGTGATGGGATCCATTGGAAGGTTATGGAGCTCTCAGGATTTAATAAGTATTAGTAAATTTAATAAGGCTAAGAAATGGCTGTAGCTTTAGACCCATTTGTTGAAAGGACGTTCTAGTTTCTGTTATATATTGCAATCATCAACCTTCTCAAGGAAATATTGGACATATATTGTGGTTGTAAACAATATATAGGTGTATGCGTGTATATGTGTGTATATATGTATATATTTTTAAATTTAATGATGTAGCTGCAAATAAAATTCACAAAGAATATCTCTATATGTAAATAATATTTATGAATCTTTCTAAGTCGCTTTCTGTGTATCTTTCCATGTTGAATATTTTCTTTGTTATATTTGTATGTACATTTAGCGCAAGTGTCCCTAGGGGGACATAGCGTTTTGAATAGAAATAAATAAATAAATAAAAAACCTTTAGACAAGAAGTGAGTTTTGCTGTTAAAGTCTGTTAGAGT
>CP092863.1:68464797-68495571 GCA_030710605.1 Cordylochernes scorpioides | reverse complement strand
CTTCCTTGATTTTACACTTGGACAAAATAAATAAGGAATCTAGGGTTGGTTTCTTTTTACATTTTTCTAGTTTTCGGACCAACATGCCCTTCACCACACGAAGTAATACTCCTAGGTTCATGTAAAGGGCATGTTAGCCTGAAAACTCGAAAATAAAAGAATTAAAAATAAAGAAAGACTATCCTGACCAGGAGCACATGTGCTTTCAAGAAGGCAGAGCGCCATCTGGTGGAACAGAAATCAACTATTCATTGATTTAGCCTGTTCCCTGATATTTGGCCAACCCAATTTCTTTATAAATCAAGAAAAGCCATCCACGAACGTGTTTCGCGCTGTTGACGCTCGTCAGAGTGGAGTAGGTTGTACCACTGTGACCAAAAATAATTTTGGTCCCAAAGGCTTCTTGAGAAACCAAGAAATGGGTATTTAAGGCCAAGAATTTTAAAAGGAAACCAAACCCATTATTCCTTATTAATTTTGTCAAAGTTTACCATATATATATATATATATATATATATATATATATATATATATATATATATATGTGTAAACTTGAGATGAGAATAAAGAAAAATAATTTATTATAAACAATTAAATAACTTGATAAAATTAATATACACTATTTAAAATAGAAGGTTTTATATGCAGGAAGAATTAAATAAACACGGAATACAGTTCAAATTTACTTCTAAAAGTGTGTAATCATAAGTAAAGTTTGGATGCAAAACATGCCTTAAAGTGGTTAAATGCAGAGCATATAATTTTGAAAAAAATCAATTGTTCTACACTCATGGAAAAAACTTAGGGAAGTGGTAAGTCGTTGATGTCTTCGGTTATCTGTTGTTGTTTTTTTTTTTTTTAAGGAGACGGAGACAATTTTGTTGACACTTGATCATATGGTGTGTCTTCAATAAAGGTCACTGGGTACCAATAGCATAAAACAATGGACAATCTTTAGATTGAACATACAGAAAAGGCATGAACTAAGGGAGTAAGATATCGATTAAGATGGTTCAAAGATAATGAAAATATTGTAAGAAGTTTTATTAGATTTATTAGAAAGAAGAAAGAAGAAGAAGAAAATAGACAAACGCGAAAAAAATATTTGCACAAAATGATGTATATGCGAAAGAATAAATGAATAAAAGTTGAAATTATACGAAAAAATAAAGTCAAAAATATTATTGGAGAGAGATATTTTAAACAATTTGACGACAGGGATACACAGACGATATTAAACAATGGACTGGACGACACGAGGAGATGAAGAGGATGGCGGAGGGAGATATGGAGATGCCATGTGGCCCACCCTCAGTAGAGGAAGGCATTGAAGGAGGAAGATATGGAGATACCATGTGGCCCACCCTCAGTAGAGGAAAAAATTGAAGGAGGAAGATATGGAGATACCATGTGGCCCACCCTCAGTAGAGGAAGACATTGAAGGAGGGAGATATGGAGAGACCATGTGGCCCACCCTCAGTAGAGGAAGACATTGAAGGAGGGAGATATGGAGAGACCATGTGGCCCCACCCACAGTAGAGGAAGGCATTGAAGGAGGGAGATATGGAGAGACCATGTGGCCCACCCTCAGTAGAGGAAGACATTGAAGGAGGGAGATATGGGGAGACCATGTGGCCCACCCTCAGTAGAGGAAGGTATTGAAGGAGGGAGATATGGAGAGACCATGTGGCCCACCCTCAGTAGAGGAAGACATTGAAGGAGGGAGATATGGAGAGACCATGTGGCCCACCCACAGTAGAGGAAGACATTGAAGGAGGGAGATATGGAGAGACCATGTGGCCCACCCTCAGTAGAGGAAGACATTGAAGGAGGGAGATATGGAGAGACCATGTGGCCCACCCACAGTAGAGGAAGGCATTGAAGGAGGGAGATATGGAGAGACCATGTGGCCCACCCTCAGTAGAGGAAGACATTGAAGGAGGGAGATATGGAGAGACCATGTGGCCCACCCTCAGTAGAGGAAGGCATTGAAGGAGGGAGATATGGAGATACCATGTGGCCCACCCACAGTAGAGGAAGACATTGAAGGAGGGAGATATGGAGAGACCATGTGGCCCACCCACAGTAGAGGAAGGCATTGAAGGAGGGAGATATGGAGAGACCATGTGGCCCACCCTCAGTAGAGGAAGACATTGAAGGAGGGAGATATGGAGAGACCATGTGGCCCACCCTCAGTAGAGGAAGGCATTGAAGGAGGGAGATATGGAGATACCATGTGGCCCACCCACAGTAGAGGAAGACATTGAAGGAGGGAGATATGGAGAGACCATGTGGCCCACCCACAGTAGAGGAAGGCATTGAAGGAGGGAGATATGGAGAGACCATGTGGCCCACCCTCAGTAGAGGAAGACATTGAAGGAGGGAGATATGGAGAGACCATGTGGCCCACCCACAGTAGAGGAAGGCATTGAAGGAGGGAGATATGGAGAGACCATGTGGCCCACCCTCAGTAGAGGAAGACATTGAAGGAGGGAGATATGGGGAGACCATGTGGCCCACCCTCAGTAGAGGAAGGTATTGAAGGAGGGAGATATGGAGAGACCATGTGGCCCACCCTCAGTAGAGGAAGGCATTGAAGGAGGGAGATATGGAGAGACCATGTGGCCCACCCTCAGTAGAGGAAGGCATTGAAGGAGGGAGATATGGAGAGACCATGTGGCCCACCCTCAGTATAGGAAGGCATTGAAGGAGGGAGATATGGAGAGACCATGTGGCCCACCCACAGTAGAGGAAGGTATTGAAGGAGGGAGATATGGAGAGACCATGTGGCCCACCCACAGTAGAGGAAGGCATTGAAGGAGGGAGATATGGAGAGACCATGTGGCCCACCCTCAGTATAGGAAGGCATTGAAGGAGGGAGATATAGAGAGACCATGTGGCCCACCCTCAGTAGAGGAAGGCATTGAAGGAGGGAGATATGGAGAGACCATGTGGCCCACCCTCAGTATAGGAAGGCATTGAAGGAGGGAGATATAGAGAGACCATGTGGCCCACCCTCAGTAGAGAAAGGCATTGAAGGAGGAGACATAGAAAAAAAGAAAATATCAATAAAAGATAATAGTTGAATGACGATGCTGAAAGATAAGTTTACAAATATCCGATAAACATTTATATAATTTCTATAGCTAATGATAGAATGATGATTTTAAAAAGAGGTCCTCAGGGTACTGTGCTTACTTGGCCTTGGTGTGAGACGCCAAGAATCCCACACGGCTCCATAAATTCCCTCCCGACCTTAATATAGGTGACGTCAGACCCTGAAATAACTGATCACGTGGTACAACACTGTTGTCGAAGGTTTGTCATCGGTTTATCACGTAAATAGAGCCGTCACTTCGCTGTTGAAGTTGGGAACACGCAGTAAAGTTGATATTTCAAAGTAACAAATGTTATATTGGCTTTCTAATTCTCCTATCAATCCTTCAAAGCCACCAATAAATATAAATAAGACTTATATTACGTCTTTCTATATATTGTCGCCGCTTGGCCCCTCCGGTTCTCTGCGACGATGCGCTTCTTCCGCCGTGGATCACCTGCCCGGACTCCCGTTGCTCTTCTTTGTAGCTCTTCCCTGCAAGCCACCTAAAGACGTCCAGAATAGTAACAGCAACGAGGATGGCGATGGAGAGAGGAACAACAGCAGGCGGCACGGAGACTTCAAACACTGACTATTATTGTATTTTACTACTAAACATCACATATGAATGGGATAACAAACAACGGGTATTTACATTATGTTACCTCCTAGGGCCAATATAAAAGTGTAAGTGTAAGTTTTCCCCAGGAAAACAGGATTACAGCAGCCTGCGACTCCCGCATCAGTTTCAGAAGCGAAACAGGAGAAAGCGCCATCTATTGGCGGAGGTTGTAAGTATTCTTCTCGTAACAATATATAAGATTCTTCTAATTCTTTTATGGTATTTGAAATCAGTCGGATGTTGGATTAAAAAACAACCTTTTGTTCTTGATCTATGAATGCCGGCCAGACAACCTCTATCTTGAGGATAAAAGAGTTATAGTTAGTCAACTTGGAAGCTATTGTTCTTACTCCTCAGAATGATGACGAAACATCGAGGGGCCATCGTGTTGGTCGACGATGAGATTGCGGAGCTGGTAATATGGATGGCTATGCTGGAGTAAACCTCCTTTTTGTGTCTGGATGCTATATTTATGGCGAACTAAACAACTTAGTCCCTATTTCTGCTCCGCGCGTATGGAATTGAAGACTTGGGGCGATGGCGTCGACCTTTCATATTAAATCTTACTTTTCCTTATTACTAATAATTGTATATAGTTGCGGAACTACTGGTTTCCTGTGCTGCTCTTTTCCTGATATTGCACCTTGTACGGAGAATCTATATAAGACTAATGTCTTAATAAAGGCTTTGTGTTGTGTGTGTGTGTGTTATTCTAGTTAGTCTTTTAATTTTTAACAAAAAAAGGGGGTTCGGTATTTAGAGGATACCCTGTGTATATATAGGTAATTCTCTCTCATATGAAGAAGTATCCTACCTTAATATTTTCTAGGGGATAGATGGAAGGATGGTCTAAACTATTGTTTTTTGACTGCTACGACCCGGGTTCGATTCCCACATTGGACACTTTTTTCTAACAAAAAAATCCTCCAATGGCCCCCGATTCTTGCAAGAGTCCAACCCCATCAGCGAGTGCTAGTAACCAAATGGGGCTATGGCACATTTGTAAGTGTGATTTCGAACTGCTTTTAATATATGTAGACTTGTGGTACACTTACAGTAAAATCAATCGCCTACCTCTAACCACCATGATTATAATGACCTGTACAACGTGTACTAGGGATAAGCAAAAATAATAATTCTCTCATAAGAAATAACTCTAGGATAACATATGTTAGTCATGTGAAGTTAAATCCATTAAAGCATGTGTCAATATGTTTTCCCCGAAATTGCTCCATTCTTAAGTAACCGGTCACTAAGTGGTATATAGAATAACCTCGTAGAATTTCTTAAAACTCTGAAATGACCATTGAAAGATGTGATTGGTGATATTGCATCAGGTTTGGACATAAGCCCTAAACACTGTAGTAATATTATTCATGATAAAATTGTGTGAAAAACGTTTTAAAAATATTAAAATATGTTCGCATAATGAGAGCTTCTTTTTATATTAAAATGCGAGTTTTCAAGCGATAATCGCTCTTCAACGGGCTTAGTTAGTACATCGAGTATTTCTTACAAATTTGTAGTGATGGTGTCTTGTCCATTGGACAGATCAGATCGGTCCATGCACCCTGATCACAATACCGGCCAACTGAGGTGTCTTGTTAATGGAGCAGATCAAACCGGTCCATGCACCCTGATCACAATACCGGCCAACGGAGGTGTCTTGTCTGTATGGATCTCCTCTTCTGGATTGATGGTGGTGATGGTGTCTTGTCCATGGAGCAGATCAGATCGGTCCGTGCACCCTGATAACGATACTGGCCAACTGAAGTGTCTTGTCCGTATGGATGTTCTCTTCTGGATTGATGTCAGCCTTATAGAGGGCTGCAAGGATGGTCGGGCAACTTCAAATTTGTAAATATTTCTTGTAAACAGTCTATGTTCTATAAGGTGGTCCCAAAGGTTCATAAACATATTATGATTTATATTTTGCAAGTGTTTACGAACTTTTGAGACAACCTTGTAATTCTGAAACTTGGCCCACCTGCTGATTGGCCACCCTTGATATAGAACATCAGAGATTAAATCATTCTTCTGTAAGAATTCTGTTATAATTTTACCAAGGTTACCTATATTACCAAGATTGTCCTAAAAGTTCTTAAACACTAGCAAAATATAAATCATAAATATGTTTAAGAACTTTCGGGACAACCTTGGTAAAATTATAAGAGAATTATTATAGAAGAATGATTATATCTCTGATGTTCTATATCAAGGGTAGTCAATCAGCAGGTGGGCCAAGTTTCAGAATTACAAGGTTGTCCCAAAAGTTCGTAAACAATTGCAAATATGAATCACTAGCCGAATGACCCGGGCAACGCCCGTGTTTTACCCGATTGAATGTTTTTATTCAAATACTATTTGTTACAATCATAAATTGGCGCCTTAAATAAATGCATACATTAGTTAATAACTATAGCCTATGTGCTTTATCTGTCTATGTACTGTTGGCTTCCGTAGGCGTCTCTTACTGGGTAAAAGAAAGAGAGGATTCCATTTAGTTATTAACTAATATATGCATTTATTTAAGGAGCGACCCGCCCCAACACAATAGTTACAAAAACAACAAAGCGAGTGGGGGGGGGGGGGGGGGGCAAAAGTGGCGTGATCGTAGCCAACCAATAGGAGAGCGCCATTCCAAAAAAAAAAAAAAAGCAAACGGTGACAGAGATGAAAAAGAATTGATTACGCTCGCAACTGTATATAGAATAATATAAATTAAAAGGACTTAAAAGGGCGAATGTTTATTTTATACATAAAACGAACTTCTACTGTCCTTACTGCGATGAAAAAATATATTGGGAGGGCTTGGCTCATCAGTGGTGAACCCTCCCAGCGGTTTCGCCAATTTAATCTACCAGACCGCTTCTCGGAGCTCTAATACTGTATTGGATCATTCTTCTTTTATATGCTACACTGAAGGATGGAATCTTAGAAATGGTTTTCAAGTAAACTATGAACATAAGCTTATAGGACAGTAGAATTACATTCAAATATTTGCTTCGAGCAATGCTCTTCAGCAAACTATAAAGACAAGGCCAGTTAGGAATAGATTAACGCAAAGCAATAACGCGCCATCTATACATATAAAATAAAAGGATTTAAAAGTATTAGAGCTCCGAGAAGCGGTCTGGTGGATTAAATTGGCGAAACCGCTGGGAGGGTTCACCACTGATGAGCCAGGCCCTCCCAATATATTTTTCATCGCAGTAAGGACAGTAGAAGTTCGTTTTATGTATAAAAGAAACATTCGCGCTTTTAATTTATATATATAGATGGCGCGTTATTGCTTTGTGTTAATAGAATAATATGTTTATGAACTTTTGGGACAACCTTGTAATTAGGCTCGATGAAGAGAGAGATTAATACTTGAAACTTGTATTATAAAATACAAAGAAACTCATTGTGAGAAATTTTTGTATTTTTTAACTGTAGTAATAAATGAAGACGTCACACAAAAAGATAGAGCTGAGCGGACCCAGAGACTAAAGTCATCACAGAAACAAAGGTAACTTCGATGTGACGATTTTTCCCCTAACTACCGCTTGATTGCTCACTAGAAAGTACGTCCTGGAAAACAGTATATTATCAAATACACTCATGGACAAAACTTAAGGACGTTGTACCTTTCAGCATGTATATCGGGATTCAGACAATAACTCTGAAAGATATTACAGTGACCTTTATTGAACACACACTCATAAACAAAACTTAAGGAAGTTGTACCTTTCAGCATGTATATCGGGATTCAGACAATAACTCTGAAAGATATTACAGTGACCTTTATTGAAGACACACTCATGGACAAAATTTAAGGAAGTTGTACCTTTTAGCATGTATATCGGGATTCAGACAATAACTCTGAAAGATATTACAGTGACCTAATTGAATATATACGAGATAACCAAGTGTGAACAAAATTGCCAGCAATCCTAAACTTTACAAAAACGTTCTTTTAAAACTGGAAAACATCCTCTGTACGATAGAGGAATATGATTGGTCCAGACAGGAAAGGTTATAGCCAATCAATAAACAGGTGATGCACTTAGGGATATAATCTCTTTTACAGCCGTAATAAATATCTCTTAAAGGTCTTCGTGACATAAACCCCTGGAGTTCTTGTCAGACCTTGAACTTATAGAATGTCTAGCTTAAGATTCTTCTCAATACAAATATCCTCACATTGCAATTTTACACAAAAGAATTAGTATGCAAGTTGTAAAGAGAAAATATATCAACACAATTGAAATATGTACAAAAGGTTGGAATGTAAATTTAGTAAAATGAAATCAAATTTTGAAGTATTGTGTGTATTATTTATTAAATTATACATCTCCACATTTTACATATAATATACATATATATATATAGATCGAAAATTTGCCGGAAGGAAATTAATCCATAGAAGCAATGGGCTCTTCTACTATGTAATTCTACTGTCCTAAAAGCTTATGTCCATAGTTTTCCTAAATACCATTTCTGAGATTCCATCCATCATTGTAGCATATAAAAACATTATGATCCAATACAGTATTAGAGCTCTAAGGTCTGGTAGATTAAATTGGTGAAACCGCCAACACCACTGATAAATCAAGATTCCCCATAGTTTTTTTTATCGCTGTAAGGACAGTAGAAGTTTGATTTATCTGTGAAAAGAAACATTCGCGTCTTAATGTTTTTCCAGATTCCACCTTTCAGTGTAGCATATAAAATCAGAATGATCCAATACAGTATTAGAGCTCTAAAGAAGCGGTCTGGTGGATTAAAAAAATTGGTGAAACTGCTGGGAGGGTTCACCACTGATGAATCAAACCCTCCCCATAGTTTTTTTTAAATCGCATTAAGGACAGTAGAAGTTTGATTTATCTGTGAAAATAAACATTCACGTCTTAATGTTTTCATTTGTTATATATAGATGGGCGTTATTGCTTTGTATTAATGTATGGTAATGTTGTCAACTCCTTCACAGAAGGTAGTGTTGCTAAGTTGCCATAAAACGTAAGAAGAATTATATGCATCAGATAAGGTTCTCCCGATTAGAAGTCCGGACTTAAATATGGAGGTACCGTAAAGTGACGTACAGTACTGGGTGTGGCAACTTCAGTAGGTGTGGCGGTTAACACGTGAAAGTCCACGTGGGTTTACTTGCAGTATGATATATACATGCCATGTAGTACAATAGGATTGCCCTATAATCAACTGGAAAACTACAAATATTTGTGGTATTTATAAATACAATTTCAAACACATCATTAAACTTCGAAACTATTTTAAACGCGTAAGATTCTTTTTGAAATTAAACAATTTCTACTGCCCTTACTGCAATGGAAAAATTAAAGGGAGGGCCTGTCTCATCAGTGGTGAACCCTCCCAGCAGTTTCGCCAGTTTAATCTACCATACCGCTGTTATATTTCATTTTTTGGAACTTCCTTTTATAGTGATACTGATTCTAGACTCTTGGAATGGGTATTTTAGAAGAACTATGGACATAAGCTTTTTGAGGACAGTAGAATTATATATAATTATAAATATATAAAATGCCCTCAAAGCCTATGTCCATAGTTAATCTAAAATACCAATTCCAAGAGTCCAGCATCAGTAGCACTATAAAAGGAAGTTTCAAAAATGCAATATAACAGCGGTATGGTAGATTAAACTGGCGAAACTGCTGGGAGGGTTCACCACTGATGATCCAGGCCCTCCCTTTAATTTTTCCATTGCAGTAAGGGCAGTATAAATTGTTTAATTTCAAAAAGAATCTTACGTGTTTAAAATAGTTTCGAATACTGACAAATGATGGCGCGCTAGTGCATCACATCATTAAACCATGCCTTTGATACCAGCCCGTGTGGAATAGAGGACAATGAACAGGCTGATGGCCTAGCGAAGGATGGACAAAAAAGGCATTGAAAACCAGTTCAATAACACTAAAAGACGCAAATACAATAGCAAAACTCATTACAAAAAGCAAAATACTCCAGCCCATATGCAACCTCAACATTAACAGAGAATTAACAATAATAATTTCAAGAATCATAACAGGACATTTTAAAGGAATGAAGATAAACCCAGACATGACTAGATCCAACAGGAACTGCAATAACTGTCACAACACCCAACTCACTCCGGACCATATATACCCGGCCATCCTTGCAGCCCTCTATATGGCAGACATCATCCAGAAGAGGACATCCATATGACACCTCAGTTGGTCGGTATTGTGATCAGGGTGCATGGACCAATCTGATCTACTCCATGGACAAGACACCACCACCACCTCAGTTGGCCGGTATTGTGATCAGGGTGCATGGACCGATCTGATCTGCTCCATGGACAAGACACCACCACCACCTCAGTTGGCCTGTATTGTGATCAGAATGAATGGACCGATCCGATCTGTTCCATGGACAAGACACCTCAGTTGACCGGTATTGTTATCAGGGTGCATGGACCGATCTGATCTGCTCCATGGACAAGACACCCCCACCACCTCAGTTGGCCGGTATTGTGATCAGGGTGCATGGACCGATCCGATCTGTTCCGTGGACAAGACACCACAACCACCTCAGTTGGCCGGTATTGTGATCAGGGTGCATGGACCGATCTGATCTGCACCATGGACAAGACACCTCAGTTGGCCGGTATTGTGATCAGGGTTAATGGACCGATCTGATCTGTTCCATGGACAAGACACCACCACCACCAAGATTCCAATTATCATGTTCTCTATATATATATATTGCATAACCAAAATAATTAACATATTTACATATACATTCTGAAATGCTATTTTTAATAACATAAGGTGAACGCTTTTGTTGAAATGGATCAACACAATTTATGAAGCACTTTTGACCTACATTTTACATTTCGAACACTACAATAAACGAATACAGGGAGTTAAAAATCTAACTCACCTTATTCTCCTGACATAGCTCCAAGCCGATAAACACTTATTCCGATATCTAAAAATATTAGAAAAATTAATATGATACTGATATTATAGTTACCGTTGTTAACCTTTCAGAGAATCAAGTCGAAACCTTCTTTGATAGAATCATAGAGACATTAAAATGTCATTGGGAAAACCCTATGTAAATTTGAAAGTTACCATATTGAAAAATTCAATAATATTTTAAAATAGAAAATTAGGAAAGACAAACTTCAGAATAACCTGGCAATTTATTTAATGTAAACCGATTTAGAACTAAATAAAATAGCAGAAAGGCAATGAGAAAATTTTAGTCTATCAAAATACAAATATGGAAATTTAAAATATTTTCTTTGAATTATAAATAATCTGTTACGATATACACTCACGGGTGAAGCATAAGTAAGAAGAGTGTCTTTTATGTCGCCGGTCGTTTATTTTTATAGGAGACAAAGGCAATTTTGTTCACTTGGTTATCTCTTGTATCTTCAATAAAGGTCACAGTAATATCTTTCAGTGTTATTGTCTGAATCCCGATATACATACTAAAAGGTACAACTTCCTTAAGTTTTGTTCATGAGTGTGTCTTCAATAAAGGTCACTGTAATATCTTTCAGAGTTATTGTCTGAATCCCGATATACATGCTAAAAGGTATAACTTCCTTAAGTTTTGTCCATGAGTTTGTCTTCAATAAAGGTCACTTTAATATCTTTCAGAGTTATTGTCTGAATCCCGATATACGTGCTAAAAGGTACAACTTCCTTAAGTTTTGTCCATGAGTATGTCTTCAATAAAGGTCACTGTAATATCTTTCAAAGTTATTGTCTGAATTCAGATATACATGCTAAAAGGTATAACTTCCTTATGTTTTGTCCATGAGTGTATCTTCAATAAAGGTCACTGTAATATATTTCAGAGTTATTGTCTGAATCCCGATATACATGCTAAAAGGTACAACTTTCTTAAGTTTTGTCCATGAGTGTGTCTTCAATAAAGGTCACCGTAATATCTTTCAGAGTTATTGTCTGAATCCCGATATACATGCTAAAAGGCACAACTTCCATAAGTTTTGTCCATGAGTATGTCTTCAATAAAGGTCACTGGAAGAACCTTTGTATTCTTTAACTTCTTGTAAACAAGAGCTGATCAATTTATAATGATCTTTCACAGGAGATACATCAGAGTCCTGTATCAGGTTTGGTAATCCTATATGCAACAGATATCCAGAAAAGACAAAATTTTAATAAAAATGTTAGATTAGATAGGGAGAGACAAAATTTAAGAAATTTTGAGAGTGCAGACAATTTCCTGTGAGATACAAAAAGTCCAAGGTAAACTTCATTATGGCATAGAATCAATACCTAGCTAGCCTGAGGGAAGTGGAACTCTACCAGCGCTGTTCCCTAACAGCTCTGTGGCATTTCTAGCAGGGTATGCTGATATCTGACAATATAGTAGTACCTCTAGTGAGAGACTGCTATGGTCTCTCCGAGAGGTAATGAGCTCTGGATGATGTTTTGGTTAGTCTAGATCACCTTTTAGTTTTTATATAGATTTTGGTTGTATTATGGGTTTGTCTAGGTTATATTTTGGGGTTTATATAGATTGTGTTTGTATGTTTGGGTTAGTTTAGGTTATCTTTTGGTGTTTATACAAAATATTTTTGGATGTTTCTGTTGGTGCAAATCTGTTTTTATTATAATGTTGGTTGTTGGAAGTTGTGGGTTAGGCCAGGTCATATTTTGTATGTTTATAGAGATTGTGGTTGGATGTTTGGGTTAGGCCCCAAAGTCAAATAATTTTTTAATTTTCACTTAGAAGGTCGTCAATGGAATGGGTGTGTTCGCTAATCAGGCGTGGTCTTTCGAGAGGTATTGTTGTTCAAATGAGGTGTTCGCTAAATATGTTTTGTCGTTCAATAGGTGTGGTCGCTAATCAGGCGTGGTCTTTCGAGAGGTATTGTTGTTCAAATGAGGTGTTCGCTAAATATGTTTTGTCGTTCAATAGGTGTGGTCGCTAATCAGGCGTGGTCGTTCAAGAGGTATTGTTGTTCAAAGGATATGTTGGCTAAAGATGTTTTGCCGTCAATGGATGTGGTCGCTAATCAGGCGTGGTCGTTCAAGAGGTATTGTTGTTCAAAGGATATGTTGGCTAAAGATGTTTTGCCGTCAATGGATGTGGTCGCTAATCAGGCGTGGTCGTTCAAGAGGTATGGTTGTTCAAAGGATATGTTCGCTAAATATGTTTTGCCGTCAATGGATGTGGTCGTTAATCAGGCGTTATCGTTCAAGAGGTATTGTCGTTCAATAGGAGCGGTCGCTAATCAGGCGTGGTCTTTCAAAAGGTATTGTTGTTCAAGGGGGATGTTCGATAAAGATGTTTTCCTTTTAATGAATGTGGTCGCTAATGAGGCTTGTTCATTCAAAGGGTGTGGTCACATTAGAGCATTTTATTGTAAGGTAAAATTATTATTTAAATAATATTTAGTAGTTTAACCTCATATTAGCTTTTGAAATTGGTTTTAAAATACATTTTAATGGGCAAATTAATATCCAAAAGACATACACCCTAATCGAAAAAGTTTTTCCATACGTTACAGAACTATTACCTAACGTTACCAGGCACATTTCAGTGAGTTTAAAGTAGGAAAAATCAATAAAAATATAATTTGACCCATTGACGAGGTGGGAAGTTAAGCAGTTTTCGTTCCCCACCGCCACATGAAATTGAATTACCGAGTGAAAATATTCGGGTAAATTATCGCTTGGTTTTTATTTTCAAACTTGGCCTAAAATTTATTATAATGTAATTGGAATGGAGATTGTTCTCTCTGTTGTTTCACCAATTAGTTTATTGTTAATTCTAATACTCAATTAAACTTAATTATGGTTAATTAATTGTTTATTTTATTATGAAAACTCAGGTGTGTTCATTCTACATTGCCGTGATTGAAATACTGGGAGTAATACTCTGATACAGTGTGTCACTCTTGTAAAACGGTTATAGGTCTAAAAGTGCTTAAGTTCAAACAATAAAAATATTAAAATTTATTCATGAATTTATCTTATGAGATACATATGGGAACTTAACAATAAATAAACAAATTACAAAGGGATGTCCGCAGGGTGGCCCGCTATCTCCACTACTATGGATAATATTACTAAACGATCTTTTGATCAAATATCAAGTTCCTAATAGTGAAGTGGTATGTTATGCGGATGATGTATCAATTATATGCTGGCACAACAATTGCAAAGACCTGAAATTAGTTATAGAAAAGGCATTAAATACGATTGATGTATGGTGTAATAGTAACAAACTTGAAATAAGTCTAGAAACTA
Source organism: Cordylochernes scorpioides (assembly GCA_030710605.1). Classification (NCBI taxonomy): domain Eukaryota; kingdom Metazoa; phylum Arthropoda; class Arachnida; order Pseudoscorpiones; family Chernetidae; genus Cordylochernes; species Cordylochernes scorpioides. The sequence continues at coordinate 68,481,575 of CP092863.1, read as the reverse complement.
ATATACTTTATTTACACAACAAAGAAAAAATCCCAATCAAATTTAATAATGAAATATGAAATTTCACGCGTTAAATAATGTAAATAACTTATGTAAATAAACTTTTCTCCTTGTTTGGCGCAAGTATCCCTTGCGGGATATAGCGCTTTGGAAATAAAATAATTGATAATTGTAATCTTCAATTTATTTAATTGAGAACAAGAGATTAAAATATATTATAACAAAGTATTTATTATTTTATTAGCAGAATATTAGTATTTTTAATGTTTACATTTTGTTACTATGTAAACTTCCCTCTTTTGATTATATTTTGTTTTACCATTCATAGTTTGTTCTTGCCTGAAATAAATTGTTGTCTTATCCTAAATTGGTCTTCCCTTATTTACCACGTGACAATATTATAATGAATCATTATTTCGAAAGGATATAGCTATGTGGCGACCACACTTTGCTTCAGCGAGCGCGAACTGGGACAAAGTTTCAATACACAAACTACGGGCAATAAAGTGACAGCCTCACTATGCTTTAGCAAGCACGTGCTGGGAGAACACGTCACTACGCATGCGCGGGCGTCATCCGAGACTTTTTTCTAGCCACTGGCGCGGTACACAAAAAGGCTTGCTCCCAACGGCCGTTACTTCAACCGTTACTTCTTTTCTCTTTATATATTTCTGGCTTTAAATAAATTAATTTTGATTTTATCAGCGGCCTTTCCACAAGCCACACCAACACATCACGCAACCATCCCACAGCTACATCAACAAATATTTATTCAATTCTCGACTTTTAAATGACCTGCTGCCAATCTCTTGGAAGAAGGAAAGTAACAGGAAGTCACTGATACATCGAAAATTGAATAAATATTGGTTGATATATCTGTGTTTTTTGCCAACTTTCAACCAACAAATTATCTAGAAAAATAAACATTATTTATAAAAGATTTTACACAAATAAATTTACTGGCAATGCGCTTCTTTTAAATATCATCAAACATTACTACTATTGTATTGGATTGGTTTGGAATATACCCTGTATTTTCTATGGAAGGCAGCTTAGGGGTGTTTAGTGAACTATGGATATAAGCTTATAGGTCTGTAGAGGAACATACATATACTAATAAGCTTATATCCATAGTTCACTAAACACCTCTAAGCTGCCTTCCATAGTAAATACAGGGTATATTCCACAACCCACCAGCTAATCACAGTAATAGACTACATCCAAATAAGAAAGTCCCACAAGGAGGCAGTAGGTGCTGTTTTTCTAGACTTTACCAAAGCCTTTGATAGAGTATGGCATGATGGCTTGATAGCAAAAATAACAAAAAATCAATTTCCAAGGGATTTTATCAAATTCTTGAAAAACTATCTCCAGGACAGAACCTTTTCAATTAAGCAAGGGAATTATATAACCACGGCAAAACCAACCCAGATTGGAGTCCCTCAAGGCTCTATCCTTGGACCCTACCTATTCAACATCTACATCAACGATTTCCCTCCACATCCAAAATGTCAAATAAAACTTTTCGCAGATGACGCAGCAATTTTATCAAACTCCAAATCAATAGGAATAATAACTACACAACTCCAAAATTACATAAACAGTATAACCAAATGGTGCAATGATTGGAAATTAGACATCAACCCAAAAAAGTCTCAGGCAATAATTTTTCCTCCACTAGACAATAAAAAATTCAAGCCACAATCCATCCTGAAGGTAAACCAGAGCCCTATTAACTGGACTGACAGCGTTAAATATCTTGGAGTTACTTTAGACTCCAAGTTGAAATTCAACATGCATGTCAAAAATGTCATAAAGAAAGCAAAAATCGCAAAAATAACATTATCAAGCCTGTTCAACTATAGAAGCAAATTGACTACAAAACAAAAGTTTACTCTATACAGAAGTTGTATCCTCCCGATAGTAACATACGCACTCCCAATTTGGTGTAAATATATTACAACCACAAACAAAAACAGGATAAACGCATTTATGAGAATCTGCCTTCGGACAAGTATAGGAGCTCTATTCAACCTATCAAACAAGATACTGAAGGAGGACTTGAACCAACCCGATCTAGAAGATATGTACCAAACTTCCGTTAAGAAATTATACCTCCAAATGCAAAATTCAAATAATCCACCATACAAGATATTCTACAAAATAAAGGAGATATCAATCCCCGATTCCGACGACCCGGCCCTGACACTTAGTCAAGAGCTCATCGCCCAACAGCTGCCCTCCTGCAAGGCCTAGGGGGACCACTTCTACTCCACCAACTCGCCATGTGTAAATAGCCAGGACAAGGTGACTCGCGAGCTGTGCTCGAATGTAACACCTGTAAATTGAGACGAAATAAATAAATAAATAAATCACGATGGCCGGCTCAAAAATTTTGTACATTATGCAAATAATCTTTTGTTTTCCTTATTCTACTCGCCTTAAGCCAGGCATTACTTTTATCAAATTATGTTCTTTTATATATTCCATTAGTTCAATTAAATTACTGATCAAAATTATTTTATTATTCCCACGACTGCATAATGTGACCTTAAGCCAGACATTACTTTTATCAAATTATGTTTTTTATATATAGTAGTATTCCTTAGCTCAAATAAAGAAATATCTGATTAAAAACTATTATATTATTCCCACGACTGCAGAACAATATCGTAACATACTCATGTATACCAAAATCAAGCAACAAGTAATTATAATTCAATGTATCAATCTAATTCCAAAATACAACAGAAATCTCATTCATCTTTTATTTATAACATATATATGGTGTTTGGGTTTATTGAGATTGACGTATAAAGAAAAATTATCTTTTTCCTGTACTTGTTGAATTATTCCCGCTTTATCTAATCTTCTTATCTAATCAACACCTGTCTTTCTTTTATCTTCCCTGGCCTGGGGAATCTAACCTTTTTTGAACAACTTTGGTGGGGTGTAGTACCTTGGTACTTTGATATAGTACATTGTGGTTTGTCTGCTTGTTACATCCATTTTTGGGCTCAAATATCATATATTTTGGTTAGTAGCTAACCATATTCTCTCTTTCAGACTACCTGTCACTGGCCCACCGCTACTGGTCCTGTAGGCGGATCAGGCCAGTCATCGTGGAGGCCTTCACCATCATTCAGCGGCCCCCTGACCTGCAGAGCTGGATCTTCGGGCATGACCTGGAGGACAACGCCTTGGCCATCATGGCATCTACCAAGACCCGCATCTACAAATACTTCCTGGGCCTGGAGTTGCGGGGGGCCAAGAAGACTCTCTCCTGGTCTGAAGAAAGACCCTATCAAGATGGTAGAGCCTTCCTCACTCATAAATCATTGTTAATATTCCCGTTATTCTTAATTAATTTTGTAAAACCACATTGACAAGATGTCAATAAAAAGTGTTTAAATCTCAAATCTCTTTCAGACTATCGTTTATTCTATTTGTAGAGTGGTGTTAACTATGTTTGTTGTTTGCGTTATAAATAAATAATATTTAAGTCTTCTTGCTAGAATATATTGCATTGGAGACACACGTAGATGAAATAATCAATCGCATTCCCAACAATAAGCATCCATTGTTAACTCCAAATTTCTCTGAAAGTAAGGCTTGAGGTGTTTCCCCTGATCTTTCAAATTTTACATTTATTTATCTATATTTATCCTTATTTAATATCATTTATTTATATATAATATATTACAACAACAACAACAAAAGCCTTTATTGAGGACATCTCGTCCTATAAAGGATTCTCCAGTTTACAGAGTAATTGAAGAGAAGAGAACTAAGAATACAGAGAGAAACCTATATGTAGTAGGTATAGTATAGTATTTTCTACACTGTGACTATATACAACAGCAGCAACAAGCCTTTTACTGGAATCAAAGTCCCATACAGGATTCGTCATTCTAATCCTGACAAAGATTATTTACATATAATTATTTACATCAATTAGATTATGTGTATAGCTTTTCCCCTTCTCTTCAGTCGTCTTCCAAAATTTGAACAACGCAAAGGCTCCAGCTCTGTTTCTCACCACCTCATTCAACAGGAGCTCCAAAGAGAGTCCCTCAAGGCCTATTTCACTGAGGAGCACTTCTCGTTCGTCTTTCAGCCCCATACATGAGGGTATATGGTGATGTAGCCCCGGCTCCATTCTTGTCCCGCAAATCTCGCATGTCCATCCATCTGTTTTAACTATTCTGGGGCGATCATCAGTAAAGAGCATCGAGAAGTATATATAATATATATTTATATTAAATCTTATATATCAAATTACGAAACTATTTCAGAGGCGTAATATTCTTTTTAAAATAAAACAATTTCTACTACCCTTACTGCAATGGAAAAATTAAAGGGAGGGCCTGGCTCATCAGTGGTGAACCCTCCCAGCGGTTTCGCCAGTTTAATCTACCATACCGCTGTTATTTTGCATTTTTGGAACTTCCTTTTATAGTGATACTGATGCTTGACTCTTTGAATGGGTAATTTAAATGAACTATGGACATAAGCTTTGAGGACAGTAGAATTACATATAATTATAAATATATAATATGCTTCGAGCAATCGCTCTTCCGCAAATATCAATTTGTGCATTTTATTCGAACAATTATATTACGATGAACTAGCGCGCCATCTGTTATCAAATTACGAAACTATTTTAGACGCGTAATATTCTTTTATTATCTATCTACTTATATAATTGCCTTATTCTGTCTGTGTGAAGTTCACTGTGTGAAGTTCACGGATAGATTTTGGTCAGAATGGATAAAATAAAAAAAGTGTCAAGGGATGGGAATCGAACCCAAGACCTTCCGCTTACCGGGCAGATGCCATGACCACTAGGCCACATGACCACAATTTATAATTGTAACAAATAGTATTTGAATCAAAACATTCAATCGGGTAAAACACGGGCGTTGCCCGGTTCATTCGGCTAGTGTATATATAAATGAATGTATGTGTGTGTGTCTGTCCTTTATGCCTGACCAAACCACTCATTGGAACATTAGTATAGTACTGGGAAGGTTTCTAGCAAAAGAATATTTTGAAATAACTTTTCGCCTAAAAATAATCAAGATAAATATTCTAATTTATCTGTTATAATTCAACAATCTGCTCTAAATATTATCATGATTACGATGATTTTGTAATGTAGAAAATTAGGAAAGACAAAATTCAGGATGACACGGCAATTTATTTGAGACAAGAATAATGATACAATTCCAAGGCAAGATACTATTCCTTTAACTTCAATTACCGAGGGAACCAATTAATATTGATTTTATTCAACTTATCGAGTATTTTTCAAGGGACCGGGAAAAAATGTTCACTTTATCGACAGATTCAAATTTGCGAGTTTCAAATTATCAAAATATATCTTTTTTTTATAAGTTTATAGAGAATTGTTTTAACAAATGTTCGTTAGACAAACCTTTACTCGGGTAAAACCCGGGCGAAGCCGGGTACATCCGCTAGTTTTAAATAACTTTTAACAAATTTACTTAATACAAGGTTGTCCCAAATGTTCGTAAACACTTGAAAAAATTGAAATACCAATATTAATCGCCGTTATGTAGAATGTCTTTGTATTATGTATAAAGTAATTGTATTATTATGTATCATATTGTATTCGGCGTAATAATATTATTCTCCAAGTGATAAGTAAAACACGAACTTTTGGGACAACCTTATAGTCAATAGTGGTTGGACATATCAAGAAAAGTTTTTTCTCAATGTTTTACACAATTTTGTTGAATTTATGAGATGTTCGATTTCACAGGCTATTCCAAAATCTATCAGAAAACTTATTTATTCAACGAGTATAAAAATAAACTATTAAAAAGATAGGAAAATATTCAAGGAAAAAGGTGAATAATCAATACCTAGGAAGGTTAAACCAATTTTTTATCTCTTAAAGAATTTTTTTAATACTTTTTTCTCATATTTTAAAAATATTTAAGATATTTCAGGATGATAAAATGGATATCTTCTTTGCCCAAGCAGATAAATTTCTATCAAAGTCTCTTGGAATTTTAGTTTTAGATTATAAACACAAGGTAATAAGACCAAATCCAAATAATGTGTGATGTGTCAGTAACAACGTTGTAGGTATATCAATAATCCAAATTATTTCTTATCATAGTTCTGTATTTATGTACAAATAAATAGCTGATCGGTTCAAAATCACTTTATTAGGTACCGCTCAGCAAGAGCAACCTAGTTCATGATAATTGACACAGTGAATAATATATGAAGGTATTTCATATATTAAACAAAATTTTAACGCGGGATTCAATCCCGGTTCATGACTGTCGGGAAACGAGGGTGTTACTCACTCGTCCACCGACTTTTTTTAAATAGCTTATGTAAAAAAAATAAAGCTCAAATATATCAAGGAAAAGTGGTAATAAAATTTAAACATGTTATACACTATACTATTATAAACCACTTATAAACAGATAAAATATACATTTTTATCATTGTCCTGAAGATAGAGGTTGTCTGGCCGCTACCTTGCGGCGACGGTCAATAGATTACGTCTGGTTTTTGACGTCTATTTTGACGGGAGAGGCGACCCTTGTCTAAATATATATATATATATATATATATACTAGCGGATGTGTACCCGGCTTCGCCCGGGTTTTATCCGAGTGAAAGTTTGCCTAACGAATATTATATATTATGAAGTATAATAAACAATGTTAAAGATTAGTTTTAATTATTAATCAAGATTGTGTGTGAATATGTTAGAAAGATGTAATATCGTTGTTGTTTTCTTGGCCGACTGTTTTACATATGGTGTTATCTTAAAATTGCTTGTTTTGAATATTTTTTTATATTGAGTTGAATGAATTGCTGAATTTTTTTTTTTGTATTTATATATAAATAAAATTAACTCTGTTGATTTTTTTTTGTATTTTATCGATAACAGCAAAGTTATGTATTTTAAAGTTAGGAAAAATATTTTGATGTTAAGCAAAACCTGCTCCATCTCGTTTTTCATAAATGTTGAAAATTTGGTCGAAATTTATGCATTGTAACGAACGTTTTTTAGCGAACACCACTTATGAAATTTCCATTTTATTATATTAATATATATATATATATATATATATATATGAAAAAAACAATAGAAAAAAATAAAAGATAAGTGGGTCAGGTGTTGATATTAAAATTAAAGAAGGCATCTCCTGACCACGAGCACATGTGCTTTATATATATATATAAGGGCACTAAATGTATTATTTCAACACAATACTAGAAAATTTCACAAATATAAAAGGTTAAAAGGTAAATCTATCAAATAGCTGCTATAAAAAAAGTAAAAGTCCAAACCTATCAAAGAAAAAAGGTAATTTTTTAAACACATTACACTGCATACTACTGTGGACATATAAAAGTTACTCATCCGATTGAAGGATGGAGAATTCCTGCACTCCATATATAACAAGAAAAATGTGATCAGGATGGATATCATACTCGCGGTCTATTACGAAGAAGAAACGGAGCACCTCCTCGGGCTACTCACGCCTGAAGACAAGATTCTTCTCGACAAATTCTTCGACATTATCATCAAACATGTTCCGAACATGAACTCCCCAAATGGCAGGGATCTGTCTAGATTCAAGGCGGCTTTAAGCTCCTGATCCAGACGTGCCCTCGGAGAGGGCTACGTCGATTGTATATATCTCTCTTCATTCCTACCATTAGTATTACCTTATAACTCCCTTTGAGTGTAAAGATTGACGAGATGTCAATAAAGTTGTTAAATTGTCAATTGTCACTACATACTACTATAAATAATGTATATTTAATGTTTTTTTTTCTTAATTGTTTATTTTCTTTTGGATAATTCTGTTACCTACTCTACTACAATATGAATTATTGTAGAACGACATTTCAAAAATCAACCCGCATGTGTTTCTTTTAAACGAAAAATCGAAATTCATTCTAAGGAGAATTCCAAGGAATTATCCTTTCATACTTCATTATAAAGGTTGGAAAAAGTCGTTATTTCTCCTTTACAATTAGAATTATTTTATTTCCAAAGCGCTATATCCCGCAAGGGATACTTGCGCCAAACAAGGAGAAAAGTTTATTTACATAAGTTATTTACATTATTCAACGCATGAAAACATTAGAAATTAGAATGAATTTCGATTTTTCGTTTAAAAGTAAAACATGCGGGTTGAATTTCAAATGTCGTTCTACAATTTTAGGCCGCATTAAATTGTATTATAAATATTAATTATTGTAAATAGTTTCACGCGTAATTATCCAGATCGGATATAGCGTGTCTTGTTTGCTACTAGTAATAAATAAATACTACTATAAACCACTTATAAACAGAGAAAAGATACATTTTTAACCATATTATAATGTAAGCCATTATTACATGGTTAATCTATGACAACCAAGCCGTTTCTGTACTGATAAAAACCAGAGCCTTGCATCATGGAATGTACGTTGCTTTATTAAAAAGACAATTCTTCCAATATCAAAGATTCCTGACGTCGATATTCTTAGAGATCACCAACATTAATCCCGTATCTTTATAAAACCTCCCAAGAATTATAAGGTTATCTTAAAAGTTCGTAAACACTTGTAAAAAATTGAAATACCAATATTATTCGCCGTTATGTATAATGTCTTTGTATTATGTATAAAGTAATTGTATTATTATGTATTCGCCGTAATAATATTATTCGTCAAGTAATAAGAAACACAAAGTTTAAAGAAAAACATGAACCTTTGGGATAACCTTATAAAAGTGCATTGCAAAGTTACATATCAATTTTAAATTTTCAGTTGTAAATATCCACGCTGTATGTTTTTGTAAATATTTTTGTAAGATATAGTCGATGTTTTATTAAGCCCGTTAAAGAGCGACTATCACTCGAAAGCTAGCGTTTTGTAATAAAAAGAAACTCATTGTGAGAAAATAATTTGTAATTTTAAAACTGCATGAAATCAACTCATGAATTGGACCTTTATTGGCATTGTAAATAAAACGAAGAAGACTTGGATATTGTGTGTATCAGAAGGATAGGTTGTCTGCGGACGATTTGATGCCCCTGCATTTCCTCAAACAGGTTGAGTGAGAGACGCGCGACGGCAACAGCTCTCCAGTTGCAGTCTAGCACGACCCGGGAAGGTCTGATCACGGACCCCACGAGGGAGCACGCTATTCGTATCAGAAAGATAGCTCGGGGTAGTTGGAGACTTCCGTATGCTTCAGGAACTTGGGTTAATTAACATGGGTACCTATAGAAAGATGTATACCCCGAAAGCTTTAACGATCATTCTCTTATTAAGAAGCTCTTCTACCTGACTTGTATAGTCATAAGAAATAATAAAAAAGCACATTTTAAAGAAAATAACGAACTTTTGGTCAACCTTATAAAACTGCATGGCATTACCTCATGAATTGCCCTTCCTTTGGCATTGTAAATAAAACTAAGAAGACTTATGTATTGTGTGCTTCAGAAGGACAGCTCGGGGTAGTTGGGGACTTCCGTATGCTTCAGGAACTTGGGTTAATTAACATGGGTACCTATAGAAAGGTGTATACCCCGAAAGCTTTTACGATCATTCTCTTATATAAAGAATCTCTTCTCTTCGACTTGTAGAGTAATAAGAAATAAGAAAAAAACAACTTTTAAAGAAAAACACGAACATTTGGAATGACCTTATAAAACTGCATGGCATCACCTGATGAATTGGACCTCTATTGGCATTGTAAATAAAACCAATAAAACTTAGGTATTGTGTGGAAGGACAGCTCGGTTAGTTGGCGACTTCCGTATGCTTCAGGAACCTGAGTATCTAATCTAGGTGCCCGTAGAAAGGTGTATAGCCCGAAAGCTTGTAAGATCATTCTCTTATAAAAGAAGCTCTTCTCCCCGATCTGTGTTTCTTATACTATTACGTATAGGAAGATTATGGGGGGGGGGGGGGGTTGAGGTCCGACCACACCTCCCTGCGGTCCACCCTGGACCCTTGAAATATTCGACCAAATCCTGGTTCAAGGTGGCTAACGTGGCAACGGCACCCATTTTCCAATGAAGAGCATTGGATACGACAAGAACAAAATAGGGAGAATATGGTTGTCTTAAAATATAGACAGTACTATTCATCATGGATAAATGTGTAGTTTTGATGTTCTACTGTTTTTTTTTCTTATTATCCCTAGTAAACGTGGTACAGGCCATGATAATCATAGTGGGTAGTTAGCGACTGCTTTTACTCTAAGTGCAGGGGGTCGGTGGAAGGATGGTCTAAACCGTTGGTTCTCGACCGCTACGACCTGATTTCGATTCCCGTATTGGGCACTTTTTTCTGATTTAAAAAAATGCTCCAATGGCCACCTGATTTTTCCAAAAGTCCAACACCTCCAGTGAATGCAAGTAACCAAACGGGACATTGACATATTTGTAAGTATAAAGTCGAACTGTTTTTAACATGTGTAGACATGTGGTGCACTTACAGTAAAATCAGTTGCTAACTTCTATCTATCATGATTATCATGGCCTGTACCACATTTACTAGGCATAAACAAAAACAAACTGATGTACCATAAATAATATCGTATAATATGCAAAAACGTGGAATTCCATCAGCATGAAGACCAACGTATTTGCATACTGTGCAAGGAGCAATGAACACCCACCATGATTATCATGTCCTGTACCACATGTACTAGGAATAAGAAAAAAATGAAAAATATGAACAGGTTCCTCACAGAAAAAAAAGGTTGTACAATACGGGATTCAAACCCGGTTCATGACAGTCAGGAATCGAAGTTTTTAAAGAAACCTGGTGTTAAATGGAAACTGAATATTGAAAACTCTACGGGGATGTTAGCAGGACGAAAGGTAATCTTCAATATCGACCTGTGTTGAAGGTCAGGATAATAAAACAATTAGCAGGTAATTAAAGTCTTGAAGTTTTTTTCTACAGAAATGCCACGAGTGGAGAATGGGTAATGGGACAGGGGCGTGGCTGTCTGGGATTTCTTTACCGAGATAAGGTCACAGGTGAGAGACAAGCCTCCTTTACACCATAGATAGACCATCTATAGACACGAGTTTGGGGCGTGAATTCTCATTTTGATATAGAATTAATTAATACATCTCATCTTAATACGAGGTATTAACGCGTTATCTATATATATCAACTGTTCATATTAAAAGATGCGAATGTTTCTTTCACAAATAAATCAAACTTCTACTAATAGTGAAAAAAGAGTACAAATGTGATATTTTACTGGGATAAGGTGCATAAATTATGAAAAAAAGGCATCTCCTTATCATGTAACTGAAAATTGCTGATGCCTTGCGCCATTGGAATAATTAAAAATCAACGATAATAATTGATATTTATTCCGATAGATGGCGCAAGCCATCAGCAACTTTCAGTTGCACGATAAGTAGATGCCCTTTTTCATAATTCAACTAATAGGGAATTTTAACTCCCAACATTTCAATAACTTCCTGTATTCCCTTCAGGGGAATGATTGAATCCTGGTTCTACTTATATATACGAGTATACACCATATTCTGAAATACAGTGTCGGGTATCTGCATATATAAAGAATTCATAAAATAAATTTAAAACCTTTTTATATTAAAATATTAAAATTGTAATTCTAAGATTCCACCCTTCATTGTAGCATATATAAACAGAATGATCCAATAGAGTATTAGAGATCTAAAGAAGCGGTCTGGTAGATTAAATTGGTGAAAACACTGGGAGGGTTTACCACTGATGAACCAAGCCACTGATGAATCAATTTTTTTTTTTCGTCGCAGTATGGGAAGTTGTAGAAAAAAAAGTTTGATTTATATTTGAAAATAAACATTCGTGCTTACTATATACATAGCCTTTTAAAAAATTAATTCTTTATATATACAAATACGTGACGATGTTTTTCAGAACATGGTGTATTATATAAAAAATGAGAGATTTTCTGTTAATTTTTGATTATCTTGAGGATTAAGCTATGGTAATGCAGTCGTGGTTAAAATATTGAAAGTATAATAATAAAAATAATGAAGATTAGAATTAGCTTCAATTGAGCTTATGGAATATATACAAAAACATAATTTGATAAAAGTAATGTCTGGCTTAAGGCGCAAGAATAAGAAAATGAAAAACTTATTTACATAATGTACAAAAGATTTGAGCCGGCCATCGGAAATATCTTTATTTACGGGGCTGCTAACAAAAATGAATGATTTTTGAGCCCCAATGGACGCATAAAGCAGAATATATACAAAGCACTGTTGGAGGGGCTTGGGGATGGGTGGCCAGGGGATCATCGCCAGGTGAGGCCAGGAGAGCCGGGATGCAGAGGAGGGGGGCAGGGTGGTGATCCGCGGAGATCAGGGGGAGGCAGAGACGGGTTCAATAGTGTTGAGTCCAGGGGAGACCGTGGAGAGCAGACATACCGCAATGCTTAAAGTACACTGCGTGACATTGAAAATGGAACACCAAGAAATAGTGGCCAGAAAGTGATGAAACTCGGCAGACAGAGAGTGACAGGGACGAATAATAAGTGATCTTTATTTCAAAATGATAGTCATAATACAGAGCGAGAACGGCGTCGGCTTAGTAGCAAGTAGGACCACCGCGGACGGCGATGCACGCAGCAACACGTCTAGGTAGAGAGTCAATCAGAGTACGGATGGCGTCCTGAGGGATGGCTCTCCATTCCCTCTCAACCATTTGCCACAGTTCGTCTTCTGAACGCGGCTGTGGCAAGGCATGCAAACGGCGTCCAATGATGTCCCAGACGTGCTCGATTGGTGAGAGATCAGGAGAGTACGGTGGCCAGGGAAGCATCTGTACATCTTGCAGAGCTTGTTGGCTAATGCGAGCAGTGTGCGGTCGGGCGTTATCCTGCTGATAAAGGGCATTGGGTACCCCCTGAAGGTAGGGGAGTGTCACCGGTCGCAGCACATCATCAACGTATCGTTTGCCGTTATAGTGCCCTGAATACGAAGTAAAGGTGACCTGGAATCATACGCGATTGCGCCCCAAACCATGATTCCACGTTGTCGCACGGTGGGGCGTTTCACAATTGCTGCCGGATTGGAACTTTCTCCACGTCGACGCCACACGCGTACACGGCGACTATCACTGGACAAGCAGAAACGCGACTCATCTGAGAACACGACCCTGTGCCATTCCGTCATCCACGTCGATCTAGCCCGGCACCATTTCAAACGTTGGCGCCTATTCGGTGGGGTCAATGGCAGTCTTCTTAGCGGACGGCATGAGTGCAAGCCATTAGCAACCAATCGACGGGAAATGGTTCTGGTCGAGATGGAATGATCAAGGGTGTCTTGCGCATGTTGCAGGATGGCGGTACAAGTGGCTTGTGGGGCCGCCACTGCTTGTCGAAGGATACGCCGATCCACACGTGCTGACGTCACTCTGGTTGCACCGACATTCCTATACATTGCCACATTTCCTTGTTCCAACCATCTTCTCCATAGTCGGTGCACCGTGGACGCACCAAGGTGTGTATCAGCTGCGATTTGACGTATGGACCAACCTGCCCTTTTCAGTCCGATCACCATGCCCCTCGTAAAAGCGTCTGTCTGCTTGAACTGCCTCCGTTTACGATGACCTGGCATTCTCTGTTATTACTCGTGTCTTTTGACACAAGAACAAAATTTCTACAATGATTTTCCTTGAAGAAATAACGACACGAATACTGTCCTTTCTGCAAGTTCCTTCCCTTATATCTTACTCCATGTGCGCACGAGAGCTGCGCATTTTACATCATCTGCATAACTCGGTTAGGCGCGTCTACCCTGAAATTTGCATAATTTTCTGGCCACTATTTCTTGGTGTTCCATTTTCAATGTCACGCAGTGTATATGATTTTTAAGCCCAAAATAATGTAGCAAGCAGACAAGCCGCAATACACTATATCAAAGTACCAAGGTGCTGTACGCAACCAAGGTTGTTCAAAAAGGTTAGATTCCCCAGGGCCATCAGGAAAAAACAACAATGAGTTTTTATAGGTGAAGCGTGACCTCTGGCGGTCGATTTAACAGAGTATTTGTATCTATGAAATATAATTTTAAATGAAATAATATTTTAATATAACATGTATATAAATAGAAATAGAATTCAAACATTCCCCTGAAGAGAATGACAGAAAATCATTGAAATGTTGGGAGTTAAAATATAGGTTGATGTGGCTGTGTTTTTTCTCTAAATCTACTTCTAACCAACAAATAATATTCAAAACAAACTTCTACTCTCCTTACTGCGATGAAAAAATATTGGGAGGACTTGGTCTATCAGTGGTGAACCTTCCCAGCAGTTTCACCAATTTAATCTACCAGACCACTTCTTTAGAGCTCTAATACTGTATTGGATCATTCTGCTTCTATATGTTGCACTGAATAGGGTGGAATCTTAGAAATGGTTAAAGAAAAACTATGGACATAAGCTTTTAGGACAGTAGAATTACATTTAAATATTTTTATATCGAGCAATGCTCTTCCACAAACAATAAGTACAAGGCCAGTTAGGTATAATTGATTATAAGGTGATAAAAATTCATCTATATATAACAAATGAAATCTCTTAAGCATCAAAATTTATTTTATGCAAATGATTAAAATTGTTTCAAAGAAAAATATGGCGCTCATTGTTTCATTCTTAAATAACTAAAAGCTTATGTCCATAGTTTTCTTGAATACCATTTCTATGTGAATCTGTATAAGACCGACAGTCTTAATAAAGCTGTATGTGTGTGAATACCATTTTCCAAGATTCACTCTTTATTGTAGCATATATAAGCAGAATGATCCAATACAGTATTAGAGCTCTAAAGAAGCGGTCTGGTAGATTAAATTGACCGCTAGGAGGGTTTACCACTTATGAACTCAAGCCCCCCCCCCAATATTTTTTCATCGCAGTAAGGAGAGTAGAAGTTTTATTTATATTTATAAAGAAACTATCTTGTTTTAATGCATCTATTTCTCATATATAACATTTGCAAGGTATTAGATTATAATACAAATGAAAATACCAAAACGCGAATGTTTCTTTTCTCAAATAAATTAAACTTCTACTGTCCTTACTGCGATGAATAAATATTGGGAGGTCTTGGTTATCAGTGGTGAACACTCCTAACGGTTTCACAAATTTAATCTACCAGACTGCTTTCTTTAGAACTCTAATACTGTATTGGATCATTCACTTACGTTATAACGTTTAAGAGAAGTTTATTTCGGTATATAACATTAGCAATCTTCATATCCTTCCTTTATGATAAGAATTTACAAATTCTCCAGCACTTTTTTAACACCCGATTCTTCATATTTTATCTCCTAACACTTTTAAATTACCTCTTCAGAGGGGTAAACCTTGCCATTTTATTACCATGAGATATGGCACTAAAACATGGGTATTCCTGAATTTAAATCAGTAAGGGTGATTAGGACAATTCATTATGCAAATTTTATCATAGCGATCACACACAGACAGGCACAATGAGCATTTTTCATATTTCTTCTTTCATTGTAATATGTTAATACAAAGAAATATTATGTCATCTATATATAACGAATGAAGACATTAAGACGCAAATGTATTTTTTTTTCACAAATATATCAAACTTCTACTGTCCTTACTGCGATGAAATAAATATTGAGAGGACTTGGCTCATCAGTAGTGAATTCTTTCAGCAGTTTCACCAATTTAATCTACCAGACCGTTTCTTTAGAGCTCTAATACTGTATTGGATCATTCTGATTTTATATGCTACACTGAAAGGTGAAAGCTTAGAAATGGTATTTAAGCAAACTATGGACATAAGATTTTAGGAAAGTAGAAGTTTGATTTATTTGTGAAAAGAAACATTCGCATTTTGGTGTTTACATTTGTATTATATAGATGGCGTTTTATTGCTATGTATCAGAATATACTCGTTCGTTACTTGCAGAAACTGAGAGATATAAATTTGTATAAGAATTGAATGCCGCAATTGAAACAATTTGTAGAAAATGTTTAGGTGTTGGTTTCGATCTAGGTTCCAAGTTGGCCAAACTCCAGCCATATTTCACTAGGTTTTTCTTTAAAATTCCATTGAGAATCTGGAAAATTCTTCGAGAATTTTCTAGAAGATGATCGATGCCAAAATGGCCTTGATCTTTTGGCATTGTTCCCACCCAAACTACGCCCCGTTTTCTGCTTTACATTTTGTACATAACATTTATTATCGTTAGAAACACGTTGCTATTGTTATTTATCTTTTCAATAGCACTTATCTTCAATTTTGATAAATATTTTTGTAAATGTATTTGCTACTTTAACTAATTTATTCTTAGGTCTTACCAAGCTGTTGCTGTGAATAATCGATATTGTTTTCTAAACTATAAGGTTATTGTTGATGATTGACAGATTTCTTCTTTTAAATGTATTATTTATTATACATACATTACAATAAGAAAACACAATAAATACAAAAGATAATAGTGGCTATATATATATTTCTTAATCAAGTTTTGTTCGTTACTTTTAACAACAATAACTTTTATTTGGTTATCATCATATCCAATCTCACAGAATATATATACAGTATATATATATATTTATTTATTTTTATAAAATTAAATATTCCAACAGTTATCCTAAAAGGTTCATAAACACTTGCAACAAAGTCAAAATATATATCCATATAATCTATTATCACAGAATAATTATATTTGAATACTCTGTTGTCAGTTTATCATCATAAATATTTGTTA
>CP092863.1:68446985-68464697 GCA_030710605.1 Cordylochernes scorpioides | reverse complement strand
GCTCTGGCGGATGTATGAGTTCCGGCACTACGCCGAGTTTGGCACGGCTGAAAGCCCTTCAAAAGCCGAGGAGAAGCCTGTAAGGCTCGGCACAAAAGCACAGCCCAATGCGGAAATACCAGCGAAAAACGCTTTGCAATTCAATTCTTCAATGAAATCGACGAAGAATCAAAGATATGTAAATCCGGCTACCGGCGGCAAGGATGCAAATCCGGCCGCGCCGACCGACTTTGCCGCTTCTTCATCTTCTGAAGCTGCTGCCCAGGCCCACATAAACTGGGCAGAATTAACGGAGGATAGCAACTCCGAATATGAGGGCAACTTCACCGTTGTCCAGAAAAGAAAGAGACGTCGCGGCTCGGCGAATTCGTCTCCAGCGGCCGCACCTTCCTCCAATTTAGGAGGTGCCAGATCTAACCGCCGTCCACAATCTTCGGCGGGATGGGCGCCGCGCGCCCAGGAAGTCAGAACTACCCGAGCGCATATCGTGGAGGCCAGGGCGCGACAGGCGTCTTCCACCGAGGACCAATGCGTCTATGTGGAGCGCAGCCCTGAACTGGAGCCCTATCACTACATGAGGGCCATTGAAAGGTTGTTCGGAGGAACCAGGGAGGTCTTCCAAATGACCAAAATGAACGGCCACTTCCTGGTGGGACTGGCCAACAGAGGCCTGGCCGAGCGCCTCGTCAACGAGGGCCTCGAGGTGGAGGGAACACTCCACAGGGCTTTCCCGTTCCGCAAGAGGGCGGTGAGAATAACAGTGGGAAACCTCCCCTTCTTCGTGGGGGATTCAGCCGTCATCAGCGCCCTGGCACCGTTTGGGAAAGTAACATCAATCGCCCCAAAACTGATGAAGGCTGGCTCTTACACCTACAACGACGGCCGCCACGAGGCGTTTATCATCCTCCGCGAAGGAATGGCAATCGAGAGGCTTCCCACCCGCCTAGACATCACCATCAAAGGCGAGGCCTGGCCCGCATACCTGTCCTCCGGGATTAGGTGCTCCAGGTGCCGTGGCCAACTGCCCACTGCTGGCAGGGCGAACCACCGCTCCTGGACCGGCCACACCTACCCCTTCCACCAGCGTCCCACCAGCGACTGCGACTGGGCTGCCTCAGCAGCCATCTGCCCAGCATCCACCTTCGGCGTCCCCCAGTCCAACCATGGAGCTCTCCGACGTGCCTCCCGCGAGCCGTGCCGCGCTCCTTCCACCTGCTGCACCCCGGGCACCACCACCAGCGCCTTTGGCCTTACCTGTGGAGGACACGTCTCCTGCCCCTCCACCTGTGATACCAGCTCCGTCCTTGCGGGCACCTGGGGGTTCCGTGAGCCCTCAATCAACGAAGTCGGAACCCCCCGCTCAGGACATTGAAATGACCGCCATCGAGGAGTCCTCCGCTTCCTCTACATCATCGAGCAGGAAATCTACGAGAGATGACCTCGTGGCGTTCATCCGGAGAAGCCCCACCGTGTCCTTTGCTGGGACGGACGCTCTTGGGCGGGAGGAGGTCTTGGACCTCCTCTCCTCGAAGACCAAGGCCCAAAGAAAAGGCTCGCTCCTGACACCTCCGCAGAGCGATGCTCTTGCCGGTCTAATTAAACAACTCCTTGACCTGAAGCCCGCAGGCAATACCAATGTCTATAAAATCTTACATCAGGTCAAGGCCGAGCTGAAGACCGGACCGGCGGCAGTGCCCCCAACACCTCCACTGCCTGCGCCTCGGTCTGCTCATCCGGCGCCGCCCGTTCCCCACGGAGAAGAGACTAAACCGGCCATGACAACACCTCCGCCTCCACTGCCTACCTAGATGGAGGAGGAACATCTGGACCCCCAGGACTTGTTGGAGGACCTATTTGATGAGCTGAATTCAGACACTGAATTAAAGCCTTTACGCGACTCAGGGTTCAGCACGTACGACCTCGTCTATGCAATCCTACACAGAAACGAGAGGGCGCTTCTCATTGCGAAACTCTCGCCTAGCCAGAAGACCATCTATGCTGGTTTCATTAACATCGTCATCGAGCGCACCCAGCACTGCGATAACCATATTCGCCAAAGATTAGCCAGCTTCAGGAAGGCCCTAAACTCCTGACGGGACCCAGGTGTCCCCTCGGTGTGAGCTCCACCTACTAATGTAAATAGTAACTTTCCTCTTAACTTTTCGGAGTGAAATATTGACAAATTGTCAATAAAGTGGTTTTAATTGTCAATTGCTTTATACATAATACAAAGACATTATACATAACGGCGAATACATAATAATACAATTACTTTATACATAATACAAAGACATTATACATAACGGTGAATAATATTATTACGGCGAATACATAATAATACAATTACTTTATACATAATACAAGGACATTATACAAGTACATAACGGCGAATAATATAGGTATTTCAATTTTTTTTGCAAGTGTTTACGAACCTTTGGGATAACCTTGTAAAATTGATTTCTTAGGAAGGTGTTCTTTTGTTAGAGAGGCAATTCCAGGTTGGTTGTGCTATAATGACTACTGTCCTTAAATTTTGTCTATGAGAGAGAGAGAGAGAGAGGGAGAGAGAGAGAGAGACAGAACAGAACATTTCTACAAAAGAGGCACTTTGGTTTATTAGATATGTAGCAGGATAGATGAAGGCTATCTTGTAGAGGCTATATTCTGCTGGATCCAATCTTTGTAGACTGATACCCGGGTATATACACCAGAAACCCAGGTTTGGCACACTGGAACCCGAACGACACCACGCCCACGATGGACCATTTGGACCCTTCGAGCAGCATCAGGGGGCCTCCTGAGTCCTTCTTACCACTCGCGGCAGAAGTATTGAATTGTGTTGCTTCATTGACAAACACTTCGTAGATATGGCCTTCGTCCAAATGTTGAATACATAGACCCTGAATATGGCCGAATAACTTTTAAAAGGCTACAGCGCCACTGTTGTGGCTTTAGAGACCACCCGTTGATTTCACCTCGCTTATGTCTACTCCCCAGGCATCTCCATCAAAAGAGAAAATTGCTCAAAGTATAAACGGTAAAAATGCCTTTCTTTATTAATGAAAAATGCAAGCTTTCGGATCTTTATAACCCTTCTACAGGCACTTTTAAAGAATAAAGAAAGGCATTGCTACCCTTTATATATGTTATATTGAAATATTATTTTATTTAAAATTATAATTTCATAGATTCAAATATTCTGTTAAATCGACCGCCAGAGGTCACGCTTCCCCTATAAAAACCTCATTGTTGTTGTTTCCCGATGGCCGGCTCAAATCTTTTGTACATTATGTAAATAAGTTTTCCATTTTTTTCAATTCTTACGCCTTAAGCCAGGCAAACCTTTCTCAAATTATGTTTTTTATTTATCCATAAGTTCAATTAAAGCTATTTATGATAGCTAATTTTTATTATAATCTTTTCCACGATTGCATACCAAAATCAAGCCGAAAATATCTCTATTTTTATATTATATATATAAAATTAAAGGAATTAAAAGCACGAATATTTCTTTTATACATAATACAAACTTCTACTGCCCTTACTGCGATGAAAAAAAATATATTGGGAGGGCTTGGCTCATCAGTGGTGAACCCTCCCAGCGGTTTCGCCAATTTAATCCACCAGACCGCTTCTCAGAGCTATAAATACTGTATAAATACTGTAATAAATACTGTATTGGACGATTCTGCTTATATACGCAGCACTGAAGGGTGGAATCTCAGAAATGGTTTTCAAGAAAACTATGAACATAAGCTTATAGGACAGTAGAATTACATTCAAATATATATATTATATATATATATATGTATTTTATATTTTGTCTATGAATGTATATTTAAAATACAATATAACGCGGCTGATGATTGTAAAACGAAAATTGCAATTATACCGCGAATGTTTCTTTTAAACAAAAATCGAAATCTATTTTTAAAGAGAAATAACGATTATTTCTAACTTTAAGGATGAAGTATGATAGGATGAATTGTGAAGAGTAATGACAAACGGAAAAATAAAAGTGTCCAGGGGCGGGAATCGAACCCACAACCTTCTGATTTACCGGGCAGGTGCCATGTCCACTAGGCTACCCTGGATGTATTTTTCCGTTCGTAAATAATATTTAAAGTAACTTATAATACATTTAAAATACAATATAACGCGGCTGAATGTATATGTTGAAACGAAGGAGCTTTAAGCCAAAAAACATACAATTTATTATAAAGAAACATACAGCTTTCTTCTTAAAACTGATCGTGAATTTAAAGGTTGCTATTGGTTAACGCTATCTATCGGAAAATTTATTAACCAATAATTGATTAAAAATAAATCCTGTATATTATCTAAATACCTTTTTTTGTTATTAATTAATTTTTATAATTAATCGTTGATTTTTTTTATCTTTTCGTCCATTTCATAAATTAGAATTGAGAATGAGTTTGGTAATATATTTTACCTTTGATTTTTAATACACTCTGTAATTATGAAAATGGAACCTCTTTTTAGGCTTTAATATAAAAAAATCCCTTTTATAATATCAATTTGAGTGAAAAATTCCATCAAAGAAAAAAATTAAAAGAATATCTTGCCTGTAAATGGAATTTTTCTTTTAAACATTGTTTCATGGTTACTTGCACTCGCTGGTGGGGTTGGACTTTTACAAGAATCGGGGGTCATTGGAGCATTTTTTTTTAATCAGAAAAAAAGTGACCAATGCGGGAATCGAACCTGGGTCGTAGCGGTCAAAAACCAACGGTTTAGACCATCCTTCCACCGACCTCCTTTGATCAAACAATAAAATAACTAACCAATAACAGAATAGAGAGTCCTACAAGATGATTAGACAACTGTAATAGAACCATTTTATAAAAATATATTGTAGTTTATTAAGTACTTATCATTGATTATATTGCCACGTGGAAAATTAGAGAAGAAAAACTTCAGAATGTAACAGAAATTTAAGGCAAGAACAAACTATGAAATGATAAACAAAAGATAAGCAACGAGGGAAGGCTGGTACATACTCTAGCCTTCTCACTGTTACCATCTGACCAGAGATGACATTCTGGACATCTAACGGTGGTAAAAGTGGCATGATAATATATCTCTATGTATCTATCAACTGTTTGTAAGCTATTAAATTATCTCCCCCAGGATGATCACGACTACATCACAAAATATGAGGGAGGTTTACAGAGCAGAATAATATAAACATAAAAATGATACTCTGTTAAAAAAATAATGAATACTTTGTAACAATATTTCCACGTAGAAAATCAGGAAAGACAAACTTCAGGATGACACATTAATTTAAGACAAGAACAAACTATGAATTATAAACAAAAGATAAGGAATGAGGGAAGTTTACAGAGTAGCATAATATTGTTGCACCCTCTACCAAGCATCTCTACCAATTGTTGCACCAATTTGCAGCTTTGCAGGGTCGTCGACCTTGGTTTCTTCCTTCTTGGTGTTATACACGTTTCCCAAGCGGGTTTCCATACTTAAAGCAAATACCTTCGTCCAAATTTTTATAATACTCAATTTGTTACAAACCACGGAAATTTCAAAAGTTTTTTAAAAGAATAAAGGCAGTGGAGGATTCAAGTTGCTTTTGTGGTATTGAGGAACAAACCACAAGACATCTACTGATCGATTGCCCAGCATTTCAAGATTATAGAATGAAGAATGAGCTAGTTGTTTGTGAACTTAACGATTTGATTTCCGATAAAAAATCATATTTAAAATTCAATTCATTTTGTAAATACATTCTAAACATTCTACAAAATCTAGATCTCTAATGTTTTCATGCGTTGAATAATGTAAATAACTTATGTAAATAAACTTTTCTCCTTGTTTGACGCAAGTATCCCTTGCGGGATATAGCGCTTTGGAAATAAAATAATTGTAAAAGCAAATAAAGGAAAGTAAATAAAAATAAATTACCTTTTAAATTTATTGTGTTTATTTATTCGTTGTCTTCCTCGTAGGTCGTGACCCGCAGTCTAGGTCCTCTCTCGCTCCAATAACCAATCAAGATATATGTACAATAACAATATTACAAAAGGAATGAAACTATAAAAAGGAATGATGATAATCGAAATAATCTGTTTTAAGTAAATATTAAATATCATATAATATTTTGAATAAATGTAGGGCGCATTGATGCAACAATATAAATATAAAAAATGATACTCTATTAATAAAATAAAAAAATACTTTGCTACAATAGCTAACCAATAACAGAATAGAGAATCCTACAAGGTGATTAGACAACTGTAAAATAACCATTTTATAATAATATATTGAAGTTTATTAAGCTCCATTACTCCTGATAAATACACTACTTCTTGCAAAGGTTCAACCCCACCAGCGAGTGCAAGTAACCAAACGGGGCTTTGACTCATTTGTAAGTGCAAAGTCGAACTGATTTTCACATGTGTAGACATGTGGTGCACTTACAGTAAAAGCAGTCGCCTACTTCTACCCACCATGATTACCATGGCCTGTACCACGTGTACTAGGGATAAGCAAAAAAAAAATACACTACTTTGTTCTTCACAGGCAAAGGACCCTATTTAAGTTTTCCCTTTGACTTGAGAGTTATAAATGATCCAACATGTGAATGCTGTCTAGATGCTGAAACACCAGAGTGTTGGCTTGCCCTCTGACTAACCAAATTGTACTTGCTTACTTTGATATAATGCCATCTTTCTGTATATACTCAATCTTATGAAAACTTTGGTAAGTTTAGAACAATTTGTACACAGATTTATAAATCACTACTAATTCATCGTGTAAATAATTAAAGATATATATTACACAAATAAATTTACTGGCAATGCGTTTCTTTTAAATGTCATCAAATATTATCTCTACAGACCTTGGTATCACCAAGACCTCTCATTCAATAACTCATATCATTGCAGTAAGGTCTGTAGAGATAATATTTGATGATATTCAAAAGAAACGCATTGCCAGTAAATTTATTTGTGTAAGGTTTTAACGATAGATGGCAATTAAATTTGATTTACTAAAGATATATATCTGAAGAGACAAGGGTCGCCTCTCCCGTCAAAATAGACGTCTAAAACCAGACGCCATCTATTGACCGTTTCCGCAACTAGCGGGCTCTGGTCGTTGACAAAGCTACAACACCAGCTTTGTCACCGACCCGAGGCCGCTAGTTGCGGCGACGGTCAATAGATGGCGTCTGGTTTTAGACGTCTATTTTGACGGGAGAGGCGACTCTTGTCTCTTTAGATCAATTTCCTCCCGGAAAAATTTCCATCTAAAAGATATATATGTAAATAATTCTAATATAGCACAATATATAGTCTGATAGACTTCGTGCTTCTGTAATAATAGATTAAAAATAAAGTTTATTAAGTACTTATCATTGATTATATTCTAATCAATTCTGAGTGTGTGTGCGCTATTGAATCAGTTAACTTCCCAATATGACAGTGTCCTAATGTCACCTGTCATAGAAAATCGATAGCTGACAATCAATTATTGATTTTTATAATCGATAACTTCGGTTATCTTCCATCCGTAGTTTGAAAGTAATTCTCGCCTTGTGTGATCACCTGTTGAGAATTGATTGATCAAAATAGGATATTGGATCTAGTCACCTTCTTTACCTTGTGTTTAACGTATTTATCATCAGTTGAGTTTTCTTCTTATGGGGTAAAGTTTAATTCCTATATGGAGATATCACTACATACGAATTTATCTAGCTTGAATTCATATTGTGGCGAAGAAATAATTTATTATTCAATATTATACAATGAAAATATATGACAGATTATTTTCAACATGTGCTCCTGGTCATGATATGCCTACTTTGTTTTTAAATATCAACACTTGATCCACTTATTTTTTTCAATTGTTTTTTCATATATTACTCTGTATTTGTAAAATCATCATTAAAATATTTCTTTACATGCTTGTTCAAGATTCTCTAGCTGTAGATAGTTTGGTTGATAATTGTCGATTAGTCGTACTGACGTCATCAATAAATACTTTGACATCTTAAGATATACAAAGAATTGATTTCTACGCTACAATATTTTTCACTATTAAAGAATTAAAAATAAAGAAGGCATCTCCTGACCACGAGCACATGTGCTTTTTAGATGGCAGAGCGCCATCTAGTGGAGCAAAAATAAACTAAACGTTTATTTAGCTTGCTCCGTGATATTTGGCCAACCCAATTTCTTGATAAATCAAGAAAAGCCATCCACGAACGCGTTTCGCGCTGTTGGCGCTCGTCAGCGTGGAGCAGGCTGTAACCACTGCGACCAAAAATATGTTTTGGTACAATGGCTTCCCGAGAAATCAAGAAATGGGTATTTAAGGCCAAATTTGCGTAAAGACGCTTAACACATGAAAATACAATAGAAAAAAATAAAAGATAAGTGGGTCAGGTGTTGATATTAAAAATAAAGAAGGCATCTCCTGACCTCGAGCACATGTGCATTATTAAAGAACTAGACGAATGGCCCGGGCAACGCCCGGGTTTTACCCGAGTGCGAATATATTTTAAAAACGTTGTCTTGGGTGGTCGCTATAGACAGGGTGGTCTGTATAGACAGGTGTATGTATCACACAGCTGATAACAGGGTTGTCTAGATGGCCGCTATAGACAGGGTGGTCTGTATAGACAGGTGTATGTATCACACTGCTGATAACAGGGTTGCCTAAAGTGACCGCTATAGACAGGGTGGTCTCTATAGACAGGTGAATGTAACACACTGATGATAACAGGGTTGCCTAAGGTGACCGCTATAGACAGGGTGGTCTGTATAGACAGGTGAATGTAACACACTGATGATAACAGGGTTGCCTAAGGTGACCGCTATAGACAGGGTGGTCTCGATAGACAGGTGAATGTAACACACTGATGATAACAGGGTTGCCTAAGGTGACCGCTATGGACAGGGTGGACTGTATAGACAGGTGGATGTAACACACTGATGATAACAGGGTTGCCTAAGGTGACCGCTATAGACAGGGTGGTCTGTATAGACAGGTGAATGTAACACACTGATGATAACAGGGTTGCCTAAGGTGACCGCTATAGACAGGGTGGTCTGTATAGACAGGTGAATGTAACACACTGATGATAACAGGGTTGCCTAAGGTGACCGCTATAGACAGGGTGGTCTCTATAGACAGGTGAATGTAACACACTGATGATAACAGGGTTGCCTAAGGTGACCGCTATAGACAGGGTGGTCTGTATAGACAGGTGAATGTAACACACTGATGATAACAGGGTTGCCTAAGGTGACTGCTATAGACAGGGTGGTCTGTATAGACAGGTGAATGTAACACACTGATGATAACAGGGTTGCCTAAGGTGACCGCTATAGACAGGGTGGTCTCTATAGACAGGTGAATGTAACACACTGATGATAACAGGGTTGCCTAAGGTGACCGCTATAGACAGGGTGGTCTGTATAGACAGGTGAATGTAACACACTGATGATAACAGGGTTGCCTAAGGTGACCGCTATAGACAGGGTGGTCTGTATAGACAGGTGAATGTAACACACTGATGATAACAGGGTTGCCTAAGGTGACCGCTATAGACAGGGTGGTCTGTATAGACAGGTGAATGTAACACACTGATGATAACAGGGTTGCCTAAGGTGACCGCTATAGACAGGGTGGTCTGTATAGACAGGTGAATGTAACACACTGATGATAACAGGGTTGCCTAAGGTGACCGCTATAGACAGGGTGGACTGTATAGACAGGTGGATGTAACACACTGCTGATAACAGGGTTGTCTAGAATGGCCGCTATAGACAGGTGTATGTATCACACAGCTGATAACAGGGTTATCTAGAATAGCCGCTATATACAGGGTGGTCTGTAAAGACAGGTCGATGTATCACACAGCTGATAACAGGGTTGTCTAGAGTGGTCGCTATAGGCAGGGTGGTCAGTGGTCGCTTTAGACAGGGTGGTCTGTATAGACAGGTGGATGTAACACACTGCTGATAACAGGGTTGCCTAAGGTGACCGCTATAGACAGGGTGGTCTCTATAGACAGGTGAATGTAACACACTGATGATAACAGGGTTGCCTAAGGTGACCGCTATAGACAGGGTGGTCTGTATAGACAGGTGAATGTAACACACTGATGATAACAGGGTTGCCTAAAGTGACCGCTATAGACAGGGTGGACTGTATAGACAGGTGGATGTATCACACAGCTGATAACAGGGTTGTCTAGAGTGGCCGCTATAGACAGGTGTATGTATCACACAGCTGATAACAGGGTTATCTAGAATAGCCGCTATATACAGGGTGGTCTGTAAAGACAGGTGGATGTATCACACAGCTGATAACAGGGTTATCTAGAATAGCCGCTATATACAGGGTGGTCTGTAAAGACAGGTGGATGTAACACACTGCTGATAACAGGGTTGTCTAGAATGGCCGCTATAGACAGGTGTATGTATCACACAGCTGATAACAGGGTTATCTAGAATAGCCGCTATATACAGGGTGGTCTGTAAAGACAGGTGGATGTATCACACAGCTGATAACAGGGTTGTCTAGAGTGGTCGCTATAGGCAGGGTGGTCAGTGGTCGCTTTAGACAGGGTGGTCTGTATAGACAGGATGGATGTAACACACTGCTGATAACAGGGTTGCCTAAGGTGACCGCTATAGACAGGGTGGTCTCTATAGACAGGTGAATGTAACACACTGATGATAACAGGGTTGCCTAAGGTGACCGCTATAGACAGGGTGGTCTGTATAGACAGGTGAATGTAACACACTGATGATAACAGGGTTGCCTAAAGTGACCGCTATAGACAGGGTGGACTGTATAGACAGGTGGATGTATCACACAGCTGATAACAGGGTTGTCTAGAGTGGCCGCTATAGACAGGTGTATGTATCACACAGCTGATAACAGGGTTATCTAGAATAGCCGCTATATACAGGGTGGTCTGTAAAGACAGGTGGATGTATCACACAGCTGATAACAGGGTTGTCTAGAGTGGTCGCTATAGGCAGGGTGGTCAGTGGTCGCTTTAGACAGGGTGGTCTGTATAGACAGGTGGATGTAACACACTGCTGATAACAGGGTTGTCTAGAATGGCCGCTATAGACAGGTGTATGTATCACACAGCTGATAACAGGGTTGTCTAGAGGGGGGCAGGGAGGACACGTGTTCGCCGGCAGCCAATGGGCGCGCATTCTATCCGTGAGCTTCAGACAGAATAAGGCAATTATATATATAGATTGTAGATACTGAGATGTCGAAAGAGTTTAAACAATATGGCTCTAAAGTGTGAAAATATATAAAATACCAATTAAGCTGAGATTTCGTTCTGTAAGATGGTGTCATTTGGAAGTGTCACTATATACGAATTTATCTTCCTAAAATTTCTATTTTCAGCTATTTGTAAATAGTAAATACTTAGCGATGAGATAATGTCTCTAAGTGATGAAATTATCAACAACTTCACCAATTAAGTTAAGATTTCTTTTTGTAAGAAAACGTTTGATTCCTATATGTAGGGGTGTCACTATATACGAATTTATCTACCTCTAATTCCTATTTCTTCTATTTAAATATATCAGATACTTAGATTGTCATTACCAGTAGAGAACAACAACAACAGTTCAACCATTAGAAAAGAACAACAACAACTTCGATATGACTATATGTCTCTAAGTGGTTAAATTATCAAAAGCTTAATTAAGTTGAGATTTCTTGTTATGAGGTAACATCTAATTCCTATATAATTGAGGGTTCTCAATATAGAATCTGTCTCTACCTTGAGGGACGACCTAGAGTCCATCTACTTGACCAGCTCGGTAACTCCAAGGAAGAGGCTCTAAGGACGTCTATCAACCATCCAAAAAGACTTATCCAGAACTCATTTTTATTGAAAAACACGCTCAATTTATATATTAAAGAAATTTACATACTAATTTATACATTTAGATATAGATGAAGAATTCTTCCTGATTTGAAATTAAACGAAAAAACATGGTGAAGGAAGACGAGTTTCTTTTATTGATGCATAGGTGCAAGCTTTCGGGTAAAAACCCTTCAACAGGCGAGAAATGAAGCGCGACTTATAAGTCCTTATAAGTCGCGCTTCATTTCTCGCCTGTTGAAGGGTTTTTACCCGAAAGCTTGCACCTATGCATCAATAAAAGAAACTCGTCTTCCTTCACCATGTTTTTTCGTTTAATTTATACATTAAAATAAATTTACATACTTTTTATCTCTTAGTTTTTAAGTTACAAATATATTTACATAAAAAAATAGTGTTGACTACTATAGTAGTCGTAAGCTATATGGAGATATCACTATATACGAATTTATCTATCTCAAATTCCTATTTTTCTCTATTTAAATATAGAAGATACTTGATGTCAAAAGAGTTGAGACAATCAGGCTCTAAAGTGTAAAAAATATAATAATACAATACAAATTAAGTGAATTAATACAATATAAAAATGCAAATTAAGTTGAGATTTATTTTTGTAAGCTATATGGAGATATCACTATATACGAATTTATCTACCTCAAATTCAAATTATTTCGCTATCTAAGAATTGTAGATACTTTATGTCGAAATAGTTGAGACAATATGGCTCTAAAGTAAAAATATAATAATACAATACAAATTAAGTGAATTAATACAATATAAAAATACAAATTAAGTTGAGATTTCTTTTTGTAAGCTATATGGAGATATCACTATATACGAATTTATCTATCTCAAATTCCTATTTTTCGCTATTTGTGAATAACAAATACTTAGCGATATGACAATACGTCTCTAAGTGGTGAAATTACCAACAGGTATAACAATTAATTTGAGATTTCTTGTTATAAGGTAACATCTAATTTCTATATGGAGGTGTCACGATATACGAATTCATCTACCTAAAATATATATTTTTAGTTATTTGTAAATAGCAAATACTAAGCGATAAGACAATATGGCTCTATAAGTGATGAAATTATCAATAGCTTTACCAATTGAGATTTCTTTTTGTAAGATAACATTTAAATTATATATGGAGGGGTCAATGCATACACGAATCTATCCACAATATGCGTTTGTTTTAAAATTATTGAGAGTATATGTTTCAATAATATACGAAATTGATTGAACAAACTTATTTCAGAGAGAATCCCATTAAATAAAACTAATTTTAACGTTAAAATACAATTCGATAAGTAGATTTAATATCTAATTAACCTTTTGTTTTATTGGATAAAATCTTGCCAATAGGTCAAAGGAAGATCGAATACTTCAGTGAGAGATATACATTTCCAAGTCTTCATTACCTTTGACGGTTATTAAACGAATTTAAATCTTTATTTTGTACGCGATTCGAATTATACAAGGTTGTCCCAAAAGTTCGTAAACACTTGCAAAAAATTGAAATACCACAAATTGAAAATCACCTCTCCACCATGCAGTTAACAGGACTTAGGGATGGCATTCTATAGTTTTATATTGTAACAAAGTATTTATTATTTTATTAGCAGAGTATTATTTTTTATGTTTATATTTTGCTATACTCTGTAGACTAACGATGGATCTTTTGCTTATCTTTTGTTTTATCATTCATAGTTTGTTCTTGCCTTAAATAAATTGCTGTGTCATCCCGAAGTTTGTCTTTCCTAATTTTCCACTTGGCAAAATATTTTGAAACGAAGAAAATATCGCGGTTCTTCTTCTTCTTTCTTATCTCCACTCAATCATATAAGGGTATCAAGTTGTGACCCTTGATGATGTCTGTTTGACCCTCATCATGACTGGGTGAAGTAGAATGCGTCTGCCTTTGTCATTAAGACTGGGAGCACTACTCAGTGGCAAGCCGACTTAGCTCCAAAATAAATGGCTGCCTCTTACATGAGGAACAGACACCATGTGCAGCTGCTCCTAACATGGAGTACAACGCTGCACATCCTGTTACCTGGATTAGAAGCCCTTACAGGGTACTATCAGCCGGGCCAGCTGAACCCAGGTTTTTTACTGAGCTTGTTACTGCTCCCCCTCCTCCTTTTTCATCCAGGCTTGGGACCGGCAAGGGCGGAGTTCGTAGCTGGAGTAAATAGTTACAATACACACAGATAAATGGCATGCCACATTTTCCTCTATATATATTTGATTCCTAACTGTTCATTTTATAAATTAATCCAGGATTTCTCTCTCGACGAATTACAAAAATATTATAACTCGCTGCAACTCTTTTTATCCATTTGATTAAAGGAAGCTTTAAGGCAAACTCTTTTTCAACTAACAAAAAAGAATCAAAAAATCTTTTATTATTCAGTTTGCTGTAAAAAGGCTTTCCCAGAAAGCTTACTTTAATCAAAGAAATATTGAGTTATGACGCCTTATGGTTTTATTTGTAATTTGTCTATTTTATATTAAAACCCTATTTTAACTCCGCCCTTACCGGTCCCAAGCCTGGATGAAAAAGGAGAAGGGGGAGCTGTAACAAGCTCGCTAAAAAACCTGGGCTCAGCTGGCCATGCTGATAGTACCCTGTAAGGGCTCCTAATCCAGGGATACAGTATGAGCAGCGTTTGTACTCCATGTTTGGAGCGGCTGCACTTAGCGTCTGTTCCTCATGTCAGAGGCGGCCATTTATTTTGGAGCTAAGTCGGCCTGCCACTGAGTAGTGCTCCCAGTCTTAATGCCAAAGGCAGACGCATTCTACTTCACCCAGTGTAGAGAAAATAAAATAAGAAGAAGATATTAAAACCCAACTTAGATTGTTTAAAGATGTCCTGTATGTACACTAGGAGAGAGGACATAGAAAGACGTGTGACCTTGTCACCCCTAAATGACATTCCTGTCACGTCTCATGTCACGTATGGGTTCCGTGATTTAGCTTTTTTATCAATTATTTGTTTAAATTGATTTTAAACTTCTGGCTATTAATTGAATAATCAAAAATGTTTTTGGAGATTTGTTTCTTTTCTTTTTATTAAAAAATTGTAAAGATAGAGGTTGCCTGGCCAACATTCATATTTCTTCAAATTAAAGATACTTCAGCCAGTAAATCTATTGTGTCTCGACGTTTCCACAAAAATCTTTATCCTCGTCAGGAGCGAACAAAAATAAAAACATTTGGCAAAGCTTTGAAAATTATTCTTTTTTTTTTGTTCGCTCCTGAGGAGGACAAAATATTTTTGTCAAAACGTCGAGACAAAAAGATTTACTGACCGAAGTATCTTTTATTAAAACAGTTTCAAGATTTCAGGCATTTCTGCCCTTTCTACAGGATTTCTACAGGATTTCTACAGGATTTCTACAAGATTCAAACAATCTAAGTCATAAGACGTCACTACCTTTTTATTTTTGATCTTCTTTTGACTTATGGCAAGATTTTATCCAATAAAACAAAAGGTGAATTGAATATTCAAGCTATTTATCAAGTTAGGTTTTAACGTTAAAATTAGTTTTTTTTAATGGGATTCTTTGAAATAGGTTTGTTTATTCAATTTAGTATATTATTGATACAAAAAAACGCCGCCTGATTCCAAATTATTACTATAATAGTAATATGAAATGAAAGGATTTTTAAAAGCACGAATGTTTCTTTTATACATAATACAAATTTCTACTGTACTTACTGCGATGAAAAATATATTGGGAGGGCTTGGCTCATCAGTGGTGAACCCTCCCAGCGGTTTCGCCAATTTAATCCACCAGACCGCTTCTCAGAGCTCTAATACTGCATTGGACGATTCTGCTTATATACGCAGCACATAAGGATGGAATCTCAGAAATGGTTTTAAAGAAAACTATAGACATAAGCTTATAGGACAGTAGAATTACATTCAAATAATTGCATCGAGCAATGCTCTTCCGCAAACAATAAAGACAAGGTCAGTTAGGCATAAATTAACACAAAGCAATAACGCGTAGTAATAATAACTAATAATAATGACTTTATTTTTTAAAAAAAGTTTACAAGTTTTTCTCTAAAAAAGTATAGGGAATGGTCAGTCTATTTACAAATTTTTATTTACAACTTCAAAAAATAATAACTGTAAAAGTAAACAAAAGATATTTACATTTGTTATCTTGACTCCTGGTCAGTGCTGTGGCCCTCACAGATATGTTCCCCTGATGTCCTGCAGCTCTCCAGCAGTCTTTCTAGGACTGGTGGCTCCTCGATAAAATGGTCCCCTGGCCTTGATCCATTCTTGTCTGTCAGGTCTCCTGTCATCTGTTCTAGGTCGTTCTCCTGGATCTCTTCTATGGTCGTCCTGTGCTCCATGTCCGGTGTTCCACCTTCCTCGTCTTCACATGCCAGCTCCCTACATCGTTCCAACAATCTATCCATAGCTTCCATTTCTTTATTTCTCTGTAACTTATCGTGAGGTTCATTCTTCCTTTCTGTTGAGATAATTTCCATCGTCTTTTTTAGCACCAGGGATTGAATATATGAGAAGTACCTTTTTCTTATGTTTATTTCCTTCCTATATTGTTTGTTATATTTGGTTTCTATTCCATCCCATGTTAAGACTATCGGCACTACTTTTACGGGCATTTTTTCTTCGGTTTGGGCCATTTCCCTCTCCAGTAGCTGGTATTTTCTTTGTCAGCTCCGTAGTTTGGATATTGTCTTGGGAGGTAATGCCTATCTCCCCTATTATAAACTAATAATAATAATAGTTATAATAAACTAATAAAAATAATAGTAATAGTAAACTACCCCATGTTGATAATAGAGTTTGATCATTTTAATTTTAAACTTTAATATAGAGAGGGATTTCTGAATTTAAACTTGGATGGAACCTGAGCACATGTAAATTCGACAAATATTATAAATAATTTATTAGTTAAATTTTTTTTTAAAATGGTTACGGGATTTATGAGCCATGCTGTAGTTCATTGCTCATACCCTGCAAATACCGACCTGAAAGAAATTGCATACTGATTTCTAATTACATAAACGCTGATTGGCTGATTACAAATACGTAATTGTATAGAGCCAATCAGAAGATGAATAGACTACATATATATATTGTTTTGATGTATATAGATAAAGAAGAGAGGCGTTTCTCTGATCATATATATCCACATGTATATATAATATACAAATATTAATATGATAATATATAATGATATATGAAGAGTAGATTATACTTATTGATATATTTTATAATTCTGATAATTTTTAATATATGCATATAATACTTGGCACAATTATTCTACATACATATTTGATAACTTAATCCCAATTCACAAATTTTCAGGAAAACGTCACACGAATTTTGACAAATTTAAAATGATATAAATAGACAGAATTGACATAATATCCCTAGTGTCTTATATTTAGAAATTTCGGTAATATTTAGTTTTAGTAAATATTTAAAAAAATAGTAGAAAGAATTTTTCTATAACTTATGGAAACAATAAACTTCCAAAATTTCAAAACTATGCACAAAGAAACTTCGTTTTTATGTTTTTTTACCCTATTCTGTATTTTTATTTTTCACTTTTACGTCAGTCGAAATTAATTATTTGGTAAATTTTTCGTAGACCTAATGTAAAGATATAATTATATATTTTCAAATTCAATTATAAACTTTATTTTCTATATTAAAATATTTAAATTATATTGGGTTGTTAAGAAAGTTTTTTCGGTTTTATTCGACAATTTTATTTAGACAAAATTCTTCCAACAGCAAATGATC
>CP092863.1:68331450-68446885 GCA_030710605.1 Cordylochernes scorpioides | reverse complement strand
ATATCCCATATATCCACCATCAATAGACTTATAATCATTGCGGTATGTCTGCTCTCCACGGTCACCCCTGGGCTCAACACCATTGGACCCGTCTCTGCCTCCCCCTGAACTCCGCGGATCACCACCCTGCCCCCACTGATCCTCCTCTACATCCCGGCTCCCCTGTCCTCACCTGGCGATGATCCCCTGGCCACCCATCCCCAGGCCCCTCCAACTGTGCTTTGTATATATTCCGCTTTATGCGTCCATCGGGGCTCAAAAATTATTTATTTTGGTTAGCAGCCCCGTAAAAAAAAGATATTTTCTCTCTCTATATATAAAAATCGATATTAAAATATTGAAATATTAAAATCAAAATTATATCAATTTCAAGTGCATTCAAATCTTTCATGTATGTATTCATTAATTTAATAGCTATACAAATTCAAGTTCTATTTGCATATCTTACAAGGTTGTCCTAAAAGTTCGTAAACACTTGCAAAATTTGAAATACCAATATTATTCGCCATATTATTACTCGCCGTTATGTATAGTGTCTTTGTATTATGTATAAAGTAATTGTATTATTATTATGTATTATTATATATTTGCCGTAATAATATTATTCGCTAAGCTATAAGAAAAACACGAACTTTTGGGACAATCTTATATCTTCTATATTAATAAAATGGAAATTTCATAAGTGGACATCACTAAAAACTTTCGTTACAATGCATCAATTTCGACCAAATTTTCAACATTTATGTAAAACGAGATGGAGCAGGTTTTGCTTAACATCAAAATATTTTTCCTAACTTTAACATACATAACTTTGCTGTTATCGATAAAATGCAAAAAAATTCAACAGAGTTAAAGTGTTTACACTTTCAAAAGTGTTTACACTATTGCGCTTCTTGGAAAATTAGTTTTAATCTTTTTTATATATATTTTAATAACTTTTATACATGGTAAGATACTTTTATTTTATAGTTTTCATATTTTATACCAAAAAAAGTTGAAGCCTTACTTGGTGAGATCAATTTTATATTTTAGATAAATTTTTAGGCTAATTTTAATTTATTTCTTTTTTATTTTATATACAGATTATATATGCTATTTCTAACTTACGTGGTTAGTATTTTTATAAGACTAAGGTTATTTATATTATTTTTTACAAAAAAAGATTGAAATTTCATTAATGTGCTCAATTTTATGTCTTTTTTTGAGGACCTTAACAAAATTTTTAATTAATTGTTTAGATATTTTAATAACAGATTATTTATTGTGTTTTCCACTTATATGGGTTGTTTTGTAAACAAATTTTGGGTTATTTCTATTTTTTTCACTAAGATTCAAGATATTTTATTAATATGTTTATGTGATTGTCATTATGAGGCCCTTCTCAAATATTTCTTAAGAATTTTTTATTTAATTATTTAGATCTTTCAAATACAAATTATTTGTGGTATTTATAACATATAGGTGTTGTGTTTTTTAAAATATTTGTTTTTTTTTTATTTTTAATCGCAAAAAAGAGCAAGCAATTTCATTGTGTTCAATTATGGGTCATTTTGAGGTCCTTTTTTAAATTTTCTTATTGAATTTCTTAATTATTGCTTTGATCTTTTAAATACAGTTTATTTATTATATTTTCTACATATATGGGTTGTATCTAAAAAATAGGTTATTTATATTTTTAAATAAGCAAGGGATTTCTTTTACGGATTCATTTATTTGTCTTTTTGAAGTCCTTTTTCAAAATTTTTTAAAAGATATTTTAATTTATTTGATTAAATATTTTATATTTAGATTATTTATAGTTTTTTTAACATATAGGGGTTGTATTTTGTATTTTAGAAAATTATTTCTATTTTTTACCTCAAAAAAGCATGCTTTTTCATTGCCGTATCCAGCGGTTGGTCTATTTTTGAAGCTTTTTAATGATAACTGGTTTTGTACATTAATTTTTTGGTAATAATATTATGATTTTAGTTTTTTAAAATCTTTTTAACATATCTGAAGGTTATTTTGAATAAAAAATTTAAAAATTTTGATTTTTACCTCAAAAAGACAGGAAATTTTTATGCTTTGTTTAGAAATTGCTGGTTTTGAAGCTTTTGTTATTAATCTCAATCTAAATTTTTTTCCAGAATATGCCTCGCCACAGCCGACGTTTACTTGGTAGGAATACGGCTGCTTCCAGGAGATATAGGAATGCTAGAGCTATTGAGACACCACTTCAAAGTGAGACGCGTCGTGCGCTTCGCCGTCTTAGGTATTCTGAACCCCGCGTCGCAGCTACACAAACTATGTAAGTTCCTGTTCAGCGTATTCAGCTTTGGACTCATAAGCCGTTTTCAGGTTTGCAGTATAATGCCCATATTGATTATAAAGCTGATTCATCTGTCGATATAGGCCAAATGTCTCGGGTATGCCAGTTTTGCTCTGCTTTGAGATTTAAAGATGATGTAATGTAATAGAAACAAAATAAACCTCATCCTACCTAATATACATTACTTCTGAGGATTAAAGATTTTGATTTGTGTTGAGAATTTTGCATGCATTTCTCTATTTCTTTTCTTATCTTGCAAAGCTAATGGATTGTTTAGGTTGCTTATTTTTGACTCGCCAATTTGTTTAGTGATAAAGTGGTATAGCGTTCTTTTTCAGAGCATCACCCAACAAAAAAATTACCTGACCTTTCCTAATATTCAGATAGATTTATTATATCAACATACTAGACTACAAACATTCCCTCGAGTAAAACCCGGGCGGAGCCGGGTACACCCGCTAGTATATATATATGTCACATTCTGCTTATTGATTATTAATAGATGTAAAATTTACGCTGTCAGTAATTATGTAACTATAAATAAAAGACGTGTGATTGAAATAAAGCTAGTTAGTCAGACGGTTGATTGTTCTTTTTTCTTTACGCAAAACAATATCATCTGCATATTGGCGTGTACAGATCATCATAGAAACGTTACATATATATTAAAAATAAAGAAAGCGTATCCTAACCACGAGCACATGCGCTCAGGATACGCTTTCTTTATTTTTAATATCAACACCTCTTATTTTTTTTTATATTGTTTTTCATATAGATATATATGTAGAATATATACCATATAACTAATATAGTTTCAATAGATATTTCTCCAGGAAAATATTGTTCTATATAAGGAAGCATCGCCTCTCCCGTCAAAATAGACGTCAAATCTACACGCTATCTATTGACCGTCTCCGTAAACTAGCGGCCTCGGGTTGGTGACAAAGCCACAACACAAGCTTTGGTAAGCTGAGAAGCGTTTCAACCATGTGGCTTTGTCACGTTTGGTTGACATTTATTCTTAGGGACTGGGCAGGAGGATGACGGCCATCCTTGCATCAGCGAAATGCCGAATTTATCGGTACTTCGTGCAGGTGGAGCTGGGTGTTGGAATTGAGGACATCGCCTGGAAGAGGACACTTGTACGGTGGGGAAGACTCCCCGGCTGAAAATTTAAATTTGTAAATATTTAATTCTTCTTTAAATTATTATATAATAAGGCAAAATAGCCTAGCTGCGAAATGTTTATACTT
Organism: Cordylochernes scorpioides; assembly: GCA_030710605.1. Classification (NCBI taxonomy): domain Eukaryota; kingdom Metazoa; phylum Arthropoda; class Arachnida; order Pseudoscorpiones; family Chernetidae; genus Cordylochernes; species Cordylochernes scorpioides. The sequence continues at coordinate 68,443,321 of CP092863.1, read as the reverse complement.
TAGAACCTGATGTCCCTGGTTCAAACACGCTTTCGCTATCTTTTTATTTTCTCTAAATATTTTTGTGACCTCTTCCTCATTTCGTAAATATTGACTGAGTTGTCAATAAATTTGTTTTAATTGTCATTTATTCCGATAGATGGCGCAAGCCATCATCAACTTTTAGTTTTACTACCAGGAAATGCTTTTATCTCAATTTATCCACCTGATATAAGTACATATTTACTTTTGTACTATTTTTCACATTAAAATACAATCCTGATTATAAATATTTGTTTTCTCATTCTTTCAACGTAGGCTTAAATTTCTATGTTACACTAAATGTATAGAAAGCTTCCATTTCTATGAATATCAATATATCAGTTAACAATGTAAATAGGGCTTCCTTATTAACAAATAGTGTATAAGTAAAGCTAATTTACACTTATCGACTTTCGAAAATATTGAACTTTTTTGAAAATAGAGCAATCCATAAATAAATATTTAAATAAAAAGGCATATATTGAATCCAACTATAATTTATTTTACCAATATTTCAGTTGGCTGGAAGCCAACCTTTATCAAGGTGTTATAACATTTTAAAGTGTGTCAACAACAAACTCAGCGCCACATAACGTCAATTTATATATAAAATCTTTTTCCCCCCCTTGAATATAAGCCAAATTATTTAAAATTTAATTCTATTGACGTTATATGGCGCTGAGTTTGTTGTTGACATACTTTAAAATGTTATAATACCTTGATGAAGGTTGGCGTTCAGCCAACTGAAATATTGGTAAAATAAATGATATTTTGATCCAATATATGCCTTTTTATTTAAATATTGAACTCTGTTAATAATAACACAAAGCATATTTGAATATAATTCTACTGTCCTATAAGCTTATGTCCATAGTTTTCTTGAAAACCATTTCTGAGATTCCATCCTTCAGTGCTACGTATATAAGCAGAATCGTCCAATACAGTGTTAGAGCACTGAGAAGCGGTCTGGTGGATTAAATTGACGAAACCGCTGGGAGGGTTCACCACTGATGAGCCAAGCCCTCCCAATATATTTTTCCATCATAGTAAGGACAGTAGAAGTTTGTATTATGTATAAAAGAAACATCCGTGCTTTTAAATCCTTTCATTTTATATGTTAACTAGACGGGTGACCCGGGCTTCGCCCCGGGATTGACCCGTGTGCATATCTACCCGAGTGATATATATTCAGATAAGATATTTTTATAATTGTTTGTTATTAGCATTATCTATTTGTTTGCATCAGCATAATTTAATCTAATCTATGATAGAGGGCGCTGTTCGTGAGCTAAGTAGAATAATTTGAATATATAGTTTTAATAATTGATTTATATATTTTTTTAAATAGCACCCGTAATTTCTTACCTATGTATGGAAATTTTGGTTTGAATCAGTGAACTACTGCGAATTTGTATATCGAACATACAAACAAACAAACATACAAACATTGATTTATATATATATAGATATTGTAGTAAAGTGTTTATTATTTTATTAACAGAGTATCAATTTTGTTGTTTATATTTTGTTACTCTGTAAACTTCCTTCTTTACTTATCTTTTGTTTATCATTCATAGTTTGTTCTTGTCTTAAATAAATTGCTGTGTCATACTGGAGTTTGTCTTTCCTAATTTTACACGTGGTAATATAATATATTACATTTTACTATTTAACTGATATTATTGAATTGTAAACGACATTTGAACAAATATTGGCTATTTACAACCTTTTGGATGAGGTATGAGAAGGTGAATTATGAAGAGTAAAGATGAACGGAAAAATAAAAGTGTCCAGGGATGGGAATCGAACCCACAATGTTCCGCTTACCGGGCAGATGCCATGTCCACTAGGTTACCCTGGACATATTTTTACATTATAGAATTGTGTTATACATTTTAGATAAAAAATGTAGTATTGTGAAACAACATTCGAAATTTATCCTGCAAATGTTTCTTTTCAACAAAAAATCAAAATTTATTTTAAGGAGAAATAACGATTATTTCTTACCTTAGGGATAAGATATGAAAGGATGAATTGTAAAGAGTAATGATAAACGGAAAAATAAAAGTGTCCAGGGAGGGGAATATTTTTTCTTTTATCATAACCCTTCACAATTCATCCTCTTATACTTCATCCCTAAGGTTAGAAATAATCGTTATTTCTCCTTAAAATAAATTTTGATTTTTCGTTGAAAAGAAACACATGCGGGATAATTTTCAAATGTCGTTTCACAATCACAAACCGCATTATATTGTATTAAAATTGTAGTAAGTTTAAGACAAAAATGTAGTACAGTCGCATCTCCATGAAAGGACACCCGCGCTAGATGACATCTCTCTAAAAAGGACAGTTTTCATTTGCAAAATTACCATTTTTACTATTTAGCAACTTTCTGGTAAGAGGACACCTCTCCCTAAAGAACACTTTGGCTTTGTAATTAGGTGTTGTCCTTTACAGGGAGGTTCTACTGTATGTTTAATAATTTTTTGTCGTAGAGGTACAGTCTGTACCACGTTGACGAGGGCCAACAGCCCAAAACGCGTATGTGGTTGGCTTTTCTTGATTTATTAAGAAATGAGGTTAGCCAAATATCAGGAAACAGGGCCAATAAACGTTTAATTGATTTATTTTCCACTAGATGGCGCTCTCTCTCTCTGCCATCTAAAAGGTTAATGTGAGCGTAGTCAGGATATACCTTATTTGATTTTAATACCAACATCTGACAATATATATTGTTTTATTTTTATTGTTTTATCACACACAAACACACGTATATATATATACTACTATTATTGTGCCTTCTACATGCTTTAGGATAAGCATTTTAAGGCATAACTCATAGTTAGGAGTCTCCAAGCGCCCGCCGCAATGGAGGGCCGAGGAGAGGGCTGGAGAGGCGACGGCGAGGCCGTGGGCACCCCGGGGGAGAGAAGGGCGAGTGCACGCCGTTTTGAGGGAACCAAGGCAGCACCAAGCACAACTAAGGCGCCGCAGGCTTCAAAAATAGTTAAGAGATCATTTCAGGGATCGAGACCGGAGATCAAGACCCAGAGCTCAAGAGGTCTGGCTTTTATCGTCTGGCTTTTATACACGTATATATATATATCTCAAATTCAAAGAAGGCATATCCTGACCAGGAGTACATGTGCATTTTAGATGACAGAGCGCCATCTAATGAAACAGAAATCAACTAAACGTTGAATTAACCTGTTCCCTGATATTTTCCCAACCAATTTTCTCGATATATCAAGAAAGGTCAACCACGAACGCGTTTCGGGTTGTTGGCCCTCGTCAGCATGGTGCAGACTGTACCTATACCATAAATATATTGTAGTTAGATGGGCAAGTATTATTTATATGAGTACTATTTATTGTTGGCAAGAAAAAATAATGTGTGGCTCTTTAAAATACTTTGAAATTTTGCAAATTTTAAATTATGACTTTTCCGACTCAAAATTTTGCCGACATCTGGTTTAAACCATCCTTCCACCAAACCCCTTCTCTAAGAATATGAAAATAAGAAATACTTAGAGTTTATGAAACTGGAGTTATTGGTATCTTGGAATAATGATTATCATATTATCCTAATAGGTACCGCTCAACATCACAATCACAATAATAGGTACCGCTCAACAAGAGCAACCTAGTTCATGATAATTGAAACAGTGAATAATATGTTTAACGCGGGATCCAATCCCGGTTCATGACTGTCGGGAATCGAGCGTGTTACCCTCTCATCCACCGACTTATAATATTAAATCAAATTGAAGTGTCTGATTAAATAAAAGAAGAGAGAATTGCCGTTTGAAGAGAGAAAAATCCTTATAACATACTTAACCAACCTTAATCATAGTTTTTTACACTATATATCCATTTTCACATCTGACTAGCAATTTCCAAGCTTCAACCGTTTTTCTAACGATTCTTTGAATCAATTTTTCCCAATATTCAAATAGGAACATCAAAGAAATTACCATTTTATTCTGATTAGAATTTCTCCATTGCTAAATGATGGCATTTCAATATTTAGATAGTTTCTAGGAAAAACGATTTATTCTCAAATGTAAAAATGATATAACACCCAGAAATACGTATTTATATTTTTAAAATACAGTTAAACCTGTCTATAGCGCCCCCTCTAAATAGCGTCTCCCACTCTATAGCACCCGATTTTAAATACGTAGTACGATGCGATTTACATTAAAAGTGACCTGTCTATAGCACCCCCTCTCTATAGCACCCTATTTTGGTGAGTCCCAAGAGGGGGTGCTATAGACAGGTTTAACTGTACGTAGTACGATGCGATTTACATTAAAAGTGACCTGTCTATAGCACCCCCTCTCTATAGCATCCTATTTTGGTGAGTCCCAAGAGGGGGTGCTATAGACAGGTCACTTTTAATGTAAATCGCATCGTACTACGTACAGTTAAACCTGTCTATAGCGCCCCCTCTTGGGACTCACCAAAATAGGATGCTATAGAGAGGTTTAACTGTATCTAAAAGAGATTATTTTAATATAAAATTGTCTAAATAATAAACGAGATTGTATATTTAAACCTGTCTATAGCGCCCCCTCTTGGGACTCACCAAAATAGGGTGCTATAGAGAGGGGATGCTATAGACAGGTCACTTTTATTGTAAATCATATCGTACTATGTATTTAAAATCGGGCGCATTAGAGGAAGGCGTTATTTAGAGGGGGCGCTATAGACAGGTTTAACTGTATAAACATTAGGTCTCCAAGGAAAAGTTTCTTTTTTACAAATATTTTATTCATAAATATCTCTAGCTTTCGCATGCAAGGAAGCCCTTCTACAGGAGAACATGTTTTATATTGAATAACCCAAAACATTTTATATGATTTTAATTCTTATTCTATTGGCTATTCAATGTCATAGGGCGCTATAGAGAGGGAGTCGCTATTTAGAGGGAGGCACTATAGACAGGTTTAACTCTATATAAGAAAAATTAGAAAATATTGGGTTGCAAAGAAAGTTCGTTTGGTTTACCACCTTTTCTGCTCCATGTTCTTTAGAGATAGGTGTCATCTTACTGGATAGCTTCTTTTAATTATTCCTAGTACACGTGGTACAGGCTTTTATAATCATGGTGGGTATTTATAGAAACTGTTTTTACTGTAAGTACACCACATATCTACATATGTGAAAAGCAGTTCGACTTTTACATTTACAAATGTATCATAGCCCCGTTTGGTTAGTTTAACTAGCTGGTGGGGTTGGACTTTTTGTAAGAATCGGCGGCCATTGGAGTATTTTTTTGGAGGCATTACCTTCGATGATGAAGAGGACCTCAAAACCTGGCTTCTTTGACACCAGACCGGGCGTTTTTGGCGGAACGGCATCAACAAACTAGTCAAACGTTGGGAAGAGGTCGTAAATAATAACGGAGAATACATAATTGATTAATTAATTGTTATAATTAATGTTTTTGTCTAAATTATTTTTTTTTCTTGTCCCAGGTCTGGACTTTAAGTCTATACCAGATCCTGAAGGACTCTTTATCACCTCAATGACCACAGCTGGTGTAGATGTCTGTTACCCGATGTGATGTGTTCTGGGCTCGCTGGAGAATCCTGACATTTGGTGATATTCGGAAAGGTTTTGGATCCACTTGTGAAAATCATTGGACGTAGATGGCCTGTTCTAAGACGGGAAAGCATGGTGAAGTCTGATCTGTTAAGTTGTGAGTTCAGAAGGGAAGTTTTCCCATCGAATCAGCAGTATTTGATTTTTATTTTTTTTTATTTTGCCAATCTTGATTGAATTTGATTCTCAGTCTGTTAGAGTGATCATTTGCTGTTGGAAGGGCTGAGGATATTTTTGGGTTATTTTCTTCAGATGCTCCTGCTTCAGCCAGTGAGTCAACCCTTTCATTGCCAGGTACATGTGATGGGATCCATTGGAAGGTTATGGAGCTTTCAGGATTTAATAAGTATTAGTAAATTTAATAAGGCTAAGAAATGGCTGTAGCTTTAGACCCATTTGTTGAACGGACGTTCTAGTTTCTGTTATATATTGCAATCATCAACCTTCTCAAGGAAATATTGGACATATATTGTGGCTGTAAACAATATATAGGTGTATGCGTGTATATGTGTGTATATATGTATATATTTTTAAATTTAATGATGTAACTAAATAAAATTCAAAGAATATCTCTATTTGTAAATAATATTTATGAATCTTTCTAAGTCGCTTTCTGTGTATCTTTCCATGTTGAATATTTTCTTTGTTATATTTGTATGTACATTTAGCGCAAGTGTCCCTAGGGGGACATAGCGTTTTGAATTGAAATAAATAAAAAACCTTTAGACAAGAAGTTAGTTTTGCTGTTAAAGTCTGTTAGAGTGATCATTTGCTGTTGGAAGAATTTAGTCTAAATAAAATTGTCGAATAAAACCGAAAAAAAACTTTCTTAACAACCCAATATAATTTAAATATTTTAATATAGAAAATAAAGTTTATAATTGAATTTGAAAATATATAATTATATTTTTACATTATGTCTACGAAATATTTACCAAATAATTAATTTCGACTGACGTAAAAGTGAAAAATAAAAATACAGAATAGGGTAAAAAAACATAAAAACGAAGTTTCTTTGTGCATAGTTTTGAAATTTTGGAAGTTTATTGTTTCCATAAGTTATAGAAAAATTCTTTCTACTATTTTTTAAAATATTTACTAAAACTAAATATTACCGAAATTTCTAAATATAAGACACTGGGGATATTATGTCAATTCTGTCTATTTATATCATTTTAAATTTGTCAAAATTCGTGTGACGTTTTCCTGAAAATTTGTGAATTGGGATTAAGTTATCAAATATGTATGTAGAATAATTGTGCCAAGTATTATATGCATATATTAAAAATTATCAGAATTATAAAATATATCAATAAGTATAATCTACTCTTCATATATCATTATATATTATCATATTAATATTTGTATATTATATATATATACATGTGGATATATATGATCAGAGAAACGCCTCTCTTCTTTATCTATATACATCAAAACAATATATATATGTAGTACCCAGTCTATTCATCTTTTGATTGGCTCTATACAATCACGTATTCGTAATCAGCCAATCAGCGTTTGGATAATTAGAAATCAGTATGCAATTTCTTTCAGGTCAGTAATTGCAGGGTATCAGCAATGAACTATAAGATGGCTCATAAATTCCGTAACCATTTTTTAAAAAATTTTAACTAATAAATTATTTATAATATTTGTCGAATTAACATGTGTTCAGGTTCCATCCAAGTTTAAATTCATAAATCCCTCTCGATATTAAAGTTTAAAATTAAAATGATCAAACTCTATTATCAACATGGTAGTTTACTATTACTATTATTATATTAGTTTATTATAACTATTATTAATTATTATTTTATTATAGGAGAGATAGGCATTACCTCCCAAGACAATATCCAAACTACTGAGCTGACAAAGAAAAGAAAATACCAGCTACTGGCAAGGGAAATTGCTCAAACCGAAAAAAAATGCCCGTAAAAGTAGTGCCGATAGTCTTAACATGGGATGGAATAGTAACCAAATATAACAAACAATACAGGAAGGAAATAAACATAAGAAAAAGGTACTTCGCATATATGCAATCCCTGGTGCTAAAAAAGACGATGGAAATTATCTCAACAGAAAAGAAGAATGAACCTCACGATAAGTTACAGAGAAATAAAGAAATGGAAGCCATGGATAGATTGTTGGAACGATGTAGGGAGCTGGCGTGTGAAGACGAGGAACACCGGACATGGAGCACAGGGATACGACGACCATAGAAGAGATCCAGGAGAACGACCTAGAGCAGATGACTGAAGACCTGGCAGACAAGAATGGATCAAGGCCAGGGGACCATTTTATCGAGGAACCACCAGTCATAGAAAGACTGCTGTAGAGCTGCAGAACATCAGAGGACCATATCTGCGAGGGCCACAGCAGTGAGCAGAAGTCAATATAGCAAATGTAAATATCTTTGTTTACTTTTAGTGTTGTTATTTATGGAAGTTGTAAATAAAAATATGTAAATAGACTGACCATTTGTTACACTTTTTAGAGAAAAACTTGTAACCTTTTTGAAAAATATATTTATTAGTTTATTATTACTATTATAGTAATAGTTTGGCATCAGACGACGTTTTTTTTTTGTATCAATAATATACTAAACTAGAAGAATGACCCGGCTTCGCCCGAGAAATCCCCCGAGTGAAGTATCCTTCATACTGAAAGTACATCAATAATAAATAGTAGAAGTGCCATAGAATAGCAATACAGAAAAAAACACATAAACTACAGGAAGAAAAGTGTGTAATGGCAAAAATTGTATTATATTAGTGTTTAGGTATTTGATTTAATTATTTTTTGCAATCCATTTAGTTGTTTCAAAATTAATAATATAAATGAGTTTTAAAAATTGTAAAAAAAAAATGCATCGGCCGAGAATCGAACCCGGGCCGCCCGCGTGGCAGGCGAGCATTCTACCACTGAACCACCGATGCTTATAAGAAATGGCCATATTTGGGTATTTATTCCATTCACAAAAGCAAACGATGACAGAATTGATTGTTGATGACTCTGATACTTGTATATTTTAATTGAATAAACAAACCTATTTCAGAGAATTCTATTAAAAAAAACCTAATTTTAACGTTAAAACCTAACTTGATAAATAGCTTGAATATCCAATCAACCTTTTGTTTTATTGGATAAATTCTTGCCATAAGTCAAAATAAGATCAAATTAACAAGGTTGTGACGTCTTTTTTATGACTTAGATTGTTTGAATCCTGTAGTAGAATTCCTGTAGAAATTTCTGAAATTTTGAGACTGCTTTAAAAAAAGATACTTCGGCCAGTAAATCTTTTTTATTATCTCAACGTTTCGACAAAAATCTTTTATCCTCGTCAGGAGCGAACAAAAAAAAAAGAATCATTTTTAACGTCTTGCCAAATGTTTTGATATTTATTCGCTCCTGACGAGGATAAAAGATTTTTGTCGAAACGTCGAGACAATAAAAAGATTTACTGGCCGAAGTATCTTTAATTTGAAGAAATATGAATGCCGGCCAGGCAGCCTCTCTCTTTAAAATGCTTTAATAAAAAGAAAATAAATCCATCTCCAGAAACCTATGGTATTGTTTAATTAATATCCGGAAGATTTAAAATCAATTTGAACAAATAATTAATAGAAAAGCTAAATCACGGAACCCATACGTGACATGAGACGTGACAGGAATGTCATTTAGGGTTGACAAGGTCACACGTCTTTCTATGTCCTTTCTCCCAGTGTACAGGACATCTTTAAACAAGCTAAGTTGGGTTTTAATATCTTCTTCTTCTTTCTTATCTCCACACTGGGTGAAGTAGAATGCGTCTGCCTTTGTCATTAAGACTGGGAGCACTACTCAGTGGCAGGCCAACTTAGCTCCAAAAGAAATGGCCGTCTCTGACATGAGGAACAGATGTCATGTGCAGCCGCTCCTAACATGGAGTACAAACGCTGCTCATCCTGTATCCCTGGATTAGGAGCCCTTACAGGGTACTATCAGCATGGCCAGCTGAGCCCAGGTTTTTTAGTGAGCTTGTTACTGCTCCCCCTCCTCCTTTTTCATCCGGGCTTGGAACTGGTAAGGGCGGAGTTAAAATTGGGTTTTAATATAAAATAGACAAATTACAAAAAAAAAATCATAAGACGTCATAACTCAATATTTCTTTGATTAAAGTAAGCTTTCTGGGAAAGCCTTTTTACAGCAAACTGAAAAATAAAAGATTTTTTGATTCTTTTTTGTTAGTTGAAAAAGAGTTTGCCTTAAAGCTTCCTTTAATCAAATGGATAAAAAGAGTTGCAGCGAGTTATAATATTTTTGTAATTTGTCGAGAGAGAAATCCTGGATTAATTTATAAAATGGACAGAAGAAGAAATTCGGCAAAAGCCAGGGACGATATAGGCAGCAAAAGCCCTTGCATCCCCTGTTTTTCGCTGAAAAACCATGTCACACAGCCAGAAGGGATGATGCATTCTCCATGCACCGAGCGGCCTTTGGTAGGCCCCTCGCGCCCGCCAGTATGGTCCGGCTACAATGGGGTTGACCACTCACCCACAGGCGTCTCCGAGAGTTCATTGGCAAGGTTGCTGACCGAGCCCTCTCGTTCGGACTTAGTTAAACCCGTCCTACGCTCCAATAGGACTCCCCCCCTTTAGCCTTCGAACCCTTATCCAGTACTCCCTGAATCTGCCGTCGAATCAAGGACCTCTGAGGTACTGAGGTTTACGCAGGGAGCCACGTGAAGGCGGGGGGTGATACTACTGTGTGCACCCCTTGGTTTTTCATGGTGCGCACGGCAAGGACGCTCCCAATGACGCACACACAGAGCGAAGACCCAAGAGTTTCAAGACGCGTGCGCCTCGCGTCAGACAACCAAGGGCAGACGGCCAGCTTACAGCTTCACTGGACATCGGCCAGTGGCGCCCCGACGGAGGACGAACACGCAGAGACGCCTCTCCACTCACTCCCCTCTAGAGTGATTGTAGAGGGCGGGAAAAACTCCTTCCCCGCTATAAAATGGACAGTTAGGAATCAAATATATATAGAGGAAAATGTGGCATGCCATTTATATGTGTGTATTGTAACTATTTACTCCAGCTACGAACTCCGCCCTTGCCGGTCCCAAGCCTGGATGAAAAAGGAGGAGGGGGAGCAGTAACAAGCTCAGTAAAAAACCTGGGCTCAGCTGATAGTACCCTGTAAGGGCTTCTAATCCAGGTAACAGGATGTGCAGCGTTGTACTCCATGTTAGGAGCAGCTGCACATGGTGTCTGTTCCTCATGTCAGAGGTGGCCAATTCTTTTGGAGCAAAGTCGGCTTGCCACTGAGTAGTGCTACCAATTTTAATGACCAAAGCAGACGCATTCTACTTCACCCAGTCATGATGGTTGTCAAACAGACCACATCAAGGGTCACAACTTGATACCCTGATATTATTGAGTGGAGATAAGAAAGAAGAAGAAGAACCGCGATATTTTCTTTGTTTCAAAATATTTTGCCAAGTGGAAAATTAGGAAAGACAAACTTCGGGATGACACAGCAATTTATTTAAGGCAAGAACAAACTATGAGTGATAAAACAAAAGATAAGCAAAAGTTCCCTCTTTAGTGTACAGAGTATAGCAAAATTTAAACATAAAAAAATGATACTCTGCTAATAAAATAATAAATATTTTTTTACATAACTCCTTCCCTATGACCCACAGCTAGCAATTATTGTAGATACTGGCATGGGTTTGACGTGCTTCTGCCAAGGATTCCATCGAAGTCTTGGAACTTTGTCCCTAGTACCTTTGCGTCCTTTTTCTTGCGGCGTGAAGAGCGGCTTTGTCGTCGTATCGTCTATAGGGACATTGTCATCTTGGAGGGAAGTTTTGACTTTGACACGTCGGTGGAATCCTGGAGCCAGTTTCCGAAAATGTAGATCACAGCACCCATGGCCTCTATATCTTTTCGGCGATCTTCAGTTTGTCCTCCCTAATTTACCCAGCATCTCCACCAAAATGCCACGTGGAAAATTAGGAAAGACAAACTTCGGGATGACACAGCAATTTATTTCAGGCAAGAACAAACTATGAGTGATAAAACTAAAGATAAGCAAAAGATCCCTCTTTAGTCTACAGAGTATAGCAAAATATAAACATAAAAAATAATACTCTGCTAATAAAATAATAAATACTTTGTTACAATATAAAACTATAGAATGCCATCCCTATGTCCTGTTAACTGCATGATGGAGGGGTGATTTTCAATTTGTGGTATTTCATTTTTTGCAAGTGTTTACGAACTTTTGGGACAACCTTTTATAATTCGAATCGTACAAAATAAAGATTTAAATTCGTTTAATAAACGTCAAAGGTAATGAATACTTGTAAATGAATGTCTCTCACTGAAGTATTCGATCTTCTTTTGACCTATTGGCAAGATTTTATCCAATAAAACAAAAGGTTAATTGGATATTAAATCTACTTATCGAATTGTATTTTAACGTTAAAATTAGTTTTATTTAATGGGATTCTCTCTGAAATAAGTTTGTTCAATCAATTTCGTATATTATTGAAACATATACTCTCAATAATTTTAAAACAAACGCATATTGTGGATAGATTCGTGTATGCATTGACCCCTCCATATATAATTTAAATGTTATCTTACAAAAAGAAATCTCAATTGGTAAAGCTATTGATAATTTCATCACTTATAGAGCCATATTGTCTTATCGCTTAGTATTTGCTATTTACAAATAACTAAAAATATATATTTTAGGTAGATGAATTCGTATATCGTGACACCTCCATATAGAAATTAGATGTTACCTCATAACAAGAAATCTCAAATTAATTGTTATACCTGTTGGTAATTTCACCACTTAGAGACGTATTGTCTCATCGCTAAGTATTTGTTATTCACAAATAGCGAAAAATAGGAATTTGAGATAGATAAATTCGTATATAGTGATATCTCCATATAGCTTACAAAAAGAAATCTCAACTTAATTTGTATTTTTATATTGTATTAATTCACTTGATTTGTATTGTATTATTATATTTTTTACACTTTAGAGCCTGATTGTCTCAACTCTTTTGACATCAAGTATCTTCTATATTTAAATAGAGAAAAATAGGAATTTGAGGTAGATAAATTCGTATATAGTGATACCTTCATATAGCTTACGACTACTATAGTAGTCAACACTATTTTTTTATGTAAATATATTTGTAACTTAAAAACTAAGAGAGAAAAAGTATGTAAATTTATTTTAATGTATAAATTAAACGAAAAAACATGGTGAAGGAAGACGAGTTTCTTTTATTGATGCATAGGTGCAAGCTTTCGGGTAAAAACCCTTCAACAGGCGAGAAATGAAGCGCGACTTATAAGGACTTATAAGTCGCGCTTCATTTCTCGCCTGTTGAAGGGTTTTTACCCGAAAGCTTGCACCTATGCATCAATAAAAGAAACTCGTCTTCCTTCACCATGTTTTTTCGTTTAATTTCAAATCAGGAAGAATTCTTCATCTATATTTAAATGTATAAATTAGTATGTAAATTTCTTTAATATATAAATTGGCCGTGCTGTTCAATAAAAAAGAGTTTTGGACAAGTTTAGGATAATTGATAGTCGTCCTTAGAGCCTCTTCCTTGGAGTTACCGAGCTGAGGTCAAGTAGATGGACACTAGGTCGTCTCTCAAGGTAGAGACAGATTCTATATTGAGAACCCTCAATTATATAGGAATTAGAAGTTACCTCATAACAAGAAATCTCAACTTAATTGGTAAAGCTGTTGATAAACTCACCTGTTAGAGACATATTGTAATATCCCAATCGAGGTTGTTGTTGTTGTTCTTTTCTAATGGTTGAACTGTTGTTGTTCTCTACTGGAAATGACAATCTAAGTATCTGATATATTTAAATAGAAGAAATAGGAATTAGAGGTAGATAAATTCGTATATAGTGACACCCCTACATATAGGAATCAAACGTTTTCTTACAAAAAGAAATCTTAACTTAATTGGTGAAGTTGTTGATAAATCCATCACTTAGAGACATTATCTCATCGCTAAGTATTTACTATTTACAAATAGCTGAAAATAGAAATTTTAGGAAGATAAATTCGTATATAGTGACACTTCCAAATGACACCATCTTACAGAACGAAATCTCAGCTTAATTGGTATTTTATATATTTTCACACTTTAGAGCCATATTGTTTAAACTCTTTCGACATCTCAGTATCTACAATCTATATATATAATTGCCTTATTCTGTCTGAAGCTCACGGATAGAATGCGCGCCCATTGGCTGCCGGCGAACACGTGTCCTCCCTGCCCCCCTCTAGACAACCCTGTTATCAGCTGTGTGATACATACACCTGTCTATAGCGGCCATTCTAGACAACCCTGTTATCAGCAGTGTGTTACATCCACCTGTCTATACAGACCACCCTGTCTAAAGCGACCACTGACCACCCTGCCTATAGCGACCACTCTAGACAACCCTGTTATCAGCTGTGTGATACATCCACCTGTCTTTACAGACCACCCTGTATATAGCGGCTATTCTAGATAACCCTGTTATCAGCTGTGTGATTCATACACCTGTCTATAGCGGCCACTCTAGACAACCCTGTTATCAGCTGTGTGATACATCCACCTGTCTATACAGTCCACCCTGTCCATAGCGGTCACCTTAGGCAACCCTGTTATCATCAGTGTGTTACATTCACCTGTCTATTCAGACCACCCTGTCTATAGCGGTCACTTTAGGCAACCCTGTTATCAGCAGTGTGATACATACACCTGTCTATACAGACCACCCTGTCTATAGCGGCCACTCTAGACAACCCTGTTATCAGCTGTGTGATACATACACCTGTCTATACAGACCACCCTGTCTATAGCGACCACCCAAGACAACGTTTTTAAAATATATTCGCACTCGGGTAAAACCCGGGCGTTGCCCGCGCCATTCGTCTAGTTCTTTAATAAAGCACATGTGCTCGAGGTCAGGAGATGCCTTCTTTATTTTTAATATCAACACCTGACCCACTTATCTTTTATTTTTTTCTATTGTATTTTCATGTGTTAAGCGTCTTTACGCAAATTTGGCCTTAAATACCCATTTCTTGATTTCTCGGGAAGCCATTGTACCAAAACATATTTTTGGTCGCGGTGGTTACAGCCTGCTCCACGCTGACGAGCGCCAACAGCGCGAAACGCGTTCGTGGATGGCTTTTCTTGATTTATCAAGAAATTGGGTTGGCCAAATATCACGGAGCAAGCTAAATAAACATTTAGTTTATTTTTGCTCCACTAGATGGCGCTCTGCCATCTAAAAAGCACATGTGCTCGTGGTCAGGAGATGCCTTCTTTATTTTTAATTCTTTAATAGTGAAAAATATTGTAGCGTAGAAGTCAATTCTTTGTATAACTTAAGATGTCAAAGTATCTATTGATGACGTCAGTACGACTAATCGACAATTATCAACCCAACTATCTACAGCTAGAGAATCTTGAACAAGCATGTAAAGAAATATTTTAATGATGATTTTACAAATACAGAGTAATATATGAAAAAAAAAACAATAGAAAAAAATAAGTGGGTCAAGTGTTGATATTTAAAAACAAAGTAGGCATATCATGACCAGGAGCACATGTTGAAAATAATCTGTCATATATTTTCATTGGATAATATTGAATAATAAATTATTTCTTCGCCACAATATGAATTTAAGGTAGATAAATTCGTATGTAGTGATATCTCCATATAGGAATTAAACTTTACCCCATAAGAAGAAAACTCAACTGATGATAAATACGTTAAACACAAGGTAAAGAAGGTGACTAGATCCAATATCCTATTTTGATCAATCAATTCTCAACAGATGATCACACAGGGCGAGAATTACTTTCAAACTACGGATGGGAGATAACCGAAGTTATCGATTATAAAAATCAATAATTGATTGTCAGCTATCGATTTTCTATGACAGGTGACATTAGGACACTGTCATATTGGGAAGTTAACTGATTCAATAGCACACACACACACTCAGAATTGATTAGAATATAATCAATGATATGTACTTAATAAACTTTATTTTTAATCTATTATTACAAAAGCACGAAATCTATCAGACTATTGTGCTATATTAGAATTATTTACATATATATCTTTTAGATGGAAATTTTTTCGGGAGGAAATTGATCTAAAGAGACAAGAGTCGCCTCTCCCGTCAAAATAGACGTCTAAAACCAGACGCCATCTATTGACCGTCGCCGCAACTAGCGGCCTCGGGTCGGTGACAAAGCCACAACACCAGCTTTGGCAAACTGAAAAGCGTTTACCTAGCCCGAAACCATGGTCTCTAGGTGGACACTTTTCAGCTTGCCAAAGCTGGTGTTGTGGCTTTGTCACCGACCAGAGCCCGCTAGTTGCGGCAACGGTCAATAGATGGCGTCTGGTTTTAGACGTCTATTTTGACGGGAGAGGCGACCCTTGTCTCTTTAGATATATATCTTCTGTAAATTAAATTTAATTGCCATCTATCGTTAAAATTTTACACAAATAAATTTACTGGCAATGCGTTTCTTTTAAATATCATCAAATATTATCTCTACAGACCTTACTGCAATGATATGAGTTATTGAATGAGAATCTTTGTGATACCAAGGTCTGTAGAGATAATATTTGATGATATTTAAAAGAAACGCATTGCCAGTAAATTTATTTGTGTAATATATATCATTAATTATTTACACGATGAATTAGTAGTGATTTATAAATCTGTGTACAAATTGCTCTAAACTTGCCAAAGTTTTCATAAGATTGAGTATATACAGAAAGATGGCATTATGTCAAAGTAAGCAAGTACAATTTGGTTAGTCAGAGGGCAAGCCAACACTCTGGTGTTTCAGCATCTAGACAGCATTCACATGTTGGATCATTCGTAACTATCAAGTCAAAGAGAAAACTTAAAAAGGGTCCTTTGCCTGTGAAGAACAAAGTAGTGTATATATATATATTTTTTTGCTTATCCCTAGTACACGTGGTACAGGCCATGGTAATCATGGTGGGTAGAAGTAGGCGACTGCTTTTACTGTAAGTGCACCACATGTCTACACATGTGAAAAGCAGTTCGACTTTGTACTTACAAATGAGCCAAAGCCCCGTTTGGGTACTTTCACTCGCTGGTGGGGTTGGACTTTTGCAAGAAGTAGTGTATTTATCAGGAGTAAATAAGCTTAATAAACTTCAATATCCTTTTATAAAATGTTTTTTTCACAGTTGTCTAATCATCCTGTAGGATTCTCTATTCTGTTATTGGTTAGCTATTGTAGCAAAGTATTTTTTATTTTATTAACAGAGTATCATTTTTTATGTTTATATTGTTGCATCAATGCGTTCTACATTTATTCAAAATATTCTATGATATTTAATATTTATTTAAAACAGATTATTTAGATTATCATCATGACTTTTTATAATTTCATTCCTTTTGTAATATTGTTATTGTACATATATCTTGATTGGTTATTGGAGCGAGAGAGGACCTAGAGGAAGACTTCTGATCACGACCTACGAGGAAGACAACGAATAAATAAACACAATAACTTTAAAAGGTAATTTATTTTTATTTACTTTCCTTTATTTGCTTTTACAATTATTTTATTTCCAAAGCGCTATATCCCGCAAGGGATACTTGCGTCAAACAAGGAGATCTAGATTTTTTAGAATGTTTAGAATGTATTTACAAAATGAATTGAATTTTAAATATGATTTTTTTATCGGAAATCAAATCGTTAAGTTCACAAACAACTAGCTCATTCTTCATTCTATAATCTTGAAATGCTGGGCAATCGATCAGTAGATGTCTTGAGGTTTGTTCCTCAATACCACAAAAGCAACTTGAATCCTCCACTGCCTTTATTCTATTTAAAAAAACTTTTGAAATTTCCGTGGTTTGTAACAAATTGAGTATTATAAAAATTTGGACGAAGGTATTTGCTTTAAGTATGGAAACCCGCTTGGGAAACGTGTATAACACCAAGAAGGAAGAAACCAAGGTCGACGACTCTGCAAAGCTGCAACTTGGTGCAACAATTGGTAGAGATGCTTGGTAGAGAGTGCAACAATATTTTACTACTCTGTAAACTTCCCTCATTACTTATCTTTTGTTTATCATTCATAGTTTGTTCTTGCCTTAAATTACTGTGTCATCCTGAAGTTTGTCTTTCCTGATTTTCTACGTGGAAATATTGTTACAAAGTATTCATTATTTTTTTTTTAACAGAGTATCATTTTTATGTTTATATTATTCTGCTCTGTAAACTTCCCTCATATTTTGTGATGTAGTCGTGATCATCCTGGGGGAGACATTAATAGCTTACAAACAGTTGATACATACATAGAGATATATTATCATGCCACTTTTACCACCGTTAGATGTCCCAGAATGTCATCTCTGGTCAGATGGTGACAGTGAGAAGGCTAGAGTATGTACCAGCCTTCCCTCGTTGCTTATCTTTTGTTTATCATTTCATAGTTTGTTCTTGCCTTAAATTTCTGTTACATTCTGAAGTTTTTCTTCTCTAATTTTCCACGTGGCAATATAATCAATGATAAGTACTTAATAAACTACAATATCTTTTTATAAAATGGTTCTTTTACGGTTGTCTAATCATCTTGTAGGACTCTCTATTCTGTTATTGGTTAGTTATTTTATTGTTTGATCACAAAGGGGGTCGGTGGAAGGATGGTCTAAACCGTTGGTTTTTGACCGCTACGACCCGGGTTCGATTCCCGCATTGGTCACTTTTTTCTGATTTAAAAAAAAAATGCTCCAATTACCCCCGATTCTTGTAAAAGTCCAACCCCACCAGCGAGTGCAAGTAACCATGAAACATTGTTTAAAAGAGAAATTCCATTTACAGGCAAGATATTCTTTTAATTTTTTCTTTGATGGAATTTTTCACTCAAATTGATATTATAAAAGGGATTTTTTTATATTAAAGCCTAAAAAGAGGTTCCATTTTCATAATTACAGAGTGTATTAAAAATCAAAGTTAAAATATATTACCAAACTCATTCTCAATTCTAATTTATGAAATGGACGAAAAGATAAAAAAAATCAACGATTAATTATAAAAATTAATTAATAACAAAAAAGGTATTTAGATAATATACAGGATTTATTTTTTAATCAATTATTGGTTAATATATTTTCCGATAGATAGCGTTAACCAATAGCAACCTTTAATTTCACGATAAGTTTTAAGAAGAAAGCTGTATGTTTCTTTATAATAAATTGTATGTTTTTTGGCTTAAAGCTCCTTCGTTTCAACATATACATTCAGCCGCGTTATATTGTATTTTAAATGTGTTATAAGTTACTTTAAATATTATTTACGAACGGAAAAAATACATCCAGGGTAGCCTAGTGGACATGGCACCTGCCCGGTAAGCAGAAGGTTGTGGGTTCGATTCCCGCCCCTGGACACTTTTATTTTTCCGTTTGTCATTACTCTTCACAATTCATCCTATCATACTTCATCCTTAAAGTTAGAAACAATCGTTATTTCTCTTTAAAAATAGATTTCGATTTTTGTTTAAAAGAAACATTCGCGGTATAATTGCAATTTTCGTTTTACAATCATCAGCCGCATTATATTGTATTTTAAATATACATTCATAGACAAAATATAAAATACATATATATAATATATATATTTGAATGTAATTCTACTGTCCTATAAGCTTATGTTCATAGTTTTCTTGAAAACCATTTCTGAGATTCCATCCTTCAGTGCTGCGTATATAAGCAGAATCGTCCAATACAGTATTAGAGCTCTGAGAAGCGGTGGATTAAATTGGCGAAACCGCTGGGAGGGTTCACCACTGATGAGCCAAGCCCTCCAAATATATTTTTTTTCATCGCAGTAAGGGCAGTAGAAGTTTGTATTATGTATAAAAGAAATATTCGTGCTTTTATAAATCCTTTAATTTTATATATATAATATAAAAATAGAGATATTTTCGGCTTGATTTTGGTATGCAATCGTGGAAAAGATTATAATAAAATTAGTTATCAAAAATATATTTAATTGAACTTATAGAATAAATTAAAAAAAACATAATTTGAGAAAGGTTTGCCTGGCTTAAGGCGTAAGAATAAAAAAAATGGAGAACTTATTTACATAATGTACAAAAGATTTGAGCCGGCCATCGGCGGTCGATATAGCAGAACTAGCCGAATGACCCGGGCAACGCCCGTGTTTTACCCGATTGAATGTTTTGATTCAAATACTATTTGTTACAACTATAAATTGGCGCCTTATATAAATGCATATATTAGTTAATAACTATAGCCTATGTGCTTTATCTGTCTATGTACTGTTGGCTTCCGTAGGCGTCTCTTACTGGGAAAAAGAAAGAGAGGATTCCATTTAGTTATAAACTAATATATGCATTTATTTAAGGAGCGACCCGCTCCAACACAATAGTTACAAAAAGCGAGTGGGGGGGGGGGGGGGGCATGATGGGGGGGCAAAGGTGGCGTGATCGTAGCCAACCAATAGGAGAGCGCCATTCCAAAAAAAAAAAGCAAACGGTGACAGAGATGAAGAATTATTAAGAACGCATGACATTCGTAACTGTATATAGAATATTTGAATCTATGAAATTATTATTTTAAATAAAATAATATTTTATATAACATATATAAACGGAGGCAATGCGTTTCTTTATTCGTGAAAAGTTCTTGTAGAAGGATTATAAAGATCCGAAAGCTTGTACTTTTCACCAATAAAGAAACGCATATTTACTGTTTATACTCTATAGCAATTGTCTCTTTTAATTGTCTCTCTCTCTCTCTCTCTCATAGACAAAATTTAAGGACAATAGGCATTATAGCACAACCAACCTGGAATTGCCTCTCTAACAAAAGAACACCTTCCTAAGAAACCGATTTTACAAGGTTATCCCAAAGGTTCGTAAACACTTGCAAAAAAATATAAATGCCTATATTATTCAACGTTATGTACTTGTATAATGTCTTTGTATTATGTATAAAGTAATTGTATTAATAAGTATTCGCCGTAAAAATATTATTTCCCAAGTAATAAGTAAAACAACTTTTTAAGAAAAAAACACAAACTTTTGAGATGATCTAATATAAAATCAAATATTGCTTGATTACAATTTCATTGAACAAAACAGACAGAACCAGAAAGACACCAAGTTCTATCCATGTTTTTGATTTTTCTTTCATTAAAAGAATCCATATCTACCAATTTGCTATTTTATAGAAAACAATACTGTAACATGGATAACAAGGCCAAGATACCAGAGTAAAGTTGGGGAAAGAGGGGTGGACTCCAGCTGCCCCCGCTGCCATGTGGCAGGCGCTAAAAACAGCATTCCTGTGTGGGGGAGGACAGAGTCTGGTGACATCTGCGGCAAGGAGAAGACGTGGCGACTTGCCTCAAGGCGTGTGGATGATCCTACAAGGCGGTGCAAAGAGAACCTGACATCGGAGCGGCCTACAAGACGGTGTAGTCCAAGCTGGACTTGTAGTGTGGAGCGGAACACAAGAGTGACATCCACGGCGCAAGGGATCCTTCTGACGGGGAGGTTGAAAGCAAGTCCCATTCATTATATTTCTTTTTTTGTTGTTGTTGTTTCTTATCCCCTTGTGTGAAGATTACACAAATTCCATGAGTTCATGCTCCTCGAGCTGTTTTATGATAAGCAGCGGCCTCTCCCAAAGGTCCTGTTTGGTACATCTAATGCAAGCCAAAATTTGTTCTGGAGATGCAGGTGCCAAGCTACATTTTGGGCAAGTGGAGTAGATTTTGTTGTTATTTTCTGTCTTCAATGGCTTGAGATGGCCTGTTCTAAATCTTGTTAGTGTTGTTTTATGCTGTCTATTTCTGATGTTCAGAGCTCCTCCTGGGTTCACTCCACCGTACCAACTGTGCCCGGCTTGTGGACCGAAAGGTCTGGGTGGCCATCTGCTTCAAGGGTGTACCAAGTGTGCTTGTATTCCTTCTGTTAAGTGAGACATATAATAAAGCGCTAACTTTAGTTGCCACCATACAAACGCACATGTGTATCTTTGTGGCATCCTGATTAGACAAAGTACACGAATAGCGTCTGGGTACGATTTAACAATATATTAAAAAAGAGAAGAGTAAAAAAGTAAGAAAAAAATACACGAGACTTTTTAATAAATGGTTAAAGAGTCAATTGAATTATCAGACACGCGATATGTCGATTCCCCATCAAAATGTAAATATATTGATCAATCTTCCAAAGCAATTATGCTAAATTTGAAAAAATAGAAATTTTGACTATAAGATGAATTGTTTAACCTTTCTAGGGAATCTGTCTTCTTAAAAAATATACGACCATTGATATAAAATACTTTCAATTCTTCATAATTTTTATCTATGAGTACATGTTTTATAAGTTCTATTTTCATACCATATTCAAACAGAAATAGACTGTTGTTGGGTTCTGTGCTGCCTGGAGTATAGGAGCTCTATCTATGCTTCCTTCCTTTGGTGAATCTGTATAAGACCTGTGGTGTTAATAAACTGTGTGTGTGTATATTCAGAACAATTGTTGGGTTCTGTGCTGCCTGGAGTATAGGAGCTCTATCTATGCTTCCTTCCTTTGGTGAATCTGTATAAGACCTGTGGTGTTAATAAACTGTGTGTGTGTATATTCAGAACAATTGTTGGGTTCTGTGCTGCCTGGAGTATAGGAGCTCTATCTATGCTTCCTTCCTTTGGTGAATCTGTATAAGACCTGTGGTGTTAATAAACTGTGTGTGTGTATATTCAGAACAATTGTTGGGTTCTGTGCTGCCTGGAGTATAGGAGCTTATCTATGCTTCCTTCCTTTGGTGAATCTGTATAAGACTGGTGGTCTTAATAAACTGTGTGTGTGTATATTCAGAACAATTGTTGGGTTCTGTGCTGCCTGGAGTATAGGAGCTTATCTATACTTCCTTCCTTTGGTGAATCTGTATAAGACTGGTGGTCTTAATAAACTGTGTGTGTGTATATTCAGAACAATTGTTGGGTTCTGTGCTGCCTGGAGTATAGGAGATTATCTATGCTTCCTTCCTTTGGTGAATCTGTATAAGACTGGTGGTCTTAATAAACTGTGTGTGTGTATATTCAGAACAATTGTTGGGTTCTGTGCTGCCTGGAGTATAGGAGCTTTATCTATGCTTCCTTCCTATGATGAATCTGTATAAGACCGGTGGTCTTAATAAAGCTGTATGTATGTATATTCAGAACAATTGTTGGGTTCTATGCTACCGGGAGTATAGGAGCTCCATCTATGCTTCCTTCCTGTGGTGAATCTGTATAAGACCGGTGGTCTTAATAAAGCTGTATGTATGTATATTCAGAACAATTGTTGGGTTCTGTGCTGCCTGGAGTATAGGAGCTTATCTATGCTTCCTTCCTGTGGTGAATCTGTATAAGACTGATGGTCTCAATAAGGCTGTATGTGTATATTCAGAACAATTGTTGGGTTCTGTGCTGCCTGGAGTATAGGAGCTCCATCTATGTTTACTTCCTGTGGTGAATCTGTATAAGACTGGTGGTCTTAATAAAGCTGTATGTATGTATATTCAGAACAATTGTTGGGTTCTGTGCTGAGTGGAGTATAGGAGCTCCATCTATGCTTCCTTCCTGTGGTGAATCTGTATAAGACCGGTGGTCTTAATAAAGATGTGTCTGTATATTCAGAACAATTGTTGGGTTCTGTGCTGAGTGGAGTATAGGAGCTCCATCTATGCTTCCTTCCTGTGGTGAATCTGTATAAGACCGGTGGTCTTAATAAAGCTGTATGTATGTATATTCAGAACAATTGTTGGGTTCTGTGCTGCCTGGAGTATAGGAGCTTTATCTATGCTTCCTTCCTATGATGAATCTGTATAAGACCGGTGGTCTTAATAAAGCTGTATGTATGTATATTCAGAATAATTGTTGGGTTCTATGCTACCGGGAGTATAGGAGCTCCATCTATGCTTCCTTCCTGTGGTGAATCTGTATAAGACCGGTGGTCTTAATAAAGATGTGTCTGTATATTCAGAACAATTGTTGGGTTCTGTGCTGAGTGGAGTATAGGAGCTCCATCTATGCTTCCTTCCTGTGGTGAATCTGTATAAGACCGGTGGTCTTAATAAAGCTGTATGTATGTATATTCAGAACAATTGTTGGGTTCTGTGCTGCCTGGAGTATAGGAGCTTTATCTATGCTTCCTTCCTATGATGAATCTGTATAAGACCGGTGGTCTTAATAAAGCTGTATGTATGTATATTCAGAATAATTGTTGGGTTCTATGCTACCGGGAGTATAGGAGCTCCATCTATGCTTCCTTCCTGTGGTGAATCTGTATAAGACCGGTGGTCTTAATAAAGCTGTATATATGTATATTCAGAACAATTGTTGGGTTCTGTGCTGAGTGGAGTATAGGAGCTCCATCTATGCTTCCTTCCTGTGGTGAATCTGTATAAGACCGGTGGTCTTAATAAAGCTGTATGTATGTATATTCAGAACAATTGTTGGGTTCTGTGCTGCCTAGAGTATAGGAGCTCCATCTATGCTTCCTTCCTGTGGTGAATCTGTATAAGACCGGTGGTCTTAATAAAGCTGTATGTATGTATACTCAGAACAATTGTTGGGTTCTGTGCTGCCTAGAGTATAGGAGCTCCATCTAGGCTTCCTTCCTGTGGTGAATCTATATAAGACTGGTGGTCTTAATAAAGCTCTGTGTGTGTGTATATTCAGAACAATTGTTGGGTTCTGTGCTGCCTGGAGTACAGGAGCTCCATCTAGGCTTCCTTCCTGTGGTGAATCTGTACAAGACTGGTGGTCTTAATAAAGCTGTATGTGTGTATATATATTCAGAACAATTGTTGGGTTCTGTGCTGCCTAGAGTATAGGAGCTCCATCTAGGCTTCCTTCCTGTGGTGAATCTGTATAAGACTGGTGATCTTAATAAAGCTGTGTGCGTATAATCAGAACAATTGTTGGGTTCTGTGCTGCCTGGAGTATAGGAGCTTTATCTATGCTTCCTTCCTATGATGAATCTGTATAAGACTGGTGATCTTAATAAAGCTGTATGTGTTTATATTCAGAACAATTGTTGGGTTCTGTGCTGCCTGGAGTATAGGAGCTCCATCTAGGCTTCCTTCCTGTGGTGAATCTGTATAAGACTGGTGGTCTTAATAAAGCTGTGTCTGTATATTCAGAACAATTGTTGGGTTCTGTGCTGCCTAGAGTATAGGAGCTCCATCTAGGCTTCCTTCCTGTGGTGAATCTGTATAAGACCGGTGGTCTTAATAAAGCTGTATGTGGGTATATTTACGAACGAATAACAACTCTGTGTAGAAGCCTGAATAAACGTTTTAAATGATTGTCATTGGAAATTGTTACTAAGATATAGAAATATTAGTTTATGGATTGGTACGAAGTTACATTTGATATTTATTTGAGAAAGTTGCTAAAAAGAACTGATTATTTTCAAACAAAAACACGTAAAGGAACAATAATAAACACTATGAAAGTTTTCAATATAAAAAAAGGTTAGCTGTGTTTGATACACATTCATGGGCAAAACTAAGGGAAGTTGTACCTTTTAGCATATATATCGGGATTCAGATAATAACTCTGAAAGATATTACAGAGACCTTTATTGAAGACAGACTCATGGACAAAACTTAGGGAAATTGTACCTTTTAGCATGTATATCGGGATTCATACAATAACTCTGAAAGATATTACAGTGACCTTTATTGAAGACACACTCATGGACAAAACTTAGGGAAGTTGTACCTTTTAGCATGTATATCGGGATTCAGACAATAACTCTGAAAGATATTAGAGTGAGCTTTATTGAAGACACACGAGATAACCAAGTGTGAACAAAATTGCTTTCGTTTCCTTAGAAAAACAGACGACGGGCGATATCAAAGACTTTCCACTTCCTAAAATATTTTCCATTAGGGTATATGTAAGTATTTAACGTAGTACTCGTGTGTGTTGAATGTCACAGTACTGGTGTGTGTTGAATGTCACAGTACTGGTGTGTTGAATGTCACAGTACTGGTGTGTGTGTTGAATGTCACAGTACTGGTGTGTGTTGAATGTCACAGTACTGGTGTGTGTGTTGAATGTCACAGTACTGGTGTGTGTTGAATGTCACAGTACTGGTGTGTGTTGAATGTCACAGTACTGGTGTGTGTTGAATGTCACAGTACTGGTGTGTGTTGAATGTCACAGTACTGGTGTGTGTTGAATGTCACAGTACTGGTGTGTGTGTTGAATGTCACAGTACTGGTGTGTGTTGAATGTCACAGTACTGGTGTGTGTGTTGAATGTCACAGTACTGGTGTGTGTGTTGAATGTCACAGTACTGGTGTGTGTTGAATGTCACAGTACTGGTGTGTGTGTTGAATGTCACAGTACTGGTGTGTGTTGAATGTCACAGTACTGGTGTGTGTTGAATGTCACAGTACTGGTGTGTGTGTTGAATGTCACAGTACTGGTGTGTGTGTTGAATGTCACAGTACTGGTGTGTGTTGAATGTCACAGTACTGGTGTGTGTTGAATGTCACAGTACTGGTGTGTGTTGAATGTCACAGTACTGGTGTGTGTGTTGAATGTCACAGTACTGGTGTGTGTGTTGAATGTCACAGTACTGGTGTGTGTTGAATGTCACAGTACTGGTGTGTGTGTTGAATGTCACAGTACTGGTGTGTGTGTTGAATGTCACAGTACTGGTGTGTGTTGAATGTCACAGTACTGGTGTGTTTTGAATGTCACAGTACTGGTGTGTGTTAAATGTCACAGTACTGGTGTGTGTTGAATGTCACAGTACTGGTGTGTGTGTTGAATGTCACAGTACTGGTGTGTGTGTTGAATGTCACAGTACTGGTGTGTGTTGAATGTCACAGTACTGGTGTGTGTTGAATGTCACAGTACTGGTGTGTGTTGAATGTCACTGTACTGGTGTGTGTTGAACGTCACAGTACTGGTGTGTGTTGAATGTCACAGTACTGGTGTGTGTGTTGAATGTCACAGTACTGGTGTGTGTTGAATGTCACAGTACTGGTGTGTGTTGAATGTCACAGTACTGGTGTGTGTGTTGAACGTCACAGTACTGGTGTGTGTTGAATGTCACAGTACTGGTGTGTGTTGAATGTCACAGTACTGGTGTGTGTTGAATGTCACTGTACTGGTGTGTGTTGAATGTCACAGTACTGGTGTGTGTTGAATGTCACAGTACTGGTGTGTGTTGAATGTCACAGTACTGGTGTGTGTTGAATGTCACAGTACTGGTGTGTGTTGAATGTCACAGTACTGGTGTGTGTTGAATGTCACAGTACTGGTGTGTGTTGAATGTCACAGTACTGGTGTGTGTTGAATGTCACAGTACTGGTGTGTGTGTTGAACGTCACAGTACTGGTGTGTGTTGAATGTCACAGTACTGGTGTGTGTTGAATGTCACAGTACTGGTGTGTGTTGAATGTCACTGTACTGGTGTGTGTTGAATGTCACTGTACTGGTGTGTGTTGAATGTCACAGTACTGGTGTGTGTTAAATGTCACAGTACTGGTGTGTTTGTTGAATGTCACAGTACTGGTGTGTGTTAAAAAAAAACGATATGATATTGCGATTCAATTCAAAGAGTCGAAATAAAATAATATCAAAAATTCTGTATATATTTCTAGGTGAGATGTGAATGCTGAAATGGAATTATTGAAATGATTTAATTTGCATAATTAGTGTTGAATAAGCTAACGGAAATCGTGCGTTAAATTCCATTAGACGAAACTGAAATATGCAAATATAAATGCTAAAGCTCTTTTTTTATTATTTGAAGATATATTTGTAAAGACATATATTTAATTAACTATATAAAATGGCTATATTATCAGGAATATTTAAAGAATATGTAAATAATATTCGAAATTTTATAACAGACGAGAAAATATATTTATAAATAACAATAAATAAAGATACCAAAAGATATAATAAAAGGTTAGTTAGGTCATATATAAATAAATGAAGTAATTTGATAGAATTACAATATGGCGATTAAAAAGTAGCAGACGAACAACCAATGCGACACGACGCGACGTCCTAGTAAAAGATTGTCGTCGTGAAAGGTGGCAGAAACTCACCTGATGCTGACGTTGAATCGAGACACGACGCCCTCTGGTGACCAGTTTTGGAAGTGTTCGATTTTTGAAGGATCGGCTGCACTCGCGCCCTCACTAGCTTTGATTCCTTTTTAATTGACCGAAACGAAAACCTTAACAGTATTATACCATTTGATTATATCGACTGCTTTTTAAATTATTTATTTGTAATTATATTTTTAGGTTAAATATATATTCAATTTATTTAAATATTATTTAACCATTTTTTTGAAATATATTTTTATTGTAAATATAAAATAGGCGTTATTGTTAATATTCAAAATATTCAAACCCTTATTTTATAAAATATATTTTGTCCATATTATAAATATATATATCTTTTTTTTCTTCCCATTGAATATAAGCAAAAATATATTTTTTAAACTTAATTCTATTCACGTTATGTGGCGCTGAGTTTGTTGTTGACACACATTAATATGTTATAATACTTTGAAAAAGGTTGGCATTCAGTCGAATTAAATATTGGTAAAAAAACAATGGTTGCCTGTAAAGTCGGTTTTACGGGCTAAGATTTTACGTGACAACGGTAGAATATTTATTGATATGAATATATTTAAATTGCACAATAGGAACAAGGAATTGAATGAAAATAAGAATTGCACAAATTTTAACTATAGAAATATATTTTGTTTACTAAAACATTGTACATGTAAACTTAAACTTAACTAATTCCTATTTGAGTGATTTTGTTGAGGATAGGACGATGATAGGAGAAATATGAAATGAAAGGAAGTGTTTCTGCTGTAATGTGTCTTGCGAAAGTCAAGTCGATAGTTGTTCCTTTTAACGTAGTTGACTTAGAAACGTTTGATACGCAATCAAGATAATACGTATTTTTCATGAAATTAAGAAACGAGTTGTCAGGCTTTACGTTTTTGTTAAAATCACCACACAGAAGAATCGGTATACTAGAATCAACTTGCACGAACGGTGGCACGTACTGGCTGTTGTGAATGTACGGACCGAGTCCTTGCCATAGTAACATTCCAATATCCTGCATACTAGCTCCTGGATGAATATATACAGCACCGAGTATAAACTTGAAGCTAGTATTAGCGGCGAAGCAAGTAACTTCAGTCATGCACATGTCACCCTTGGTTTTAATGACACGAGTTACGTCTGTAATCGCAACTTGGAACACTTCCGCCGTAGATGTCGATGATAATTTACGATAGATCGCCACTCCACCAGCCGCGTTGGTATTTGAAATTCAAAACACTTATTCAGATCGAAGGTTCAAATTTTTGCTAAATAAATTTGAAATTAAATAAAATTTGTAATTGTAAATGATGAAGTTGAAAATTAAAACATTTACTTATATTAGATGTTAAAATTCTTGCTCAACACAGTTTAAATAAAGTTTTCTTATATCTGCCACTTTTTCTTAATATTTGTAATTTTAAAGAATCAATTCGAAAATCAAAACATTTATTCAGATCGAAGGTTCAAATTTTTGCTAAATAAATTTGAAACTATTTAAAATTTGTAAAATAATAATTAATTAATTAATTAATTTTAAACTAATAATTTACTTAACACTATCAACATTTATCAATAGTATGACATAACCTATAAACTCAGTTTCTCAACTTTTGTGTCAATCTAACAATTAATCAATCAATCATAGTTTACGATAATGAAATATCAGTGTACAATTATTTACCTTTATTGTTGTAGTTGTTGTAAATGACGAATCTAAGCACTCCACATTTTCACTACAGACACAGCTGACGATACTTTAACCACACGTGTGAACTTGTATTATGACGCTTTCTTGTTTTTCCAACGCCAAGAACGTTCGAGAAAGACAAAGACAGAGACAAGCATGCGCAGATTCAATGCGCCTAATTTTCTAGCGCTGCGCGCGCAGCTGCGCGCGCAGCACTCTCGTTCGGTGACTCATCGTAACGTTACCGGGCGTTACACTTTTTCATAAGTGACTCCCAGCCGCAACCTAATTTAAGACGTTGTCACGTCAATAAATGATATTTTGATCCAATATATGTCTTTTTATTTGAAGATTTATTCAAGGATTGCTCTATATTCAAAAAATAACTATTGTTGAAATATATATAAAATAGGAATTAATAAGCTTTTTTTAAATATATAAGTATTTAAATGGAATTTTTAAGTAGACGTGAAAAAAAAAACAGTTTTAAATTATAATTTTGTTTTAATTTGTGTTTTGTGATCTGATACAAATAATTTAAGGAAGATTTACCTAACATGTAGGATCATTAATCACCACAGCCACTAAAATTTTTTTTTTATTTCAAAGGGTAACAATTTATTCCGCCTTCTACATGCTAACAGGTAAGCATTTTAAGGCTCAATACAACGTTGAGGGTCACCATGCGCCCGCCGCACTGGAGGGCCAAGGAGAGGGCTGGAGAGACGCCGGCGGAGCCGTGGGCGCCCCAGGGGAGAAGAGGGCTAGAGCGCGGTTAGTGAGGGAACCAAGGCGACACCAGGCGCAGCACCAGACTCCAAGCAAGTCCGGTAGATTGCGAGTTTGCATTTTTTTTTTTTTAATTATAATTATTAATATATATATATATATTTTTATATATATATTTTTTAGATTATTTATTTAATATTATTTTTTATTTCAAAGGGTCTCTCGACTTATTTAGGCATACAATTAAGTTAAAATGGTATTCTAGCAACAAATAAATATAACATATTGTTTACAATAAAATATAAATAATTTAATAAAGAATAATTAAATATTTACATTTACAGAATGTAACTTTTATAACACACAAAGTTTAACACAGCGCCATCTAGGTGTGGCAATTGGAATTATTTAACCCTACAAACATACGAATTTTTAAGAATAAATAAAATAAAAGATTATATATTAACATATCTACAAAAAGATTTGAGCCGGCCAAATAAGACAACAATATTGTGTTTATTTTGTATCAAGATATTTATTTTTATGAACATATTATTATTATCATTAATTTAGAATTAATATGTATACATATACAATTATTTACAATCACACTGCTGTATATAAATCTCTCTCTCTCTCTTTCATAGATAAAATGATTGCAATATCTTTGTACATTCTTATTATCAGAAAATATTTATTGTCTTTTTAATGGCTGATACATCTTTTGTTGTTTATTTGCGAACCGCCAAAGTGACAAAAACAAATCAAAAAGGGATGATGATAACCTGCGTCTTGCAGATTAACATTTTCATAGAAACATATATATATACATATTTATTGCTAGCTATATATCAATGATAATCTATAATATTAAATATAATTATTAGCTGAATATATTCTGAATGAAATACTTAAATCAAAGATACAATTCTTTAATTAGCCTTGTAGAACGAGAGTGGTGTGCTTGCATGTTTTAGAGAAAAACACAAACATCCTCGATAAAGAGAGGCGAGTTGCCCCTCGAAATATTGGAACAATAAAATAATTTAAAATCCAATATATGCATCTTTTTTTAAATATTATTATATTTGATATTTTTATGATAATATGATACTCTATAAAGATTCCTCATTGCCTCTCTTGTTTTTGTTTTTTTATAAATTTTAGTTGCTGCTTTTGCCTTAAATTGTTGTAAAGATAGAGGCTGCCTGGCCGGCATTCATATTTATATGAAAAATAGACACTTCGGCCAGTTGGAGTTTTTTATTTTCTCAACGTTTCGACCAAAATCTTTTGTTTTCGTCAGGAGAAGTAAATAATTTTCCGGGATTTTAGGGAAAATAAATTTGGTCGTATTGAACAGCTTGATGAATTTGTAGACAAAAAATAAAAGTATAAAAATTTTGATCAATTTTGTAAATACATATGCAACTTTCTTTTGAATTGGAAGAGAGAGAAGGAGAAACTTAGAAAGAGAAAAGAATTGCGATGCTTGCTCTGTTGTTTGTTTTTCTCTTTGGACAATTTTCTTTAGTTAATTATGTAAAATAATGAATTGAACAGGATTGTATATAGCCGATTTGTTGTGATGTAGTGAAAGGTATTGACGCAAATATCCTTGAGTTTGGGATATCGCGTTTCATGATGTTAATAATAAAAAATAATAATAATAAAAAGGAGAAGTAAATAAAATAAAGTATTTGGTAAGGCGTTAAAAATTGTTCTGAGGTTGCAAGGGCGTTCTCACGTGATTTTTTTCGAATTTAGTACAACATCTAAAGTACGAGTAAAAAACAAATATTGAACTCGTCAAAGACTTCTGATCTTGGTAATAAATAAATATATTATAATAAAATTATATTCAAAATAAATAAAGTAATATAATGATAATAATCAAAAAGATTACATATAATTTTATATTGCCTTGCCATATGCTTTATTTTTATTTAAATTGCTGTGTCATCCTGAAGTTTGTCTTTCCTAAATGTCTACGTTACATTTTGGTGGAGATGCTGTGTAGATTTAGGGAAGACAAGCTGAAGATTGCCGAGAAGACTTGGAGAAATGGGTGCTGTGATCTACATTTTCAGCTTTGTAAGTGCAAAGTCGAACTGTTTTTCACATGTGTAGACCTGTGGTGCACTTACAGTAAAAGCAGTCGCCTTTCTCTTGCCACCATGATTATTAGGGAATGTACCACATGTACTAAGGATAAGCAAAAATATATATTTTTTCAGCTAATGGATCCAGGATTCCACCGCCGTGTCAAAGCCAAGACTTCCCTCCAAGATGACGATGCCCCTATAGACGATACGACGACAAAGCCGCTCTTCACGCCGCAAAATAAATAGGATGCCAAGGTACTAGAGACAAAGTTCCAAGACTTCGAGGGAATACTTGGTAGAAACACGTCAGATCCATGTCAGTAACAACAAGATTTACAAGCTGTGAGTCACAGCTCCGATACATGTTTCTGTTTAAAATAACATCAAATATTATTTCTACAGACCTAACTACAATGATATAAGTTATTAAATGAGAGGGCTTGGCTCATCAGTAGTGAACCCTCTTAGCGTGTTCACCAAATTAATCTCCAGAACACTTTACTGGGTTCGGTTCGGTTCAAAATCACTTTATTAGGTATCGCTCAACAAGAACAACCTAGTTTATGATCATTGAAACAGTGAATAATATGTGAAGGTTATTCACATATTAAACAAATTTTAACGCGGGATTCAATCCCGGTTCATGACTGTCGGGAATCGAGCGTGTTACCCTCTCATCCACCGACTTATATCGGGAATCGAGCGTGTTACCCTCTCATCCACCGATATATTGTATTGGATTGGTTTTCTTATATACCCTGTATTTTCTATGGAAGACAGCTTAGGGGTGTTTAGTGAACCTATGGACATAAGCTTATAGGTCTGTAGAGGTACATATAAATAATTTCAAAGTATTTCATCGAGCAAAGCTCTTATGCAAATATGGTTTCATAACAAATTTATATTATGAAACACATTTTTTCGCGTTTTCTCGTAATTCTGGCCTTAACTACCAGTTTCATGATTTTTCAGGATGCCTAAATGACCAGTTTTTTTATTGTAGAGATACAGCTTGCACCACGCTGATGAGAGCCAACAGCCCGAAACGCGTTGGTGTTTAGCTTTTTCTTGATTAAATCAAGAAGGGGTATTTGACCTTAATTCTGGAATAATTAAAAATCAACGAATAGTTGATATTTATTCCGATAGATGAGGCAAGCCATCAGCAACTTTCAGTTCCACGATAAGGGAAATGCCCTTTTTTTTTCTTTTCGAAATTTATATTGGTAAATTAAATATAAAGCAATAAATTAACACAAAGCAATAACGCGCCATCTATACATATAAAATAAAAGGATTTAAAAGCGCGAAGTTCGTTTTATGTATAAAAGAAATTAAATATATAAATTCAATTAACATATATCTAACTAAGAATAATTTATTTTAATTTAACACAATAAACACAATGTGAGTTAATTATTTGTTTTTTGATTGGTGCTTTGGATGTTGTACAAAATTTGAAATATCGCGTAAGAAAGCCATGGCAAACTTAGAACACATTTTTAACGTCTTGCCAAATGTTTTAAATATTGTTTGTTCCTAACAAGGATAAAATAATTTTGTCGAAACGTTGAGATAATGAACATATTTACTGGCCGAAGTATCTTTAATTTTGAGAACAATGGGGGTCGATCTGAAGGATGGTTTAAACCATTGGTTTTCGACCGCTACGACCCGGGTTCGATTCCCTCATTGGACACTTTTTTCTGATTTAAAAAATATGCTCCAATGGCCCCTGATTCTTGCAAAGGTCCAACCCCACCAGCGAGTGCAAGTAACCAAACGGGGCTCTAGCACATTTGTAAATGCAAAAGGCGAACTGTTTTTCACATGTGTAGACTTGTGGTGCAATTGCTGTAAAAGCAGTCGTCAACCTTTACCCACCATGATTATCATGGCCTGTACCACGTGTACTAGGGAAAAGTATAAAAAAAAGAACAGTAAAAAGACTGCTTTTCACATGTATAGACAGGTGGTGCACTTACAGTAAAAGCAGTCGCCTAATTCTACCCACCATAATTATCATGGCCTGTACCACGTGTACTAGGGATAAGTAAAATGATGATACATGATGAAAACTTCCATACACTCTCCACTACCACTAACAAAACACCACTGAGAACGAGGCTATAAAGATCAGCTGTTAGATCAGGCCACTTAGCCTCGTTCCAGCGTGTTAAACAGCGAAAGGCTTTTAGTCTCCATACTCCCGTCATATCTCACCGTTCAACCTGGCACCGCTGCCAACTTTACTGCCGAAATAATTCACAGATAAAAGTACTCTGTGGTGATTTATTTTTCACAGAATATATAATTCATTATATATATATTATTATTATATAATATATATAATTCATTATATAGCATATGTTTTGAAAATAGAACAATCCATAAATAAATCTTCAAATAAAAAGGTATATATTGGATCAAAATATCATTTATTTTACCAATATTTCAGTTGGCTAAACGCCAACCTTTATCAAGGTATTATAACATATTTAATGTGTGTCAACAACAAACTCAGCGCCACATTAAATACATTATAATACCTTGATAAAGGTTGGCGTTCAGCTAACTGAAATGATGGTAAAATAAATTATATTTTTATCATATATATTTTTGCATCATGGCTAATCTACCTATTTTATTTTAATTTGTAATCTTATTTTTCATATATTTTAAATTGATATTTTATATTTATTTATTTTATTAAACAGAATATATATATATTATAAACAGATTTAACTCCGCCTTTGCCGGTCCCAAGCCCAGATGAAAAAGTAGAAGGGGGAGCAGTAACAAGCTCGCTAAAAAACCTGGGCTCAGCTGGCCCGGCTGATAGTACCTTGTAAGGACTCCTAATCCAGGGATACAGGATGAGTCTGTACTCCATGTTAGGAGCGGCTGCACATGGCGTCTGTTCCTCATGTCAAAGGCAGCCATTTCTTTTGGAGCTAAGTCGGCCTGCTACTGAGTAGTGCTCCCAGTCTTAATGACAAAGGCAGACGCATTCTACTTCACCCAGTCATGATGGTTGTCAAACAGACACCATCAAGGGTCACAACTTGATATCCTAATATGATTGAGTGGAGATAAGAAAGAAGAAGAAGAAAAACAGATTTATGTATTATAAAATCCCCATTTATATTTAGGTACACTATGTGACTTCACTGCTCTCTTTGATGTGAGAAATAAATAAATAATTCTGGAGGCTACTTAAAGTAGAGTTATCTCATTATTCCCTTATATAAATTTGTAGGATGGTTGAAACACGCTCTGGTAAGATACAAGACCCGGCACAGGAGATAATCAAGGTTGAAGTGTCTGCCAAGCCGTAACCTGGTGTAACAATGTGTCTTTTTAATTAAACATTTCATAAGTATAAATATAAATATATATGGAAATTTCTCGGGAGGAAATTGATCTAAAGAGACAAGGATTGCCTCTCCCGTCAAAATAGACGTATAAAACCAGACGCCATCTATTGACCGTCGCCGCAACTAGCGGCTTCGGGTCGGTGACAAAGCTACAACAGGCCATCCATAGATGGCGTCTGGTTTTAGACGTCTATTTTGACGGGAGAAGCGACCCTTGTCTCTTTAGATTAATATAAATATAAAAAAGCAATAAAAAATAGAAATATGGCGTTCTGCCATCTAGAAATATTTATATGAGCCTGGTCATGATAAGCCATTTTTATTTTTAATATCAACACCTGACCTTTTCAATATTTTTATTGTTTTTCATATGAAAAACGTATTTACCCAAACTTTGCCTTAAATACCCATTTCTTGATTTCTCAGGAAGCCTCTGGGACCAAATTTTGGTGGTAGAGGTACAGTCTGCACCACGCTGATGAGGGCCAACAGCCCGAAACGCGAACGTGGTTAGCTTTTCTTGATTAATCAAGAATGGGTGTTTGGCCAATTCTGGAATAATTAAAAATCAACGAGAATAGTTGATATTTATTCCGATAGATGGCGCAAGCCATCAGCAAATTTCAGTTGTACGATAAGGAGAGATGCCCTTTAATTTAATATATAATGATATTAAAATTAGATACTATTATAGACGGGTAAGATTCTTTTTGAAATTAATCAATTTCTACTGCTTGGAGGGTTCACCACTGATGAGCCAGGCCCTCTAATTAATTTTATCATATTGCAGTAAGGACAGTAGAAATTGTTTAATTTCAAAAAGAATCTTACGCGTCTATAATAGTTACTAATTTTTATAACAGATGGCGCGCTAGTGTATGGTAATATGATATTGTAGGTTTAAAAATATAATTGTTTTTGTGAACTTTTTTTGAAAAATGAACAAAATATTTTAAATTAAAATACAGACGACGCAAATGGTTCTTTTTTTATGAGTAGTGCATCGCGACAGAAGTCGTTAAACGACTACGTCGTTATAAGGTGAGATATTTATTTTAGAAGCTAGTATGCAACATGTTGCGGATTGTATAATTCTGCTATGTTAAATTGAGAAAAGTTATTATAAAATAAATGAAGCTTCCAGGGTTAAGTTTCTTGTGCATCTTTTTATTTTCAAACTTTCAGACTTGTCAGTCCTTCAATAGGATTATCACGTTAACAAATTAATAATAAATACTATTTTTATATACACATTATTATATACAACAACAACAACAACAAACAACAACAAAAGCCTTTATTTAGGGCATTCCGCCCCATACAGGATTCGCCGTATTTACACGTCAACAAGAGGAGAGGGAAGAGGAAACATTTACAACAAAAATAAGGTTTGTTACCTATTTACAGATGGATCATCCTCCAGTATCCTTTGCCCTGCATTCTTTCTCATGCGCCCAGCTTCTGTACAGAACTTAAAGTATTTTTCAATCAGTAATTTATCATTCAGATCTGAAGAGAGAAGTTGACATATGCTATGGTATCTAAATTGACCAGAGGTAGGGCTTGGGAAAATTTCAGTACGTTTTTCTGTTAAGAGAGGGCATTGGAAGAAATAGTGAACTAAATTATCATCCATGAGATCCTTACAAAGTAAACAGTTCCGGCCATTTTCTTTCCAGAAGTCTTTTCTTTCTTCCCTGAAAAATTGCCATAAAACTCTATGTTGTGCAACTAGTCTTTTGTTGGGAAGCGAGATATTTAATCGTAGGTACTCCTCTGTCATGAATGATTCACTCAAAAATTTGTAGTGAGCAAAGTGGGTTGAATCAGTGATTTTCATCTGATCGTTTTGAATTAGTTGGTCTGTGGTAGTTCTAATTATGCCTGGCAATTCTTTCTGTATGGCTAAGTAGTCTTCGCAGCCCTTCAGAAAGGAATATCCCCTCACATTATTATATACATATTTTTAATATACCTATCCCCCGATTTACACGGTACTTGTTTCACACGTTTTCGCTTTCACACGGTTTTCTAAATAAGTTTTTTTTTGTCTTTATCATACTAAATGCTACTGTAATTGAACACATGCGCTGTGTACACCTCTCACGAGGAATCCCGAGCTTATGTGCTGACTACATATTTTAACCTGTCAATGCATTTTATTTTTATTTCTGTGTACACCTATCCCCCGATTTACACGTTTTTCTAAAGAAAACGTATCTACCGTTTAAATCGGGGGATAGGTGTACTTATTATATATTGAGAGAAAAATATATTACATTATTTCTATTTGAAAATCAAAATTTTGAAAATATACGTGCGTGATGGATGATTTATTTTATAATATTATAAAACACAGGTTAGAACGTTTATTTATAATCAGAAAGGTTATGTTTTTAAGTTAGGTTAGTTTAGGTTAGATTCAGATAGACACTAAGTTAGTTTTAGGTCAGGGTTTTATAAATAAATAGAAAATATGGAATAAATTTACGGTATGTTTTCACTCTGGTTGCTAAAATGAATATACAGAAAATGAAAACATAACTACATAACTACATTTCTACTGTCCATTCTGCGATGAAAAATATTAGAAAGGCTTTTTCTCGTTCTTGGTGAACCCTCCAAACGGTAATTTAATCTACCAGACCGCTTCACAATGTAGCACATATAAGCTCCAATACAGTATTAGAGCTTTAGGAAACGATCTGGTAGATTAAATTGATGAAACCGCTTGAAAGGTTTGCTACTGTGTTTACTACTTTACTCTTAGAATTGAATTTAGTGAGCACACACACAACAAATTAATGTTCTTAATCATTCCATCATTAATTTGTATCAACGAGTATAAAATGATATGGAGACAATAAATAATCAAGATATTTTTAAATTGCCAAATTTTTATTGTATCAATTAGCTAGTTTTGAAAATATTAAACATATTGAGTAGCTATATAGCCGTGAAGTCTTCCAGTATAGACATATATTAACGCTGTGATTAGCATCAAAATGATCAAGAATATTCTTAAGACTTTCGTGACTTTCAATAGAGTTTGTCTTTGGTTTATAATGGTATTTCTTTTCTTGGCGAAGTTAGATAACTTGGTAAACTTTTCCAGCTTCTTATATTGCAAAATGGAAGCATTCGCGAAGACTTTATGTTGATGTTTTGCCGTCGCTTTACGTGTTAGGCCTACGTTGTTTGGAGAAAATGGTTGAATAGAGAAATTTAAACATCTTTCTTTCCAATATAGGCTTTCTTTCAAATGCCAATCTCCTTTAAACATATCTTCGTAATTATTGGTATTAACCTTTTTCTTTATCGTGTAACTTTTAATACTTCTTGGATAATGTTTATTGAAGCAGCTCAAACATGTTCGTCTGATTTCTTTAATTGAATTCTTTGTTATCGAAATATGTTCAAATGATTTTAACGTTTGCGTTAAAGTTGTATTCAAATTATTACATTTAACATTTGGAATGAATTTAATATTTTTCAGCAAAAAAAGGTTATTTAAAAGGTTTTAGCTTTTATTGTATAAATGCGATTATTTATCTTTGTTAAAAAGTTGAAGGAATTATGGTTTAATGGCTTTATTGATAAAGCATCTTTTGTGAAAACATTTGAACTGTTTAGTATTTGAGGAGATTTGCATTGAAATTTAGACTTATTGAATAAAATTTGATTTTCGAAATCACTGCTTAGTAGAATAGATGTTGCGTAATATTTTTCGATAGAACTTTCTGTAAATTTGAGATAAGAAAATGTAATAGTTGAACTTTTGGGAATTACACTAAATGCATTTTCATTTAACGAAATATTTATATAGATATCTTTTGATATTATTTTGTTCATTTGATTAATTGATACAAAGGCTTCAAACGATATTGCTTCATTTATTTTTGTAATAAAAATCTGTTTTAGAAATTGCATATAAACTTGTAGTAAATATAAATTGTATTTATCATGTTTATAGGGAATAATGATATTTTGTTTATATAAAGAGTTGATGATACGGTAAAATAGGTATAAATTCAATAATAGAAATATTTCTTTGAAGGCGTCGAAATTAATTAAAATATTGAAAATATTAAAGTTTTGACATATCTGTTGTTTATTAATAGATTCTGAATCTAATGCTTCTTTAATATTAATTAATTTATCAATTATATCTAATTCTAATAGTGCAGTTGGATTTCTTTGTAAAAATATCTTGAGATTATTAAAATCGAATGAAATTTTGCAAACTTCAGATGTTTTGTAAACGCATATATCAACAGAAGAAAGGTTTGAACTATTTAGCGGAATAGCATTTGTTATATTTACTGGGTTTAAGAAAATATCATCTAAATTACATAATGGAAATATTTTAATTTCTTTGCAAGCTAAAGAAAATGTATGTAAAAGAAATTTCTTTTTTCTTCTTAATCTTCTTTTATGACGTCTAGACTTTTTAACGATAATATTTGAAAAGTATTTGTCACGAATTTCTTCATTAGGGCATCCATCTTTAAATTGAGAATTACCAAAAAAATTCTTTAAAATACCTTTAATAACAAATGATCCTATCGGTTTTCTTAGAATTCGATAGCAGCCAATTATTTGGCATTGTAATAAAATATTTGATCTTGAATAAAAATACAAACTTTGCGAATAAAGGATATTTGGAATATTTAAATGGATTTTCTTTTTGTATTCATGCTCATGCTTAACTTTATTCCTGCGTCTTTTTCGACGAAAAGCATTTTTATTACTTTTCTTTTTGAAAGATTTTACAGTATCAGATTCACAAGATGGCAATTCATCAAAAGACATTTTATTGCGAAGTATTATATATAAACCTATCACAAACCATCATGTTGATGTTCCATATTTAAAAAATTTAGATATTTATATATAAAATTAATTTCACATATTTAACTAAATTAAGCCATATTGGCTTTTAATAAAATTTTGTTGCTGTCACGTCAACCTACATATTCTAATATGTGTTTATAAATTATGATGATAAATAAGGTAATAAACAAAATTTAATTTTAGTTTATTTACATTCTACAAAAATTTCCTAAACTTGTAGTTGATTATAAATCACACGGTTTCTCATAAACTAAAGGTAAACTTTCAGCATTTAAATGAAATATTTTTAATATTAAAGAAATATTTTCAAAAATTTAAAGAATGTTTTTAAAAAGTTTTAAATGTTTTATTAAAACTTAAAAAAGAAATGTTTGCAAAATAAAGAAATTTTAAATATATATATACATATGTATATATGTATATAACTATTTAATCAACCCTTTTAAAAGTAATTGATGCGCATTTTTAATTTTTGAAATAAAAAAAGGTTTCAAATCTCTTGTTAAAATCTTAGCTGAAAAAAAATTCTTCCCATTATATTAATAATTCAAACTTCATTTTTAACTGCATTCTAACACATTAGTATTTTTAAGAATGAATATTAATACGTTGCATTTTTTTAAATGTCGCAATAGAAAAAAAATAGAAGTTCACTTTAAATATTAAAACATTTTATTTTTCAAAGTGATCATATTATTTAAATACATATTTAGTATCAAGTGATATTTAAATCACTTGGGAATTAAATAATACAACAGGTTTCTGGAGATTAATTTTGTTCATTTTGTGAATGCAATCTCAATCTTTCGGGCATTTCTGCCCTTTTACAGGAGCACATAAAACGTACATATATATATAAATTCCTATACTTAAAATATAATATTTTAAACACACAAAAGGTTTCATTTATTTGCGTTTATAATTTCAAAATATTACATTAAGCTCTTAAGTGAACCTATTCAATAAATATATTTTTTGTTTCAAAATGACTTAGAATTTATAACTAAAAAATATATCTTTATGTAATATTAATTTTAATGAGTCATGTGACGTTGTCGGCGCTCCACTCATTTACAGCATAAACATAATTAAATTATATTGATTAATAAGAATATATTGTCGCGGGTTGTCCCTTGGTCTTTTTTATGCGACAACCCCGCTTTTTCCGCAGTGGATCATCTGCTGTGTCACCTCCGTTCTGCAGTTCTTGGATCCCAAACACATTCTATAACTTCTAGTTTCCAAAACAACGACAGTTAGTCGAACGCAGCCGTCGTATGACTCGTGCCACTCTTCGTTCGACCTGAGGGAATCAGCTAAAATCTTGAAGCACGCCATCTGTTAACTATATTCTTTATTCTTCTTATATTCTTAATATTGTAACTATATTCTTTTCTAGGTCAATACCTCCGTAACTAGATAGATATTGAAAATAAAGAAATCTTATCCTGACCAGGAACACATGTGCTTTACAGAAGGCAGAGTGCTATCTGTTGGGAATCTCTTATGGTTCAGACAATCAAACAACAAATAACAAGTTTACTTACAGCTGAAGTGGTTTTAAAGAATTAGGCGATTTTACCTTTTAAGAAAGTATTTTAAATTTATTATTTTCAGAGAGAGAGAGAAAAGAACATTTAACAATTTACATTACAATTACTAATTTTGTAAACAAAACCAACACTCCTTTAAATAAAAACAAAAACAAACGATAGCAATGCGTCTCTTTATACATAATTTTTTTTTGTCTATTTACAACACTCC
The DNA here is from genome assembly GCA_030710605.1 of Cordylochernes scorpioides. Taxonomy (NCBI): domain Eukaryota; kingdom Metazoa; phylum Arthropoda; class Arachnida; order Pseudoscorpiones; family Chernetidae; genus Cordylochernes; species Cordylochernes scorpioides. Next base: position 68,400,968 of record CP092863.1, on the reverse strand, counting down.
TTTGTTCTCGTTTTTTTTATATTACAGTGTTGTCAGTCTAAAAGTATTTCAAGATCATTGATTTACTATTCTTCTTTTTTTTCCAACATTCCCTCTTAAATCAGTGATCTTATCACATTCAACAGTTTCTTCACTTGACTCATGTTTTAAATGGTTGTCATAAGAAGGGATTTGAATTTGTCAAACTTTGGTCTGGCTAGAGGTTTTGTTAGGATATCTGCAATTTGGTGTTCTGTTGGACAATATATCAGGTTAAACTTTTGAGCTTGATCTTTCACAAAATGATATTTGACATCAATATGTTTAGTTTTTGTGGTTAATTGGCCTGATTTTATAATTTTATAGTGCTTTGGTTATCAACATAGAGATTTATATCAAAATTATCAGTAATTAATTCTTCTAATAGGGATCTTATGTATGACACTTCTTTGCATGCATCTGCTGCAGCAATGAACTCTGCTTCAGTGCTGGAAAGGGCAATTACAGGTTGCTTTCTGGAGCACCAACTTATGGGACCTCCACATAAGTAGACTACATATCCTGTGGTACTTTTTCTAGTTTTAATATCTCCAGCAAAGTCAGAATCACAATACACATTTAATTCAAATGGCATCTCTCCATCATATGATATGCCTAAATTGGTGGTGTGATTTAAATATCTTAGGGTTCTTTTGATGTTTATAATATCTTGAGTTGTAGGATCATGCATTGACCTGCTTTCAAAATTTGTGGCAAAGGTCATGTCTGGTCTAGTTTTGTTTGTCAAATATAAAAGGCTTCCAATTGCTTGTCTGTAGGGAAATTTGTTATCATTTGATATTTCTAAGTTTTTGTCTAATTCTTTTGCTACATCTGTAATGGGAGTGGGTACTGGTTTTGAGTTTTGCATATTATATCTTTCAAGAACTGATTTTGCATAATTCTCTTGTGAAAGTAAAATTTTATTTTTTTCCTCAAAACACAGATTTATTCCCAAAAAAGTTCTTGGATCATTGTTTATTTTAACTTCAAACTCTTGGGATAGTTTTTCTAAAATATTATTTAATTCTTCTTCATTATCTCCCATTAAGATACCATCATCTACATATATTGCAAGGTACATATTTCCTTTGTTGGTTTTAAAAAGACATGGCTCTGATTTTAGTTGTATGAAATCTTGGGATTTGAGAAAGGTTTTTAATCTTTCATTTCATTTTAATGGGGCTTGCTTTAAACCATACAATGCCTTTCTTAACCTACATATATTCCCTTTATAACCTTCTGGCAATTGAACATATATTTCTTCATCCAAAAACCCATATAGAAAAGCTGTTTTTATGTCAAATGTTTTAAAAACAAACCTTCTTTTAGCCATTAGAGCAAAGTATATCCTTAAAGAGACAGTGCTTATAACTGGACTGAATGTCTCATCATAATCAATGCCTGCTTCTTGTTCAAAGCCTCTTACAACTAGTCTTGCTTTGTAGCGACCATCTTCTTTCACTTTAAAGAGCCATTTAGAGGTCAGAATCTTCTTGTTTGACGCTTCATTTTCTTTTACTATTTCCCAAACTTCATTTTTGGCAAGAGACTCTTTTTCTTCTTTTATTGCCTTTTTCCATTTTTCTTGATTTGGACCAGATATAGCTTCAGAGTAAGTTAGAAGAGCTGATTCTGTTGTTCCATCCTGCTCTAAATAGAATTCTTCATATCTTGATGGTGTTTGTAAACTACTTCTTGGTCTAAGATTATATTTTGAAGTACTTGGTTTTGTAGGGATATCTTCTTTGTCTTCAGAGACTTCTGGTAGACTTGGTTCTTCATTTAATTCTAGTTGATCTTCAGATTCTTCTTCTGGTTCGACAATAGGTATTTTTTCTTCTTTATTTATACATCCTTTATCTAAAAAAAATACATCTCTAGCTGTAAAGATTCGTTTGCTTTGTTCATCCCAAAGGCGATAACCATTTGGTGCATAACCTATAAAGGTATATTTTTTACTTCTGTCTTCCAATTTCTTTATGTGTTTTAGGGTTTTGACATAAGCTTCACAACCAAAAAGTTGTAAGTTTGACAAATTTGGTCTTTTGTTGAACCAAAGTTCTGCAGGGGTTTTCTCTAATTCTTGAGTAGGGCTTCGGTTCAGCAAATAGGCTGAAACCCTTACAGCTTCTCCCCACATGTATTTTTCTACACCAGAATCAATCAAAAGAGCTCTAGTTTTCTCCATCAGGGTTCTATTTAATCTTTCGGCTTTGCCGTTTAGCTGAGGTGAGTGAGGTATGGTGAGATCCATAATGATTCCTTTAGCTTTGCACCAGGATTTTATATCTTCATTTACATATTATCCGCCATTGTCACATCTTATTTTTGAAACTTTTAGATTCATTTGGTTTTCTGCTTCTGTAATAAATTCTTTTAGATATCCTTTTACTTCATATTTATTTTGTAACAAATACACATGACAAAAATGTGTGTAGTCATCAAGAAATGTTAGAAAATAGTTTTTGTTGTCATGGGTAGTGGGATCTAAAGGTCCACATATATCTGTATGGATTATTTCTAAAGGCCCTTTTGATTTTGTTCTAATGGAATTGAATGGCTTTCTTACCTGTTTAGCTTTAATGCATGTTTCACAAATTTCATCTTGACTTATTTTTTCTATGTTTATTCCATTTACCATAGATTTTAATTGTTTTAAGCTTGAAAAACTTATGTGACCCATTTTTCTGTGCCATTTTAGCATTTCTTCATTTTGGGTAGCTGTTAGGTGAGATTCTTCAATTTCGGGGTTTTCTGTTTCTATATTTATTGTATAGAGTCCATTTTGCTGTTTTTCTCCTTCTAAAACTTTTTTTTCCATTTTTTACGACAAATACCTTTTCATCTTCAATGACGACTTTGCCTTTATTTCTGGTAATGGCACTTACCGATAGTAAATTATTTGTCAAGTTTGGTACAAACATCACCTCCTTGAGATCACATTTTTTCCCTTGAATTTTTCCGACTGATTTTGCTATTAGAGTTTCTTCCTTTTTTGCTATTGATATTTTTGAGTTGCAATCTACTTCATCTAGTAAAAACCTTTTACTATTTATCATATGGCTTGTTGAGCCACTGTCTACAATGAATTCTAGCAATTCCTCATTTTTACATTTTAAAGTCTCTCCTGCAAAAAAGGACAATTTTTCTTCATTTTTGTTTCTGAAAAAGCAATCCTTTTCTTTATGATTTGTCTTTTTACAAATTCGGCAAGGAATATTTTCCTGGAATTTATTTTGAGATTTCTTAAAGAAGCATTGGTCTTGAGTATGATTTGTCTTTTTACAGATGGTACACCATTTTTTATTTAGTCTACAATATTTTGCTAAGTGCCCGCTCTTTTTGCAGTTAAAGCACTGCTTTACTTTAGTAGCACTCATGGCTATTCCCTCTTCAGGCTTTACTTTTTGTTTAGTTTCTTCAAGTGAGAGTCTTGATATTAAGTTTGTTAACGTTTTCTCACTTTTTGGTGTCGAGTCCCATGCTGTGCTGGAGTAATTAAAGTAGTCTGGCAAAATGCTCAATATTTTAGAAATTACAAAGCTTTCCTCAATTTCTTGTTTTACATTATTTAGTTTGAATACTAAATTTTGCATTCTGCTTATATTTGTTGCCATATCTGTATTTTTGTCAAATTTGAATCCATGAAATTCTTGTAGTAATTTGCATTTTAATTGCTCATCTTCTCTTTGATAAATGGCTACTAGTTTTTCACACATTTCTTTTGAAGTTTTGCAATTTAGAATGTGTGTTAAAACATTCTTTTCAATGGTTAACATTATGCATTTTTGTGCTTTGGCGTCTTTTAGGCTCCATTTATCTTTTCCAGTTTCATCTTTCAAGTCTTCAAACAACGATTTTCCATTTACAATATCTAGAAGGCCATTTGCTTTGAAAATAATTGTTATCTGAAAATTCCATAAATCAAAATTTTCAGGATTCTTAAGCCTCACAATATTTGCGATATCTTCGCTGACAGCCATTTTTGTTTTTATTTATATTTTATATATATATTTTACCGCGATTCAAAAAGAACCACGCTCTGCTACCATGTTGGGAATCTCTTATGGTTCAGACAATGAAACAACAAATAACAAGTTTACTTACAGCTGAAGTGGTTTTAAAGAATTAGGCGATTTTACCTTTTAAGAAAGTATTTTAAATTTATTATTTTCAAAGAGAGAGAGAAAAGAACATTTAACAATTTACATTACAATTACTAATTTTGTAAACAAAACCAACACTCCTTTGTTCTCGTTTTTTTTTATATTACAGTGTTGTCAGTCTAAAAGTATTTCAAGATCATTGATTTACTATTCTTCTTTTTTTTTTCCAACACTATCTAGTGGAACAGAAATCAACTAAACATTAATTTAGCCTGTTCCCTGATATTTGGCCAACCCAATTATTTGATAAATCAAGAAAAGCCATCCACGATTGCGTTTCGCGCTGTTGGCACTCGTCAGCGTTGAGTAGGCTGTATCACTGCGACTAAAAAAGAATTTTGGTCCCAGAGGTTTCTTGAGAAACTAAGAAATGAGATATTATCTTGAAGAAAGAGGTTGCCTGGCCGGCATTCACTGTATAGAAATAGAGAACAATTTTTAACGCCTTGCCAAATACTTTATTTTTAATACAATATAATATAATGCGGCTTCTGATTGTAAAACGATGTTGACTTTGCTTAGAATTATTAATGAAACTGATTCTGATATAGGCTTAGCAAAATACGATGTTTCTTTTTAAGGATTTCTAGTTGTTTTTGTACTCACGTATGTTGTAGTTACGAGGACATCCCTTTAGATAAAAACAAATATATATTTATTTAAGGAACGACTTGTTCCAATACAAATATTGTTAAAACAAGCTAGCGATAAAACATAACAGAAAGGTTGAAGGTAGAAGTTGGAAGTTACGTCATATTAGTGACGTCAGCATCGATGATGATTAAAGTCAAAGTTTGCGTAACAATTCCCTCCTTACTTTGTCTTTACTCCCACGATGCTGAGGTTCTCTAGGTGTTTCTTCATCTGGTCTCGGGATAGGTCCTTTGTGAAGATATCCGCCTCCAGGTCCTGAGATGGCTTGTACAGAAGGCAGATGTCCCTGGATTCATAACAGTCTCTCAAGAAGTGGTACTTTCTGTTGATATGTCTACAGCGACTGCTTTGTTTAGGGCTGGAGATCCAGTTGATCAATGACTGACTGTCTGTATAGATCGCAGTTGGTTTTTCCATGAAAATTCCATTCTTCCAGCTCTCGTAGCAGGTTTATTATCCACTTGATTTGACAGCAGCTTTCACAAGCAGCTATCATTTCCGCTTCCATTGTGGAGTGGGCGACGAGTGGTTGTTTACTACTTTTCCAGTCTATAGTTGCTTCGCCGAGCTTCAATACATATCCGCCGTAGGATTTTCCATCATGAGTGGTCGTCCAGCTGGCATCGGTGTAGGACTTCAGGATTCCAGTCTTTCCTCTTTCAAATTTCACTCCTAGGTCAATTGTTCCTCGTAGGTATCTCATCACTCTTTTGATTGCTGTCCAGTGCATCTGTTTTGGTTGTCTGGAGTACTGTGAAAGTTTGCTAGTGATGTAAGCGATGTCGGGTCTGGTGTTAACAGCTAGAAACATTAGCATTCCAAGGGCTTCTTGGTAAGTGTGCTGATCACAATTGTCATCTTCAATATGATTGTTCAAATTGATTTCTTTGGAACCTGGTGTTGGAACTTCCTTACAAGTTTCCATTCCATATTTCTGCAATATTTGTTGTACATAGTGGCTTTGCTGTAGCGAAATTCCCTCCTTGTCTTGTATGATCTTGATTCCCAAAAAACATGCCTTTACATGTTACATCCTTTATTTCCAGGTGATGTCTCAATTTATTGATGAATCTGTTTGAGGTATCTTCAGAATCTGAGACAGTGATAAAGTCATCAACATATATCCCTACATAGAAGTATTTGTCTTCATTCTTCCATTTAAATAGGCAAGAATCAGATTTAAGTTTTTCCAGTCCACAGTCATGAAGTACTTGACTGAATTTCTCATACCACGATCTTCCGGATTGAGGTAGACCGTAAATACTTTTGTTGAGTTTGCAAACTTTGTTTTTGTCTTGAACAAATCCAGCAGGTTGTTCCATGAATATTGTATTTTCAATGTTTCCATTTAGATAGGCTGCTTTCACATCAAATAGTTTAATGACTGAATCTTTTGTTGCTGCCATTGACAAAATAGTCCTGAGGGTGGCATTTTTAATTACAGGGCTGAAACTTTCGTTGTAATCTCTTCCTGGGATTTGGTTGTATCCCATTGCAACAAGTCTAGCTTTGTAAGTTTTGTTTTTGTTTTCTTGGTCTTTAGATATTTTGAACACCCATTTACTTTTAACAACTTTAGCGTTTACAGGTCTAGGTACCAGTTCCCATACTTGATGCGAGTACATGTTCTGTATTTCCTCAAGCATTGCGTTCTCCCAATGTTTCTTGTCTTCGCATGCGATGGCTTCTTCATAGTCTTTCGGAATGGTTTCATTCGTAGTAGCCAGAACATAGTCATTGAATCTTTTAGGTATTGTTCGAGTTCTTTGTGGTCTGTCTGATCCACTTGACTCTGTATGTCTGTTGATCATGGTATCTGGTGCTGGCTCTTCAATATCAACATCTGATAGAACATGATTGTCCAGTTGTTCATCCTCCTGAATGAAGAAATATGTGTCAGTGTCCGTATTATTATCACTTTGTTTTTCTTCCGAGATGATATTATTGTTCTCTCTGAAGTGAATGTCTGCGGTTTCAAGAATAATTCTCGCTGTGATATCAAATACTCGATAAGCTCTTCTGCATCTTGAATAGCCCACAAATTTTCCTCTCTTAGATTTAGCTTCTAGTTTGTGTCTTTGATGATTCTCGAGTTTATAGAAGACTTCACAACCAAATCTCACGATGTGAGAGACGGATGGCTTTTTACTTTTCCATTTTTCCATAGGGGTAGTGTCTGGGTCATTAGTTGTGGGAGTTAGATTGTACAGATATGCAGCTGTATTCACAGCTTCTGCCCAGAAGTGTAGGGGTAATTGGGAGTCTGCCAGAAGTGTTCGGCCTTTGTCTAATAGTGTTCTGTTAGCTCTTTCAACTCTCCCATTGCTTCTTGGGGTGTACGGTGTAGTTAGTTCATGTTTAATTCCTTTGGATTCTATGAAGGTTTCAAGGTTTTTATTGATAAATTATGTTCCTTTATCTGTTCTAAGTCGTTTTAGTTTTGAGTTTAGCTCGTTTTCTTTCTTTACAATAAACTTCTTCAAAACTTCTGCTGCTGAGAGTTTATCTTTGAGAAATTCTACAAATATTCTCCTAGAAAATCCATCTACGATGGTCAAGAAATATTTACTTCCGCCCAAGGAGTTTATTCTCATTGGACCACAGAGATCGACATAAATGGCTTCAAAGGGGTAGCTTTCCTGATTGCTATCTGTGTGAACATAGGGTACTTTGGTCATTTTTCCCAAGGAGCAAGCATCACATTGATCAAGGGTATCATTTATAGAGTTCAAGCCTTTTAGAAGATTGTTCTTCAAAATCAGGTCTAATTTGTTGTCACTAGGATGTCCTAGCCTTCTGTGCCATGCAGTCTTAGAATTGTCCTTTGAAATCAGGCAATGTTCATTTGGAACATGAGTTGCTTCAGATAAACGTGATAGGTTCAATGTGTACATGTTACCATCAAAGTTGCCTGTTCCTATTAGCTTGTCATCAGAAGAGTATATGTATGCTCCTTCAGAGTTCAAAAAAACAGAGTTCCCTCTTCTTACCACGTTTGGAATGGACATTAGATTTTCTTAAAGGTGTGGTACATGGAGGACATTATGTTGTACATATTTTAATTATTTGTTACCACAGAGTGTGTGTAAGCTCACGGGAAAATAGGCGCTAAAAAACAAGAAGAAAGAGTTCCTTTGTTTCAATATAAGTTTCCCTTTTATATTATATCTCTCTCTTGTTAATCAATAAATATAATGTTTAATTAATAATTATTGGAATCAGTTTCATTAATAATTCTAAGCAAAGTCAACAATTGGTAGCAGATGGTGGTTTATTGATATAAAGCTCAAAAACGAAAATATTCAATCTGAAGATTAAGCAAGAAGTTTATTCTGATCGGTAAACTGAAGCACTTATAAGAAGATTAAAGGTATTTATATAGATTAAGTTAAATTATATCTATATATTGCATGTTTAAAAGCTACCCAATATTTAAATAAATTTAAAATATATATTTGTTTTAAATTATATATTGGTTTGTTTATATTAGCTCAAAAGACGAAAATGGCTGAATATAATGTTTTATCCCAAACAAAAATTGAACCATTAACAGGAAATAATTATCAAATATGGGCGTTGAAAATCGGCGCAGTTCTGAGAGGAAGAAAATTATTTAAATGTGTAATTTCAGATCCAGAACCTGATATGGAAGACAAAAGTTCTTGGGAGATTTGGAGTGATAAAAATGATGAAGCTTTTGGGATAATCATCACTACGTTGACAAATGAACAAGCTGGAATGTTCATAGGAGAAACAAATGCTAAGAAAGTATGGGACTCACTTAGAAAAACATACACAGGCAATTTGGAACATAAAATTATTGATATAGGATTAGAATTAAATGACATTAGAATGAAAGATAATGAAACTGTAGATGAATATATAACGCGGGCAAAAAATATTGCTGCTAGAAGTTCATCATTCGGGCATCAATTTCCCTCAAGAGAACTTTCATTTCATATTGTCAGAGGCATACATCCAAGGTATGAAAATATTGCTATTGTCTTACGATCAAAGAGAGAGGCAACAATTGAAGAGATTCAACAAACTCTAAGATAAGAGGAGTCAAGAAGAAATATGAGATTAAATCAATCAGTTGAGAATGGGCATGAACAAGCATACAGAATTAAAGATAGAAAAGTTCAACAATCTCAGCCAAAAAGATGTTTTGTTTGTAATAAAAAGGGACATCTAGCTAATGATTGCTGGTTTCGAGATAAACAGAAACAAGGATACCAAAAGAAATGGAATCCTGGTTATAGAAATCACAAATACAGTAGGGAACATTCAAATAACCTAGTGGATACTATGAAAAGTGGAATTAATGAGCAAGCATTTGAAACATATGTAAAATAATTTGAAGATTCACCAGATGAGAGAAATGATAGACAAATATGGTGTATAGATTCAGGATGCACCGCACATTTAACCCCAAACCTAACTTTGATGGAAAATGTGGTAGATTATGAAAGTGAAATCAACCTAGCTGAAAAGGGCAAAACTACCCAAGCCATAGCCAAAGGAGATATGAGACTTACTACATGCACAAGTGAAGGCCAAGAAAATATTTGCATCAAAGATATCTTACATGTACCAAGTTTAAGGAATAATTTCTTGTCAGTATACGAATTAGTCAACAAGGGAAATTCAGTTATTTTCAATAAGGATGGAGCAAAAATTTATAATGAAGGGAATGATTTAGTTGCTGAAGCATATATTAAAGATAGAATGTTTATGATTTAAACAAAACAAAGAAATGTACCAATAGCAAAAAAAGAAAATTTCATGGTTTTAAATACACATTTATCAAATAAAAATAGCAATATAAGTTTATGGCATAAGAGATTAAACCATATAAATGAAGAATACATGAAAAAAATGATTCAAGGACATATTGTAAGAGGATTGGATCTAAAATTCGAAAGGTTACCAGAGTGCGAAGCATGCATAATGGGAAAACTGGTGCAGAAGCCATATAATATTACAGAAAATTATACAGTTAAGCCCCTGCAGTTGATTCATATGGATTTATGTAGACCTATGCCATGTCAATCTTTAGGAGGATCTAAGTATTTCCTTGTTATAGTAGATGATTACAGTAGAAGAATCTTTGTATATTTCCTGAGATCAAAAGATGAGACCTTTGAAAGATTTGAAGAATTTAAAGCAAGAGCCGAAAACGAATTAAGTCTTAGAATAAAAGATGTAAGAACGGACAATGGAACTGAATTTTGTAACTCTAGATTTGAAGGACTTTTCAAGAGAAGTGGGATCCATCACCAACTCACCACAACATACTCACCACAAAGTAATGGAGTCGCAGAGAGAGTGAATAGGACTCTTATAGATACAGCGAGAACCTTACTAATTGACTCAAAATTACCCATGATGTTTTGGGCAGAGGCAATTGCTACAGCTGCATACATTAAGAATTGTACACCCCACAGGTCTATCAAGCAAAATACACCTATGCAGAGATGGAATGGCAGGAAACCATCGGTCAAACACATTCGAATATTTGGATGTTTGACACATTGGCTTGAGAGCAAACCAAGAAGAAACAAGTTTTCACCAAAGGGTAGAAAGGGAATATTTATTGGTTATTCCATTAAAAGAAAAGCCTACAGAATATATGATATAATGACAAAGAGAATCCATGAAGTCAGATCAGTAAAATTTAGTGAAGATAAGAGAGGAATTGATTATGCAAATGATATTCAGGAAGATATTAACTGTGATAATTTGACCTATAAAGGAAATTGTGAAGAAATAGTTGCTGAAGACTTTCTTATCTTGAAAGAAGACAATCCTGTGACAGAGAGTAAAATGAAGTCTCAGGAGGATACTTCAGTAAAACTAGGTGGTGACTGTGAAAATGACTCATCACAAACTGAACCTATACAGGAAAGATGTGTAAAAGGAGGAAGAAAGAAAGGAGAAACAAAGAGCATCTTAAAAGAACGGCACAAAGCAAGACTTGAAGAACAAGAAAGGAAATTGATTGAAGAAGGAGTTCGACTCTCACAAAGAATAAAGGATAGGAATAATGCAAACTTAATTATGGAAATTGATCATTATATTCCGGAGAACTTTAAAGAAGCAATGGATAGTGGAGAAAGAAATGAATGGCACAAAGCAATGGAAGATGAGCTCAGCGAGATAGAGAAACATAAAATATTGTCACTAGTACCAAGGGAAAATGGTATGAAAGTCATCAATAGTAAATGGGTCTACAGTACGAAGAAAACACCAAGTGACGGCATATATAAGCGAAAGGCCAGACTGGTTGCTGTTGGATGCAATCAAAGATATGGTGTGGACTATAAGGAATCTTTTTCGCCTGTACTCAAAAAGGAAAGCTTGCGAACAATAGTAGCTCTTGCAACACAACAGAATTTAATCATAAAGACTTATGATGTGAAGACAGCTTATCTCTATGGTGAGTTAAAAGAGACAGTTTACATGAGACAACCAGATGGTTTTATACAAAAAGGAGAAGAAAACAAAGTGTGTAAATTGGAAAAAAGCCTGTATGGTCTACCACAATCAGGAAAATGTTGGAACAAAAAGATCAATGAAATTTTATACCAGTTGGGAATGATTAGAACCAAATGTGATCCATGTGTCTATAAACTCCAGAGAGGAGAAGAGTATGCAATACTGGGTCTATATTTAGATGATCTCATCATTGCTGGAACTAGTAAGGAAATTAATGACAACCTAGCCTCAGAAATAGAAAAATATGTTACTCTAACAGAAAAGAAAGATAGCGAACCATTTATTGGAATTGAAATAAAAAGGGAAGAAGATGGATTTTATCTATCTCAGACTCATTATATTGATACAATTCTTCACTGATTTGGACTGGAAGAATGCAACAGTGTGCAGACACCTGGAGATCAAAATCAAAATTTGGATGAATATTTGGACTCTAAGCCAGTAGATAAAACTGTATACCAAGAAATGATTGGATCACTAATGTACCTCTCTACGGGTACTCGACCGGACATATCCTTCAACGTCAGCAATTTATCACAGTAATGATCCAAGAGAAATACACTTAACTGGAGTTAAAAGGATTTATAGATATCTGAAGGGAACAAGAGATAACATGTTGGCATATAAGTCAAAAGACAACAATATCACAATAAGTACTGATGCGAGCTGGTGCACAACCCGAGACGCAAAATCCTATTCAAGCTATACAGTCAAACTTGGCAACAACTTAATAAACTGGAGAAGTAGAAAGCAAAATTTAGTAGCCTTGTCTACATGTGAAGCAGAACTTATTTCAATATGTGAAGGCATTTCAGAAGTATTATGGTTAAAGGGATTACTAGAAGAACTTTGTGAAAATTTAACTTTCCCAATTACCTTGAAAAGTGACAGCCAGGCTGCAATAAACTGGATACAATCTGACAAGATTACTTCACGAACAAAGCACATAAACCGAAAGTATTATTTTGTGAAAGGGGAAATTCAAAATGGAATCAAGCTGGAATACACTAAAAGTGAAGACATGGAGGCGGATATACTAACGAAGAGTCTACCTAAGGACAAACTACGGAAATGTGCAGATAGCCTTGGACTTGCTGATTAGGGCTTACACACAGGGGAGCGTGTGTTGTACATATTTTAATTATTTGTTACCACAGAGTGTGTGTAAGCTCACGGGAAAATAGGCGCTAAAAAACAAGAAGAAAGAGTTCCTTTGTTTCAATATAAGTTTCCCTTTTATATTATATCTCTCTCTTGTTAATCAATAAATATAATGTTTAATTAATAATTATTGGAATCAGTTTCATTAATAATTCTAAGCAAAGTCAACACATTATGTAGGGTTACAGCGTTGTTAAGTTTGTCCTTACCTTGTACAGTAGCTTGGATTGATCCTGATGAGGCAGATTCGATGTGTCTCCCTTCTTCCGCCACTTGTATGCTTCTTCTCTCCTCCGTCTTGTGCTCGATCTATTCACCATGGGAAGTCATGTGGCTTGTGCACGCAGAATCAATTATCCACACGTCCTGTGTTGTCGGGCGTTCCTCCCTTGTGATTACATGTAGTGCGTATTCTGAAGTGGAGTTTCTTCGTTGGGATGGTTCCTCCGTTCGTTCTTGGATTGCTGATCTGGCCGTGTCTTTGTTTTGTTTTTGGTCCTTTATGGTAGTTCCTTGTACTGGCCATGTTATTTTTGTTTGTTGTATTCTTTTGATTTCCTTTGTTGCTAGGGTTGAACCAACAGTCTTTCTTGAAATGTCCTATTCTTTTTCAAATGAAGCATGACTTTTCTTTGAATTGGTTGCCTGATGATCTGAAAGCATTTTCATGATTTTTGCTTCTGTCCTGTCTTTTCTTCTCGAAATCCAGTAGAGTTTGTCTCAAGTCTGGTAAGGAGATTCCTCTGTTTATTGACAGTGCTGCTGCGATCGTGTCAAAGTTAGGTGTGAGTCCTTCAACAATGTATCGTACAAGTTCTCTTTCTGTTACAGTCTTTCCTAGCTGGGTGATCTCTTGTGCCAGTTTCTGTGCTCGTACAATATACATGTTAACATTTTCATTTGGGTTCAATTTTAGTCTGGCTAGATCCAACATTAGGTCTATCCTTTTATTTTCTAGAGATCCTTCAAACCTTTTCTTTATGTCATACCAAATTCTTTTGGCCCTTTTATCGCCTCGAAAGATGATTGTTAAGTCATCCGAAAGTGACAATATTATTAGGCTGTATGCTTCCCGATTGTTTTTCTTCCAAATATCATATTCTAGTTTATTATTTGTAAAGTCTGGCTCGTCATTAACAATTACGTCCTCGAAGAGATCTTTTGAATCTAGAATTGCTTTCATTTTCATGGACCACGTTGTATAGTTGTTTTCTGTTAACTGTTCGATTTTTGCCAAGTTATGTGTATCCATTTTCATTCAACTTTTTCTTTCTAAATTGGCGGTTAGTCCAATTATTTAATTTATTTTTGATTCAAATGGATCAATTGGCGGTTAGTCCAATTCGCGCGCCAAAACCACGCTCTGCTACCAAATTGATATAGGCTTAGCAAAATACGATGTTTATTTTTAAGGATTTCTAGTTGTTTTTATACTCACGTATGTTGTAGTTACGAGGACATCCCTTTAGATATAAACAAATATATATTTATTTAAGGAACGACTTGTTCCAATACAAATATTGTTAAAACAAGCTAACGATAAAACATAACAGAAAGGTTGAAGGTAGAAGTTGGAAGTTACGTCATATTAGTGACGTCAGCATCGATGATGATTAAAGTCAAAGTTTGCGTAACAGATTCCAATAATTATTAATTAAACATTATATTTATTGATTTACAAGAGAGAGAACAAAATATAAAAGGGAAACCAATATTGACACAAAGGAACTTTTTTCTGTCAGCCTGTGAGCTTACACACACTCTGTGGCAAAAATTAATTAATATATGTCATAATTTGTATATAATTAAATGCAACCCCGACCCACTATGTATGTATCATGTATGATTTTCAAAGATTTAATAAAAGAATAAGGTAACTGGAGGAAAGAAAGTAACAAAAGACTAGGAAGTAAATCTAGAGGAGAACATATTTATTAATAACGTCGCAGTTAACCTTCTGACCCCGGGTCCCTGCGAGCTAAGTTTAAACCAACACTTCCTGGAAAAACAGGACGTATCTAGTGACCGCAGAAGTTATATTCGTCAAGATGCACACAATACTTCCTGACAAAGCAGGACGTATTTTGATAACGCGGAAGTAAATAACACTCGACACTTCCTGTCAGGCAGACCATATCTTTCATCAAGGAGAGCCGCGGGCCAATCAGAAGACAGCACCTTAAGTAGGTCAACCAATAGGAAAAGATCATGTGACATCTCTCGACCAATCAGAAGACAACACCTTAAGTAGGTCAACCAATAAGAAAAGATCATGTGACATCTCTCGACCAATCAGAGAGAAACTGAGTCTTGGTGTTAAATCGAAAAGCAAGAATGGTCAGTTACGTTTTCGCTCTCATAGGAACAACACCTACAGTTGTTCAGTTGCTCCTTCGCTTCCAACAAGGTAACATCTACTCTAGAGATCTCTCTCTCTCCGCTCATTTCATCTAAATCCCATCATCGCCATGTGATCAACTAATTAATAAGTCAAATCGCTCAACTCTTCTCAAGCTTTCTTCCCTCCAACCCAGTTGCCTTTTATTTTCAAAACAATCACGTGTCCTGATTATTCCTAACTGTGTGCTTCACTTACCACTCAACGACTGCGCTTCAACCAAATCTCACCATTCGCATCCAACAACAAGAAACCCCGCAACGATATTGCCACAGAACGGTTAAGTCGACAGGATTCTACAACAGTGTAATACATCAAATATTACAGTGAAATAACAATTGCATCATATTACACAGAGTCGACAGGATAAAGATTATAGAGCTTGAACAGGATAAAGATTATGGAAATTAACCCAGGCGCCAGCAAAACAAAAGGCAATAACAAACCGAGAGAGAAGAGACTGACAACGAACGAAGCGACAAGACACACCCTGGCGACGGTAATTTTAGAACTGACCGCCGCGCTACAAGGGGCAAGATCCACGCAACTGGAAGCGGTCTTCCGGAGCGCCACCCTCGGGACAGCCGACGCCCGCACCGCCGGTACGTGTCCGAACAACCTGACGCCCACCGAGGAGTCGCCACCCGCCATGCCGTACCCGTGCACCCGGAAGCAATCCACGCGACACGGGCCCAGTGTACCGACAACGCGGTCCACTCGAATGGAAGCAGTACAAATGACTAAATTTCCCTTTCAATTGCGCGGACAGTGCAAGCGGTCCCGATCCGGTCCAACAGACATTCCAAGCCAGCCAACCCAAGCCGAAGACGCCACAGTGGAGCCCTTTCGAGATTAAGGTAGGCAATCCACCCAATGACACCATCAAATTGACTTTGGACCCAGGACCTACCATGTACCTTTCTAATTGAACCAGACGCAGGTTCGAACATATTGCCGTATCATTTATACAATAGATTAAAAGCACAACTTCCCAACTTAAGTATTAAAAAACCTTCCCTTGATCTATCCACCCTAAATAGTTTTACGAAAATAATAGGACATTTAACTTTCCCTCTGACAATAGGCCAAATAACCCGTAGAGAGAACTTTCACGTGGTAAATGCATCATTGCCATTTGGAGTTCTTACCTTAAAAACCCTTATCAGTATAAATTAAAACTAAATTATAATCGCGGCACTATTTTCCAACTTGGCGTCCCATTGTCTAATACTATCTACCACTTTAAACATGTGTCAAATGAATGCAAGCACGGGCTAGGCCAAAATCTGTCCCAAAGGACTCGCACAGCACCCAAAGCTTTCACACATGGAAACCCTTGCCTGCATTCATTGCCCAAACCCCAAATATTTACATGCCATCATTCTAATCTCACACCACGCAACTTTTCACTCAACCTAATTGCCAATACTTTATGCCCACCACATATAAAGCCACCACGACTTCAATCTACAATTCCAATAATGCCCAAAAAAGTGTCCGTACACCGACACAGCTCACCCATTTACCACGCAAATATACCTCACAACATACACGCACCCATACGTCACCACACAACAAACACACACAACCCGCACAACAAACGCAACACGCACGCCAAAAGACAACAACAACGACAAACAAGCGCATACACAACCGTTAAGAATAACACAATCATCCCGTCTACACAAAACATAGAAAAAATTCACGCCACCAAACAACCACACAATCGAAAAACATTGCGATCTTTCCTAAAAGCTGTGAACGCCTATAAAGAGTTCATTCCGGACCACGCCCGCCTGCGGACACCACTTGTCAACCTTCTAAAAAAGGATGTCGTGTGGGTCTGGGATGACAAATGCCAGAAAGCGTTCACTAACCTGAAAGAAAACCTTACCACACACCCCACATTACACCTTTACCAGGAAGGTCTGCCATGCCAGGCGTACTGTAACACCTCAACATTCAGCATTACAGGCATTCTTAAACAAGTCTACCCTGATGGGAAGACATACACCGTTCAACATTTCAGCCGATCTCTGCGTAGTCACGAGCGAAATTATTCAGACTTGGAACTACAATGCCTAGCCATTGTGGAAAGTGTGGATAATTTCCGCACCTGTCTATTGGGCAGAAAATTTACAATATTTTCTGACCATCCCGCATTGCAGTGGTTGAAAGAGATCAAAGCTCCGTCAGGCAGATTGTTTCGATGGAGGTTAAGATTGTCAAGATACGAATATGAGATCCGTAGCATAAATGGAGTACAACAATATGAAACGGGCGTTGGAACTCGTATCCCATTTTGTGGCTTTCTAGATGCGCCACTCATACAGAGCCCACAGTCTTCTCCACCGGGAAAATCTCGCGTGACTATGGATCACAATAAACTGCGCACCGTCTCCCGAAAAGGAGTACTGAAAACTATAGTCCCAAGTTCACTTACAACCAGACTTCTTAAGTCCGTACACACTCAACACCACCATCCAAACATCTCCAAGATGACGAGGCTCATCTCATCACAATATTATTGGCAGAACATGACACAAGACATCGCAAAACAGGTAAAAACCTGCCCCACCTGCCGATTCGCTAGAAGAATCGATGAATACAACCAACCTTCACGTAAAAATACCGACACAGGCACCAAAGCAAAACAAAATTCGTACATAAAGCACAGCGTACACACAACACAAACAATGTCAAAATTACCACACCCACGTCAGAGAAACGATCACACATCTCAACCTAAACCAATTACCGCCGACATATCTCTAATAAAACCATTGACGATCAAACAGGAGAACTGTAAACCTGACAACCAGCTCAATCATATCACACCACTCCCTAAAGATATCAAACAGGAGAAATGCGAACCTACCAACCACAACCGGAGCAGGGGTCGTTAGGATCATAGGGTTTTGAAAGAAACGGTTGGCCTTAGGTGAGGTTTCAGACGAGCTGGCTTGTTGATGCTTGTAGGTTGATGGTGCACGTCTGGTTGCAATGAAGGCTTCGGGGGAGGTGGTTGGGGAGGCTGAAAGAGTCGCGCCCACGGCGGTAGCACTCTCATGTGCGATGCAAATTGAGAGGACTCGGTCCAGGGAGAGGTCGGAATTGTACTGCTCCGCCAGTACTTTTCGTTGTAGGTCTTTATCAAACAGGCCACATATTAACCTGTCACGGATACGGAGTTGCTGTTGATAACCAGCAAGGGCAAACGTTTTCCCACAAGCTCTTTTTGTGCATATTGTAATACACGGGTCGCCGCATGTGCTGCACTTAAAATCCAGCTCATGTGCACACGAGTCATCAAGAGCTTTAAGGGCTGCGAAGTAGCGATCCACCGATTCTCCGGTTTGTTGGTCCCTACGATGAAAATCTTGCCGATCAAGGAGGGGGTTTCGCTTCTTGCGTAGGTAGGCCTCGAGAGCATTCACGGCTTCCTCGAGGGTGGTGGTGGTAGAAATATGAAGGCGGCCTGATTGCCAAAGGATGGTCCATTCGGAATGGAGGGCGGCACGCAAAGTCACTTGCTGTGTGGATAGCGGGAAGGTGGCTACTTGTTGGGCGTCCACGTAGTCGTTCCAACGTTGTTTCCAATCGCGGAAACAAGACATCGTTAACTCCTCCGGGGGAAGCCAGTTTAGGAAGCTGGATGATTTTTGTGGCGTGGTGAGGAGGAGCTCCTAATGGGACTGTCGGTGTCGGATTCCGAGTAGCCATCTGCTGCAACAGTGCGGCTATGGAACTGAGGATGTCGGTGCTGGTCGGCGAGGCAGGGTTCTCTGGAGGGGTTTGGGATGGTCGGCGATTCCTTCTTGAGGGCATCTTGATTACTAATTGTCACTGAGCTGTCACTTAAAAAACGGCTATAATTAACCGAATGTCGACTGCGCCATGTTCTACCGCGTTAGGGTAAAGGTTCGAGCTGCAGTGAGAACTATCAATTAATAATTTATTTTAATAAGTCCAAAGATTACATACAATTATAAGAGGCAGATGGAGCACAGTTTTTACTCTACCAGCGCCTAGAGTATTATATAATAGAAGGAACCGCCGCAGGTTGAAGCGACGCCCGGTAAACAGCCCGCTGACATCAGGCGGTGTTCGAAAAGTGCGCGCGCAGCCCCCGGTGGCGACGTCACGGCCGGCGCGCATGCGCGGCGGCGGCGGTCACGTGGGAAGCACGGGCGTGGGACGTCGCCCGCTGGCTGCCTCTTATCTCACCAATCATTCAAATTCTACAATTCATAAGGTTCAAGCAAATATTTCAGAGTCCCCAGTTACAAAAATGTGGACGAACATGGGGCAATATCCTATCTTTCATCTGATTTTTACCCTTTGTTTATTAGTTCTACCGTACAACTGTATCCCAATTTTATTCATTAATTACTTGTTTATCTATGCCATGCCCGCGCAGAAAATCTTCGAACTACAAGAGGTAGTTTTTAATTTTGGACAAGCAGTTCTTCATTGTGGACAAACATTTATAAAGCTTCTCATAATTTTAGGAACCATCTTCGCAGAAAATCTAAATAAACTCCGAAAAGATAACAGTAACTGAAAGATGACCAACCAGTGTCGGAGAAATCACGCTCCAAAAACAAGCCCCGAGCCACACCCCAAAATAAATAGACGGCAGGAAATGAGAATTTTGAGACACCGCGACAGGGAGTGTAGTCCGCGGCGATAAATCCAGCCTATGCAAACAAAACGGAACGCCTCGTCCGATCTCCAATTTCATTCCCTCTCTTTTGCCCGACACACCCCACTTCCGTATCTCTAATTACAATGAGAAGATCCCCTATTGAGGTCAACTGGGAACCTCGCTATGCCACCGATTTTTGATTCCAGTTCGAGTCTACATATCGATTTTTACCACCCAATTCCACATCCACGAGACAACACATAGAACTAGCTCACACATTTCTTACACAACAGACTTCTAACACTTTTTCACAACACACACACAAAGACAAAAAATTACACATAAAGGTTATATAGATTTCCATGTCTCCTGTACACACAGCATAAACGCACTTGAGGGCTAGAATCACGTTTTTCACCTAAGTGTCGCTACAGATGAGACAAAAAATTTATAGGGCATAATTGAGCAAGTAAAACATTTATAGGGCAAAATGGAGCAACCAATACATGTAGATCAGGGCATGTAGATACCAAAGGGTTCCAACCAATACACCTTATTTTTCATATCAATCATTTTCATTATTTTCTCTCAATTAAAATTTAAATATTTAATCAATTTATCAATTTATTCAATTTATTAGCACTTTTAATCATCAATTATCATTTATTTTCCAATTAGTTTATATTATCATTTTTATTTATCAATTATCATTCTATTTACCACTTAGCTTAAACTGCCACAACTCAATTATCAACGAAAACTCATTGGTTTTCGATTAAACTAAAAACATTAAATCACCCTTTGTTGTTGAAACCTTTTTATTGTTCATTTTTCTTTTTTTTCCAAACACTCAACTTTGATTTCGCTCAACCACTTTTATTTTTATTTGATTTCAAAATACCTTATGAAATTTTATTTTTATTTTTATTTTGATTTCTCACAAGCCCTAATAAAATTCCCTCGGTTTCCATTCCCAATCTCGAGCTAGAATAATGGTTAGGCATTTTTCCTTTTTTTTTTTCACCATTCAACCAAGCACTCAACTTTGATTTCGCTCAAAAAACTTTTATTTTATTTTTATTTTTGATTTCTCAAAAGACCTAATAGAATTCCTTCGATTTCATTCCCAATCTCGAATAGAATATGGTTAGGCATTTTTCCTTTTTTTTTTCACCATTCAACCAAGCACTCAACTTTGATTTCGCTCAAAAAACTTTTATTTTATTTTATTTTGATTTCAAAAGACCTTATGAAATTCCCTCGAATTCTTTTCCAAATTCGAGCAAAAAAAGTAACTAGGCATTTTCCCTTATCACCATGCAACAAAACAATTTTTCTTTTTCAACCAAAAACATTCAATTTTGATTTCATTCAACTATTTTTATATTGTTTTTATTTTGATTTCAAAAACCTTAATAGAACTCCCTCGATCTCCTTTCTTATCTCGAGTAGAATTCGTTTAGGCGCATTTTCCTTTTTTTTTGCCCACTATGTACCATAACATTCATTGATTTCTTACAATTAAAAAATTTTTGATTTCTATTAATTATACTCAACCTATATCATCAACACCATTCTATTTTACTTATTATATCGCCACCAATGCTTGTATATAGACTCAATACCCACAACTAATTTTCCCACAAAATTATTTTTCACTTTACAGAATTCTCTCAGGCTAACCCCTTCTTGAATTCTTCACATGTAGGGGGCGCATCTGTCATAATTTGTATATAATTAAATGCAACCCCGACCCACTATGTATGTATCATGTATGATTTTCAAAGATTTAATAAAAGAATAAGGTAACTGGAGGAAAGAAAGTAACAAAAGACATAGGAAGTAAATCTAGAGGAGAACATATTTATTAATAACGTCGCAGTTAACCTTCTGACCCCGGGTCCCTGCGAGCTAAGTTTAAACCAACACTTCCTGGAAAAACAGGACGTATCTAGTGACCGCAGAAGTTATATTCGTCAAGATGCACACAATACTTCCTGACAAAGCAGGACGTATTTTGATAACGCGGAAGTAAATAACACTCGACACTTCCTGTCAGGCAGACCATATCTTTCATCAAGGAGAGCCGCGGGCCAATCAGAAGACAGCACCTTAAGTAGGTCAACCAATAGGAAAAGATCATGTGACATCTCTCGACCAATCAGAAGACAACACCTTAAGTAGGTCAACCAATAAGAAAAGATCATGTGACATCTCTCGACCAATCAGAGAGAAACTGAGTCTTGGTGTTAAATCGAAAAGCAAGAATGGTCAGTTACGTTTTCGCTCTCATAGGAACAACACCTACAGTTGTTCAGTTGCTCCTTCGCTTCCAACAAGGTAACATCTACTCTAGAGATCTCTCTCTCTCCGCTCATTTCATCTAAATCCCATCATCGCCATGTGATCAACTAATTAATAAGTCAAATCGCTCAACTCTTCTCAAGCTTTCTTCCCTCCAACCCAGTTGCCTTTTATTTTCAAAACAATCACGTGTCCTGATTATTCCTAACTGTGTGCTTCACTTACCACTCAACGACTGCGCTTCAACCAAATCTCACCATTCGCATCCAACAACAAGAAACCCCGCAACGATATTGCCACAGAACGGTTAAGTCGACAGGATTCTACAACAGTGTAATACATCAAATATTACAGTGAAATAACAATTGCATCATATTACATATATATACAACATACGCTCCCCTGTGTGTAAGCTCTAACCAGCAAGTCAAGGCTATCTGCACATTTCCGTAGTTTGTCATATAGTCCACACCATATCTTTGATTGCATCCAACAGCAAACGACATTTGAAAACTATCCCGCATGTGTTTCTTTTCAACGAAAAATCAAAATTTATTTTAAGGAGAAATAACGATTATTTATAACCATAGGGATGAGGTATGGAAGAATGAATTGAGAAGAGTAATGATGAACGGAAAAATAAAAGTGTCCAGGAATGGAAAGCGAACCCACAGTGTTCCGCTTACCGGGCAGATGCCATGTCCACTAGGCTACCCTGGACATATTTTTCCGTTCGTAAATAATATATGAGGTAATTTATAATACAATATAGTGCGGATTGTGATTGATGTGATGTGATTATTTATTTCTACTGAAGAATACAAAAAATAATTTTATTGAAACGTAAAGAAAATAAAACTTTAACTAGCTGAAGTATCAATTTTTACAGAAATATATATATATATTGTCAAGTAGCTCCATCCAGATGGGACACCTGACAATCATCCCTGGACCCCAGGAGGGACCACAGGTGTGAGGGGTTCTCGGAAGCTGATCTGTAAATAAGGAAAACGGGACGGTGGCTGACGTCGCTCATTAGGATTATCTTTAACTTGGGGTAAGTTGTACTCCCTCTCTCTCCCTATAAATACCCACCTTTATAATAAATTAATTATTCCCAAACTTGCCCTTGCTTTATTTATCTCCGCGACAATATTGTTACGTAGAAAATTAGGAAAGATAAACTTCAGAATGACACGGCAATTTATTTAAATCAAGAACAAAATCAACATTTATAAGATAAATAATAAGCAATGAGGGAAGTTTCAAGAGAGAATATAAATATATAAATAATATAAATATCTCTCAGAGAGAATTAATACTCTGTACATAAAATATGATAAATACTTTGCTACTGTAGTGTATTTGCATATTGAATTATGGATATGCAAATATCCTGTTTTGCATAATAGTTTTCATAGAATATTGTATATAAATAGCGACAGTTTTTAGCTACCAGCAGTCAGTCAATTTATGTCAATAAACGAAATTACTGGAGTCCGTTTGTCTCAGTGAAGCGACACCTCACTCTTGGCTACCTCCCAACCTTCTAGGATAAAAGAAAACTGGCGACGAGGATGGGAATATAAAATTTAATATTATTCCTTCTACATTTTTACTCTTTTTATTCAAAAATGTTTATATATTGCTGGGTGTGTACCCTCACAGTTATTTATAGTTTTTGTCAGCAGCAAAAGCTTCCATGTTAGGAACAGCCTCAAATTACAGGCACAGTTTCACCAAAGTGTGTCATGGTGCCATGATCAATGAAAGCTGCACCTCTACACCCCATTCCATGAGATCACATGTTAGGAACAGCCTCAAATTACAGGCAAAGTTTCACCAAAGTGTGTCATGGTGCCATGATCAATGAAAGCTGCACCTCTACACCCCATTCCATGAGAAGACATGTTAGGAACAGCCTCAAATTACAGGCAAAGTTTCACTAAAGTGTGTCATGGTGCCATGATCAATGAAAGCTGCACCTCTACACCCCATTCCATGAGATCACATGTTAGGAACAGCCTCAAATTACAGGCAAAGTTTCACCAAAGTGTGTCATGGTGCCACGATCAATGAAAGCTGCACCTCTACACCCCATTCCATGAGATCACATGTTAGGAACAGCCTCAAATTACAGGCAAAGTTTCACCAAAGTGTGTCATGGTGCCATGATCAATGAAAGCTGCACCCCTACACCCCATTCCATGAGATCATAAACGCATGGAATTCGTGTAATCTTTACGCAAGGGGATAAGAAACAACAACAACATAGCTTTAGTTCTCTGCTACCGAATTCTTTTTACTTAATTTTATTCCGCTAATTACAGGACAGAAACGGCTGCTCCCTTTTGTTTGCATTTGAAAGGAAATACACTAATTAGTTTATCCACAATAGCTTTGAAGACATAGAAGTCGGAATACACCTGTATTGTTAACAGAGTTAAAATTCAATTTAGAACTTTCTCTCTATTCAGAAACACATACAATATTAATTAGAGAGTAAGATATTGGATTTAATAAAAGATTTATTTGCCAATATTTCGGTTGGCTGAATGCCAACCTTTATCAAGGTTCAAAAATTCCTAATTATATCACACCTAACTTCTATAATGTGCAATTTTACACTGGACATGGCGACTTCAACTCATATCTGTTTAAAATTGGCAAAGCTGAATCACCTGGATGCTCGTGTGGAGGCGAAGAACAGAACCCCAGACACTTATTAACTGACTGCCCGCTGACCGCTGACCTTAGGGAACTAAATAAACTTCCCATAACAAATATGCAATATGTGGTCTACACTAAGGACATACACCAAAGATTCAACAAATTCTGCAGAATTTACTTAACTAAATAAGTGACTACTAATGTAATCAATACTGATATGTAAATATGTATATATCCCTTTAAACTACTTTTTATTTCATTCAAAGGTATATATTTCACACGTGAATATCGAATTGTGGATATAGCGTGTATTCTGCAATTGTGTTGAATAAAAAATAAATAATAATCAAGGTTTTACATTTTTGTATAAATGCGTTCAGACAACCGAAATATTGGCAAATAAATCTTTTATTAAATCCAATATATGTCTTTTTATTATCTAATGAATTAAATATGGATTGCTCTATTTTCAAAACAAAATAAATTATTTATATAATATTGTTGCGTTGTTGGTTGACAAAGAATAACTTCCGTGGGTACAAAGGATCTTTAAGACTTTATTTAAGCCTAATCGATATCAAATAATTACAGAATAGTCCAAAATGAAACAACAATAAAGAACACAGCAGTTACAAACTCACCAACTGCAGCACGGTGAGGGAAAGCAGGAGCAGAACAGGAGACAGAAGTTCGTAGAACCTTCTAGAATCTTCCAGGAAGTACACCGGCGTCGGCGGTAAGCAGCAGTCCGACCTCTTGAGACAGCAGCTTGCTTGGAGTACACCACGTAGCTTCGTTCTTTGACTTCTTTTTCTTATCTTTCTTCTTCCCCTGGCATGAGTTTCTCATCCCTATATATCCCGGAGTAGATCTTTCCAGAACGGTCACGGTTGGTCAGCCAATCAGAAAGCCGCCAGCACCGAGCGTTGCGCAATAGCTTTAGATTGGCCAATCAGTTGTCTTCCGCTTTTTTTACATGATTCTTAAACGTTCTAAAACATTATCTCTCCATTGTGGAATGTGCTTTTCTTTCTACGTAACAATATATTAGCACTGTTATAGGAAATATAAACTATGTTTGACACTTCTGATACTTTTGATTTAAAACAATATTCTACTGCCCTTGCTGCAATGATAAGAAAATTGAGAGGGGATGACTAATCAGTGATGCAATATATCAGCGGTATGGTAGATTAAACTGGAGAAAACGCTTGGAGGGTTTACCACTGATGAGGGGGGTCGGTGGGAAGGATGGTCTAAACCGTTGGTTTACGACCGCTACGACCCGGGTTATATTCTCGCATTGGGCACTTTTTCTGATTGAAAAAAAATGCTCCAATGGTCCTCGATTCTTGTAAAAGTCCAACCCCACCAACGAGTGCAAGTAACCAAACGGGGCTCTGGAATCTTTGTAAGTGTAAAGTCGAACTGCTTTTCATATGTGTAGACATGTGGTGCGCTTACAGTAAAAGCAGTCACTAACTACCCACCATGATTATCATGGCCTGTACCACGTGTACTAGGGATAAGCAAAAAAAACACTGATGAACCAGGCCCTCCCATACATATCATTGCAGTAAGGACAGTAGAAAATTGTTTTAATTCATAAAAAATTGTTATGCGTCAAAACTATACTTTATATTTCTTATATATTGTTTAAAATATAATTTTTCCATACTATATTGATATATAGATGTTAAAATTTGTAAAATAAAATATTCAATAAAAATCTTATAATACACACAGAGATTTATTTACCTACTCAGAGGTCCTCCTCTACATGGCGGGTGGGAGAAGCAACACAAGTAAGGGACTGTCCTGTAGGGTGAAGTACGGTGTTGAGAGCCGCTACGGTAACAGTGAACAGGGAACTCTGTAATGTGGCTGACTAACAGAACAATAACACCCCCTCCTTTCCATGGGACAAGACAACGCCACATCGTACAAGCTCTCGCCCAGAAGTCCTCCTCTACGTGGGGAGAAGAAGCACAAGTAAGGGACTGCCCTGTAGGACCAAGTACGGTGTCGTGAGCCCCGAGCCGCTACAGTAACTGTGAATTCTGAAATGTGGCTGACTAACGGGGCAATGGTACCTCTCCATTCCATGGAGAAACTAAATCAGAAATTGACAATCTATGCTACTGTGTCCTAGCAAGCCGACACACTTGCAGTTCGGGGAATCAGTGGGAATCATGCTACGAGGACCCTGAACATCTTACATTTAAATATAAATGGAACACAGAAGGAGAGCTGAGTGAACTGCTATATGAACATCACATTGATATTGTGGTGTATTTAGGTTGATTTAAAAGTAGAAATATATTTTAGGCTTTATTTATTTAAAAATGGCTTTTATTATTTATTTATTTATTTCTCAATTCAAAACGCTATGTCCCCCTAGGGACACTTGCGCTAAATGTACATACAAATATAACAAAGAAAATATTCAACATGGAAAGATACACAGAAAGTAACTTATAAAGATTCATAAATATTATTTACATATAGAGATATTCTTTGAATTTTATTTACAGTTACATCATTAAATTTGAAAATATATACATACTAGACGGGTGACCCGGGCTTCGCCCCGGGATTGACCCGTGTGCATATCTACCCGAGTGATATATATTTAGATAAGATTTTTTTATAATTGTTTGTTATTAGCATTATCTATTTGTTTGCATCAGCATAATTTAATCTAATCTTTGATAGAGGGCGCTGTTCGTGAGCTAAGTAGAATAATTTGAATATATAGCTTTAATAATTGATATATATTTTTTTAAAATAGCCTATCGTCTTCCCCGTATTTTTTTTTACCTATTTATGGAAATTTTGGTTTGAATTAGTGAACTACTGCGAATTTGTATACCGGACATACAAACAAACATACAAACATTGTATAGCCACGCTTGATAGATTAAAACAGGAAGTAGGTGAATAGCGTGGTAAGTTTCTTTATAAAGAAACTATATAGATATACACACATATGCACGCATATACCTATATATTGTTTACAACCATATAATATGTCCAATATTTCCTTGAGATCCTTACATCAAAGACCATTTTTCTTAATGAAATCCAAAATATATTATTCTAGACGGGTGACCCGGGCTTCGCCCGGGATTGACCCGTGTGCATATCTACCCGTACAAAAGGCTACATACCTATACTTTCGATATTTGCGGACCTATAATGAGGTATTGTTAACAATAGATTATTTAAGGAGCGACCCGCTCCAACACAATAGTTACAAAAACCAAAAGGCGAGTGGGGGGGGGGGGGGGGGGCATGATGGGGGGGGCAAAGGTGGCGTGATGGTAGCCAATCAATAGGAGAGCGCCATTCCAAAAAAAAAAAAAAGCAAACGGTGACAGAGATGTAGAATTATTAAGAATGCATGACGCTCGTAACTGTATATAGAATTACAACGTATTAGATGCAAACTCAAGAATTACAAGTCAACAACAATAAATGATGATGATAAGTTATATATTACGATATATATCACAGAATAATAATCTGTGGATTTATAATTATTATTATATTAATATATAAATATTAATAAAAGATAAATAGGTCAGGTGTTGATATTAAAAATAAAAAAGGCATTTCCTGACCACGAAAAAAAAAAGTACATGTGCTCGTGGTTAGGAAATGCCTTTTTTATTTTTAATAAATATGAATACGTCAAGTAAGAAGTTTCAGAAGATGAGTTTCTTTTAATTGTAAAACATTACAAGCTTTCGGGCAATGCCCTTCTACAGGTAAAATAAAATAAAAACAAAAAATTTGTTTTTACGAGGGCCATCCAATAAATAAGTTTCCCTATTTTTTTTTTCTGCGAACGAAACGTTGTAAAATTAGTTAGTATAGAAGAAATGGTCACTAGGATGCGTTGGAAGCTGGTGACATTCAAAATCACGCTACTCGTACGCGCAAGTCCGTAGCGCTTCAGTTTCCATGGAGCTATCACTGGTGAACGTGTCCACTTGCGAACTCCGTTCTGTAATTCGTTTTTTCACGGCGAAAAATTAAACTGCGGTCAATATTCATCGCAATTCAGTGTCAGTGTATGGTGAAGAATGTATGAGCATCCAAATGGTTCGCCGATGGCGTTCATGGTTCTTAGAAGGACGGCAAAACGTGCATGATGACGAGCGAAGCGGCAGGCCCGTTACTGCTACGGACAATGCAGACCTTGCTGCTGTTCGGAATGTGGTGGAAGCAGATCGCCAAGTCACCATTGACGAAATAATGATTCGACTGCCTCCTGGAATCGAAATTAGACGCTCTTCGATTGGAACAATCATGTCAGATGTTCTGAATTTTCTCAAAGTCTGCACAAGATGGGTCCCGCGTTTGCTCTTGGAAAATCACAAGCAACAACGGATGGAGGCAGCCCGAGCTTTCCTGGAAATGCATCAAAGAGATGGAGATCAACTGTTTTCCCGTATTGTCACTGGAGATGAAAGCTGGGTGCATCATTCAACTCCAGAAACAAAACGACAAAGCATGGTGTGGAAGAAGCCTGAGGAAAGTGCACCAAAAAAGGCGAAGGTCACAATCTCTGCAGGCAAAGTTATGGCTATGGAAAACTTCAAATGGGAAGTTTTCACACATCCACCTTATTCTCCGGAACTTGCCCCAAGCGACTTCCATCTTTATCCAGCACTCAAGTGGCACCTTGGAGGCAAGCACTTTGCGAATGATGACGAAGTGCAGGCGGAGGCGAACCACTGTCTACGAAGACAGGACACGGCTTGGTACAACAGTGGTATCAAAAAATTGCTACAACGGTACCAAAAATGTTTGGACAGAAATTGTGATTATTTAGAGAAGTAGTCTATGAAATGTATAATGAAAATAAAATAACTGCATAATTGTAAATAATGTCGTTTATTTGTTAAAAAATAGGGAAACTTATTTATTGGATGGCCCTCGTAAAAACAAAATTTTTGTTTTTATTTTTATTTTACCTGTAGAAGGGCATTGCCCGAAAGCTTGTAATGTTTTACAATTAAAAGAAACTCATCTTCTGAAACTTCTTACTTGACATATCTTACTGGAAGAGTCTTTGACCTTTACTCGTTTTATCAAATCTGAATATGTTAATATAATATTATATTAAATTACGAAACTTATTTTAGATGTGTAATATTCTTTTTTAAAATAAAACAATTTCTATAATAAAAATAGTTTCGTTATTTGATAACAGATGGCGCGCTAGTGCATCTTAATATAATATTATATTATTGAAATATACGCCAGATGGACAAGACATCACCTACAGCTTTATTAAGACCACAGTCTTTTTAATCTATTATAATACTATTGTGGTGGTTCGTCTGGTTTTGAAGAAATGATTCAATTATTCATTCCAAGGTATTTTAATTATTACAGATAAAATATAAAAATAAATATCAATGTTAATTATTATTGTTATAAATTAAAATCTAGTAAAGAAGATTTGAAAAAGGTTTGATGAAAATGGACGTTAGCTCGTGGTGGCAGTCAAAACAAAGGTATCCTCCCACGTGCTTACCACGTCACCACCACCGCCGCGCATGCGCCGATTTAGCTTACCCAGCCGGCCGAGGTGGTGGCGGTTGAAAGGGCTGTTCAAAATTGGCGGTGGGTCAAAACACCGTCACACTATTACCTATTATTTAAAATATGAATTCAAGTAGGACGACTTTTGACAAGTGGATGAGAGGGTAACACGCTCGATTCCCGACAGTCATGAACCGGGATTGAATACCGCGTTAAAATTTTGTTTAATATGTGAATAACCTTCACATATTATTTACTGTTATCATGAACTAGGTTGCTCTTGCTGAGCGGTACCTGTTAATGTGATTTTGAACCAGACTTTTGACAAGTTTTACCGCAATTTTTTATTTTATTTTTTACCGAAAAATGGTAATTTATACTCACGGGAGTTGTTCAAAGAACAACGTAAGATTATTATTAACTAGACATCTACTGATCGATTGCCCAGCATTTCAAGATTATAGAATGAAAAATGAACTAGTTGTTTGTGAACTTAACGATTTGATTTCCGATGAAAAATCATATTTAAAGTTTAATTAATTTTGTAAATACATTCTAAACTTTCAACAAAATCTGGATCTCTAATGTTTTCATGCGTTGAATAATGTAAATAACTTATGTAAATAAACTTTTCTCCTTGTTTGACGCAAGTATCCCTTGCGGGATATAGCGCTTTGGTAATAAAATATTTGTTAATTATTAAGAAAATGAATTGCCCAATTCCGGATTCGATCCCAGGTCGTAATGTCAACAGTGTATGCCCTCACGTACATATATTATATATAGGCGGTATGATACAATATAATGTGGCTTATGGGTGGAATCTTAGGAATGGTACTCAAGAAAACTATGGACATAAGCTTTTATTATTGCTTTGTATTATTATATTAAATCTGACTTGAATTCATATACAGTTTAACCTGTCTATAGCGCCCATCTCTTGGGACTCACCAAAATAGGGTGTTATAGAGAGGAGGTGCTATAGACAGTTCACTTTTAATGTAAATCGCATCGTACTATGTATTTAAAATCGGGCGCTATAGAGAGGAAGGCGCTATTTAGATGGGCGCTATAGACAGGTCACTTTTAATGTAAATCGCATCGTACTATGTATTTAAAATAGGGCGCTATAGAGAGGAAGGCGCTATTTAGATGGGCGCTATAGACAGGTTTAACTGTAATACAATATAATGCGGCTTATGATTGTGGAACTTCGTTTGAAAATTATACCGCAAATGTTTCTTTTTGAACGAAAAATCATAATTTATTTTAAGGAGAAAAAACGATTATTTCTATCCTTAGGGATGAAGTATGAAAAGATGAATTGTGAAGAGTAATGATAAACGTAAAAATAAAGTGTCCAGGGATGGGAATCAAACCCATAGTGTACCGCTTTCCGGACAGATGCTTAAAATAAATTACAATTTTTCGTTCAAAAGAAACATTTACGGTAAAACTTATCAAACGTCGTTTTACAATCATAATCCGCATTATATTGTATTATACACAGTCTACCCATAAATTCTGTTACAAACAATTTTATAAAATAACTGATTAAGAACAAAAACTAATGGGATATAAATACATATTTTATTAGCCAATAGGACATAGGTTTTAAATATATACAATCATTCAAAATATCCTCCTTTATTTTTTGACACAGGATCTCAAACGTTCGGGCCACTGATCTATGGCGGCACGCAGCTTTTCTAAGGGTATTTCTTTCATTGCTCTCACCAATGCTGATTTTAATTTATCCAAATTATGATAACTTTTAGAGCACACCTTCTCCTCTAAATATGCCCACAAGCTGTAATCAAGGGGTTTGAATCATGGCTTCCAGAGGGCCATTCATTGGCCTTTATGAACTCCGGAACATTCGTCTCCAACCATTGTTGAGTTGACTTAGCTTTGTGAGCAGGAGCTGAATCTTGTTGAAATATCCAATATTCTCCATTAACCATTTTTGTATTCAGAGGCTTTACTATTTGTTTCTAAATATCTTCTTGATAGTTTTTAGCTGTAGATTTTACCC
Source organism: Cordylochernes scorpioides (assembly GCA_030710605.1). Classification (NCBI taxonomy): domain Eukaryota; kingdom Metazoa; phylum Arthropoda; class Arachnida; order Pseudoscorpiones; family Chernetidae; genus Cordylochernes; species Cordylochernes scorpioides. Next base: position 68,368,857 of record CP092863.1, on the reverse strand, counting down.
CTTTGGCACAGAAGTGGAGATCTGTTACACCTTGGTAGCTAACTCCCCACCAAGCCATGACAGAAGAAGAATGGTGACTTTTTCAAGTTTCCTGACTTTCAAAGAAGCTTCTAGAGAGCTACGAGCATATATCCTATCAATTTGACGATTAATAATTTTTTCGACTGTGAAATCTTTCTTGTCTGTGAAAAGGATTCTCTCATGTCACCAACCATCATGCCGCGCCAACAATATTTTTGATCTTACCCTTCTAATATCTCTAAGAGCAGGGGTTATCAAATGACCTGTGCGTCGTTTGAAAGCTCTCAGTCCAAGGTTTTCGTTGATTATCCTGGAAACGGTTCTTGGAGCTAAATTCATCTGCTTTGCTAAGATCTTTTGTTTGCGGCGTGAATTTCGACGAATTCTTTCGCGAATGGCTTTTATAGCTGCTTGCGTTCGTTGCACGCGCGGTCGACCAGATCTTTCAAGGTCATTAATAGTGCCAGCCTTGTTGAACATTTCAATGGTTCGATAAACAAATTGACGCGTAATATTCAAATTTTGTAAAAGTTTAAAAAGGGTGAAAGATTTTGGCCTACCTTGTTAAAGGCTATTACACCTATACGGCTTTTTTTAATACCCAAACCCATTATCAAAAAACAAATATATTTCGATTTTTTTCTAAGCACGTGTGCACGAGATATTCAAATAACAACTACTGTATTTTGAATACTTAACGCGGTCAAATTAAAATTTTTATCACTGAATTGGTTTTGTAACAATATTTATGGCTAGACTAAGTAGTTAAACCTGTCTATAGCGCCTCCTCTAAATAGCGCCCCATTTTAAATACATAGTACGATGCGATTTACATTAAAAGTGACCTGTCTATAGTACCTCCTCTCTATAGCATCCTATTTTGGTGAATCCCAAGAGGTAACGCTATAGACAGGTTTAACTGTATATGAATTCAAGTCAGTATTAATATAAAAATACAAAGCAATAATAAAAACTAACGTCCATAGTTTGCTTAAATACCATTTCTATGATTCCACCCTTCAGTGTAACATATAAAACAGAATGATCCAATACAGTATTAGAGCTCTAAAGAAGCAGTCTGGTAGATTAAATTGGTGAAACCGCTTGGAGGGTTCACCACTGATGAACCAAGATGTTCCAATGTTTATAATCGCAGTAAGGACAGTAGAAGTTTGATTTATTCGTGAAAATAAACATTCGCGTCTTAATGTCTTCATTCTTTATATATTATGATGCACTAGCGCGCCATCTGTTATCAAAATTCGAAACTATTTTAAAGGCGTAAGATTCTTTTTGATATTAAACAATTTCTACTGCCCTTACTGCAATGGAAAAATTAATGAGAGGGCCTGGCTCATCAGTGGTGAACCCTCTCAGCGGTTTCGCCAGTTTAATCTACCATACCGCTGTTATATTACATTTTTGGAACTTCCTTTTATAATGATACTGAGATGCTAGACTCTTCCAATGGGTATTTTAGATTAACTATGGACATAAGCTTTTCTTTTAAAATACCCATTCGAAGAGTCAAGCATCAGTATCACTATAAAAGGAAGTTCCAAAAATGCAATATAACAGCGGTGTGGTAGATTAAACTGGCGAAACCGCTGGGAGGGTTCACCACTGATGAGCCAGGCCCTCCTATTAATTTTTGCCATTGCAGTAAGGGCAGTAGAAATTGTTTTATTTTGAAAAGAATCTTACGCGTCTAAAATAGTTTCGTAATTTGATAACAGATGACGCGCTAGTGCATCGTAATATATATGTATATCATCTCTAGTTTCTTGTATTTGCATAATGGCCTATTGAAGGAGGTTATTGTCTGAAAGCTGGCAGCATTTTAAATAAAGAAAATTGTTACGTGTCTATCTTTGGTCTATTCTAACAATGATATCCTGACAATTCTGGCCTTAACTACCCGTTTCATGATTTTTCAAGATGTCTGAATGACCAATTTTTGGTCGTTGAGGTACAGCTTGTACCACGCTGATGAGGGCCAACAGCCCGAAACGCGTCCGTGGTTAGCTTCTCTTGATTAATCAAGAATGGGTATTTGGCCAATTCTGGAATAATTAAAAATCAACGAGAATAGTTGATATTTATTCCGATAGATGGCGCAACCCATCAGCAGCTTTCAGTTGCACGATAAGAAGATGCCCTTTTTCTTAATTCTTTCTTTTGTAAATTTACTTTAGATCGAAAAAAGGAGCAATGTCTAATATTGGTTAATAATAGAATAAATTTATAAAAATAATCTGTGTGAAAGGGAACTTCTACAATACAGATGTTGATTGGAACAGGGTTCCAATTTAATTAGCATAGGGTAATTGAAATTTCCATTAATTCTGTATATCTATAGATAGGGCAGAGTTTGGGAGCACATTGATTGGGTAAACGGAATCCCTTTTACATATTTCTTTATTCAATTTAATTGAGAATTCCCACATTTCTTTCTGATTGATACTTGATAAATTTGTTTTTTATCAACACATTTCGATATTATAGTTTTTGTGATTGAATTAAATATACAAATATTTTACTATACTTCAGAGAATTTATAGACACGTAGCTTTATTAAGACCACCAGTCTTATACAGGTTCACTGCAGGAAGGAAGCATAGATAGAGCTCCTATACTCCAGGCAGCACAGAACCCAACAATTGTTCTGAATATATACACAGCTTTATTAAGATCACAGGTCTTATACAGATTCACTGCAGGAAGGACAGCCTACTCCACGCTGACGAGCGCCAACAGCGCGAAATGCGTACGTAAATGGCTTTTCTTGATTTATAAAGAAATTGGGTTGGCCAAATATCAGGGAACTGGTTGAATCAACATTTAGTTGATTTCTGTTACACCATTTGGCGCTCTGCCTTCTGTAAAGCACAAATGTTCCTGGTCAGGATATGCCTTTTTTATTTTTAATATCAACACCTGACCTTTTTAATTTCTATCTTTATCTATCATTTTTTCATAGTATAAACTGTGTATTATGATGCATTAGCTCGCCATCTGTTATCAAAATTCGAAACTATTATAGACACGTATGATTCTTTTTAAAAATAAACAATTTCTACTGTCCTTACTGCAATGAAAAAAAAAAGGACAGTAGAAATTGTTTATTTTTAAAAAGAATCATACGTGTCTATAATAGTTTCGAATTTTGATAATCTGTGAATACCTAAAAATTTGGTAACACAGAATGTAAACAATGGAGGCCTAATAAATATATAATTGTTTTCACTCTACGTTCTATTGTCTATATATATATATTCCGATAGATGGCGCAAGCCATCAGCATCTTTCATTTGCACGATAAGGAGATGCCTTTTTCTTAATATATATATTAGAATTAAATATAATTTATATGAAAAGTAGTTGTAAATTAATGATGATTAAAACAAATTACTAAAATTTAATTATTATTAGGGTATCAAAAAGGTTTTAATTCTTTAAGTAACAATATAGGCCTATAAGAAGTTCACGCTTATTACATCGGTCTTTACTCGTCATTGAAGCAGAACATAGAAAAAAAAAATTCTTATTCGTACATTTGTTAGCGATTTTAATACGCATTAAGAGGGGTGCTAACCCAATTAATGGTTAGGTTTTTATTCTTTATTCATGGTAAACGGTTTGCGGATTTCGACAAATTAGAAAGAAGGAATCATATATCGCCGCAACTCTTTTTATTATTATAGCGGTTAAGAAAGCTTTCGGGCAAGCCCTTCTTCAGCTAATTCTATCCTAAAAATCTTCACTAAATCCTTTGAACTGTTTATAGTTGATTCTTTATATTTATTCAATTACGTAACTTTCTTTTAAGATATTTTTGTACCATATTACATTTGAAGTTAGGATCAGACATAGCGTGGCCACGCGGTGCTATTGAAACGAGGGTGATAGGGGCGTGGTAAATTTCTTTTCGTTTATTTTGATTTATATTAAAAACGATATATAATCTCTCTTTGTTTGTACAATATAATTAGCTGAAGAAGGGCTTGCCCGAAAGCTTCCTTAACCGCTATAATAATAAAAAGAGTTGCGGCGATATATGATTCCTTCTTTCTAATTTATTCTTTATGTTGAAAAATAAAAGTAAAAACCTATAAAAGTTATCGTTGGATATATTCAATTAATATATATATATATATATATAGTGTAAAAACTATATAATAAAAATATAACAGTGATTCTACATTTAAAACTTAAGGAGCAAACTGATAAGAATGATAAATCATATCAAGTAGATTTGGTTAGATTAGCAAGCTAAATCTAAATTAATTATAAAAATAAATAGTTGTATAGTTATATAGTTAAGTATTCTATTAAAATTATCTTCATTTTATTGAATATTTAAATTCAAATTATAAAATTTGTAAATTGTTATTATTTAGTATAGATAGAGAGAAAAAAAATCCTTTACTTCTAAAACATCATCTAGTTAATTATATATTTATAATTAATAACAATAAAAATTTAACAACGTAACGTCTTTTGCATCGGCTTTTACACGTCATTTAGACATACTATAATCCTATATATAAAATAATAGAAGTGAGAATATATATGATAGTTAGAAAAAAGAGAGAAAGACAGAACCATGCACTTTTAATCAAACTAATAATTAGAAAACAAAAAGTTTTGTAAAGAAGGTAGATAAGATTGTTAGTATATATATATATATATTTTTATAATTTTATATTTTATCCTTTTTTTTTTAATGATTTTTTAATTTTTTTTATTTTAAAATATGAATATAAATAGTTGTATTTAGTAATATATCTATACTATGAATTAACTTTTGTTATAAGTTTGGTTATTATGTTTTGAAACCCTAATGGTAGACCAGACATATACAAAAAACTTAAATTGGAGTAATTATTGAAAAAAGAGGTCTGCTGAACCGGGAATTCTCAATATATATATATATATATAAAACTAAAATATTTATACATTCCCTATAATACGTAAACTTCAAAATCATACATTTAGGGTTCAAAATTGTAAAAAAAAAAATAGAGTTGATGGAACTCGTTGTTGTAAGAATAAAAGCTATCCAACGATAACTTTTATAGGTTTTTACTTTTATTTTTCAACATAAAGAATAAAAACCTAACCATTAATTGGGTTAGCACCCCTCTTAATGAGTATTAAAATAGCTAACAAATGTACGAATGAGAAATGTTTTTTTTTCTATGTTCTGCTTCAATGACGAGTAAAGACCGATGTAATAAGCGTGAACTTGTTATAGCCCTATATTGTTACTTAAAGAATTAAAACCTTTTTGATACCCTAATAATAATATTTTAGTAATTTGTTTTAATCATTATTAATTTACAACTATCTTTTCATATAAATTATATTTAATTCTACTTATTCGTTCAGTAATAGCTTGCTATACTGACATTATACTCTCAATTCGACTTTATACTCTTAAATCAACATCGAAATTTTGATAACTTTCCTTGAAAAAATATTATAAAACTATATAAAATATATATATGAAAAAAACTGAAGAAAATATAAAAGATAAAACATATATAAATGACCATATATATAGTAAGGCTGTAACTATTAAAATTATAATATATAGCATTGGTTAAAGGTTAGAAAGTAACGAATAAAAGATACAACAGCCACTAACCTCGCTGCTCCCAACAACAGTATAACCCTTCCAAGAACCTCAATTCCCTGAGGCACGGGAAACTAACAAGAATTTCCGCCCAACTGGAAAAAAAACGCTCCTTCTTCCTTAAGGCAATGACTTATATATAGATAATGAAAACATTAAAATGTTTATTTCACATATAAAATAAATTTCTACTGTCCTTACTCTGTTTATACCTTTTTAATTATCTTTAGTATACGTAGTACAAGCCATGATAATCATGATGGGTAGAATTTGACGACTGCTTTTACTGTAAGTGCACTACCTGTCTACACATGGTACAGGCCATGATAATCATGATGGGTAGATTTTAACGACTACTTTTACTGTAAGTGCACTACCTGTCTACACATGGTAAAGGCCATGATAATCATGATGGGTAGAATTTGACGACTGCTTTTACTGTAAGTGCACCACATGTCTACACATGGTAAATGCCATAATAATCATGATGGGTAGAATTTGTCGACTGATTTTACTGTAAGTGCACCACATGTCTACTAGACAAGACACCACTACCAACACATGTCTACACATGTGAAAAGCAGTTCGACTTTGCATTTACAAATGTGCCATAGTCACGTTTGGTTACTTGTGCTCGCAGGTAGGATTGGACTTTTGCAAGAATCGGGGGCCATTGGAGCATTTTTTCTATTTGAAAAAAAGTGTCCAATGCGGGATTCGAACCCAGGTCGTAGCGGCCAATAACTAACGGTTTAGACCATCCTTCCACCGACCCCTGTTTTATACTTTAACGACCTATAACAATAAGTTTAGGATTAAATTCTTAACTCATTCATCATATGAAAAGGTACAAAAACCTCCTGTTTTCTCTTGCTTGTTATACATTCATCTTTTTGATTCACAGAGTATTCAATTTTGAAAATAGATCAATCCATAAATAAATCTTCAATTAAAAAGGTATATATTAGATCAAAATATCATTTAATTTTCCAATATTTCAGTTGGCTGAACGCCAACCTTTATCAAGATATTATAACATTTTTTAAAGTGTGTTAACAACAAACTCAGCGACATATAAAACTTAATTCTGTTGATGTTATATGGCACTGAGTTTGTTGTTGAGACACATTAAATATGTTATAACACCTTGATAAAGGTTGGCGTTCAGCCAACTGAAATATTGATAAAATAAATGATATTTTGATCCAATATATGTATTTTTAATTAAAGAATATTCAATTAATTCTATCTATGAATAATTACATACATTGCATAGATTTTAAGTATGACTACAACATGGAGTTTGACTCACTTTTAGAGGCTTATATCTAATATATGGAGTAAATATCTCAATGTGTCTATATTCATCTTTACTTGATAAACTGAAACTTTGATTCATGTAAAACTGACTTTACTATGTGTATATTGTTATTTTTTATGTAAATACACACACACACAAAAGCCTTTATTAAGACACACAGGTCTTACATAAGATTCTCCTTGGGGTTACAAGACGGAGAAACCTATGAAAGTGGGAAATATACAAAGGGGTAAAAATGGAGAAAGATTATATACACATGATAAATATATACAGATTATTATTTGAATGATCCTATGGAAAATAAGAATATGGATTTGGAAGGGAAAAAAGAAAAAAAAATGGAAATATGAATGGAAGAGAGAAGAGGAGAGCGTATTTACATATGGAACATACATATAATGGAACAAGTCAATTTAAGCTCTTCTGCTCACACAAGCACAGGTGGACCATGGCTTTTTTCAAGAAATATTTAAGAGATTTTACAGGAAAATCTGAGTGTTCAGAGTTGTAAGGTAAACACCGTTTTATCGGTGTGGGGGTTTTTCTTATATAAATACTACTATGTCAGCAATGCTATGTAGTTAGTAGTAATGTCTGAATATAGAGTTTTGAAACTTACATGTGTAGACATGTTAGGCATACATAATACTTATTGCGATCAGAAAATATTGGAAGGGTTTTGTCTCTCTGTGGTGAAACCTCAAACGATGTCACCAATTTGATCCATCAAACCGCTTCTTAGAGTTCTAATATAGATATATGTCATAATTTGTATATAATTGTATGCACCCCCGACCCACTATGCATGTACAATGTATGATTTTCAAAGATTTAATAAAGAATAAGGTAACTGGAGGAAAGAAAGTGGCAACAAGACATAGGAAGCAGGCTAAAAGCGGGCACAAGTATAAATAACTTGTACAGTCAATACTTCCTGGCAAGCCCGGACGTATCTGGTATCCGCAGAAGTTATATTAGTAGAGAGACGCCCAATATTTCCGGACAGGACCGGACGTATTTGATAACCGCGGAAGTAAATAGAGTCGAACACACCCGATACTTCCTGATCAGGCCGGGCGTAACTAACACCAAAGAAAGCCGCCGGTCCAATTAGAAAGTCTCCCCTAAATAGGTCAACCAATAGAAAAACGGACACGTTCCATCCTTCGACCAATGGGAAGGAAGACAACTCGTGGTGTTAAATCGAAAAGCAAGAATTGTCAGTAGAGTTTTGGCTCCCAAGGAGGTGACATCGGCTCTGGACCTCTCTCCTTCTGCTCATCCCGTAGCTAAGTACAATCACCACCATGTGATCAGATAATTAACAATCAAAATCGCTCCGCTCTTCTCAAGCTTTCTTTCCTCCAACCCAGTTGCCTTTTATTTTCAAACCCCATCACGTGTCCTGATTATTCCTAACTGTATGCTTCACTTGCCACTCAACGACTGCGTTTCAACCAATCCTCACCATTCAAATCAAACAACAAGAAATTCCGCAACGATATTGTCACAGAACGGTTAAGTCGACAGAATTCTACAACAGTGTAATACATCAAATATTGCAGTGTAATAACTTTGGAAATATTACATAGAGTCGACAGGATAAAGAGATGGAATTTAATCAGGATCCCATAGGCGTAAAAACGGACAACCCTACGAAAGAAAGAGGAGAAGACGGCAGCCAATTGAGAGAGAACGAACAGGCAGGAGAAAGGCAGGAAATGACCGGCCGCGAGACAACTGCGCCCCTAGCGGACTTCGTCACCCAGCTGTCGGCGCTCCTGACCCGAGTAAAGATTTCTGATGGAGCTGAGTCGACAATCGCGCTTTTCGATGGAACATATAGCGCGATACAGTTTTTCCAAGCGTTCGACCGAAAAATGGAAGACGCCTCCATGGGAGAACAAGAAAAATTACTCCGCCTACCAAACTACCTGGTGCGACAACCCCTGGAGCTCTTCAGGAAACTTCGGCTGGCCGACCGGAGCTATTTCCAGGTGAGGCAAATCCTCCTAGATCTCTATCCTGAGTCAAGCGAAGCGTCCTTTGCGAAATATTTCGCCATGAAGCTTACTGGGCAAGCCAACCTAGAGACCTACTACCGGGAGAAAACCGCCATGGGATTGCAACTAGGACTTCCACAGGAGGTGATTCTCGAGACGCTGACAGAAGGACTGCCATTCAACGACCAGCGCCTAGTCCGCGTAGTGCCTCCCGAGAACCTAGGAGAGTGGTTCCGACTGGTACAGCGGATCCACGGGTCCAGTGTACCGACAACGCGACTCAGAGAAGATCAACCACCCACAATGTCGGGTCCGTATCACAGCACACCCCGACGCCCAAGTGCATGGAATGCACCTCTTCCGCCGTCCAACTGCAAGTTCTGCGGCGCGAGGCACTGGCACAGCGAATGCCGACATCGAGCAGTCCCGAGCCCCAAGCCAACCAACTCAAGCCAAGACGTCCCAGCCGAGCAGCCCTTTCGAGACTAAGGTAGGCACCCCCCCTATGGCGTCAAGAATTGACTTTGAACTCTTATCTAACCCTACCTACCCCTTTAACCATGTATCTAAACATGTACCAAATGAATGCAAGCACGGGCTAGACCAAAACCTGTCCCAAAGGGCTCGTACAGAACACAAAGCTTTCACACATGGAAACCCTTGCCGGCATTCATTGCCCAAACCCCAAATATTTACATGCCACCATTCTAATCTCACACCACGCAACTTTTCATGCCCACAACATATAAAGCCACCACGACTTCAACCTACAATTCCAATAATGCCCAAAAAAGTGTCCGTACCCCGACACAGCTCACCCACTTACCACACAAAATCCACACATGACCATACGTCGCCACGCCATAATCACGCAAATGTACCTCACAACATACACGCACGCCAAAAGACGACAACAACCAACAAACGCAACACGCGCGCCAACAGACGACAACGACAAACAAGCGCATGCACAACCGTTAAGAATAATACAATCATCCCGTCTACACAAAACATAGAAAAAATTCACGCCACCAAACAACCACACAATCGAAAAACATTGCGATCTTTCCTAAAAGCTGTGAACGCCTATAAAGAGTTCATTCCGGACCACGCCCGCTTGCGGACGCCACTTGTCAACCTTCTAAAAAAAGGATGTCATGTGGGTCTGGAGTGACGAATGCCAGAAAGCGTTCACTAACCTGAAAGAAAGCCTTACCACACACCCCACATTATACCTTTACCAAGAAGGTCTGCCATGCCAGGTGCACTGTAACACCTCAACATTCGGCATTGCAGGCATTCTTAAACAAGTCTACCCTGATGGGAAGACATACCCAGTTCAACATTTCAGCCGCTCTCTGCGTGGTCACGAGCGAAATTATTCAGACTTGGAACTACAATGCCTAGCCATTGTGGAAAGTGTGGATAACTTCCGCGCCTGTCTAATGGGCAGAAAGTTTACAATACTTTCTGACCATCCTGCATTGCAGTGGTTGAAAGAGATCAAAGCCCCGTCAGGCAGATTGTTTCGATGGAGGTTAAGACTGTCAAGATACGAATATGAGGTCCGTAGCATAAATGGAGTACAACAATATGAAACGGGCGTTGTAACTCGTATCCCATTTTGTGGCTTTCTAGATGCGCCACTCATAAAGAGCCAACAGTCTTCTCCACCGGGAAAATCTCGCGTGACTATGGATCACAATAAACTGCGCACCGTCTCCCGAAAAGGAGTACTTAAAACTATAGTCCCAAGTTCACTTACAGCCAGACTTCTTAAGTCCGTACACACACAATACCACCATCCAAACATCTCCAAGATGACGAGACTCATCTCGTCACAATATTATTGGCAGAACATGACACAAGACATCGCAAAACAGGTAAAAACCTGCCCCACCTGCCGATTCGCTAGAAGAATCGATGAATACAACCAACCTTCACGTAAAAATACCGACACAGGCCCCAGAGCAAAACAAAATTCGTACATAAAGCACAGCGTACACACAACACAAACAATGCCAAAATTACACCACCCACGTCAGAGAAACGATCACACATCTCAACCTAAATCAATTACCACCGACATATCGCTAATAAAACCATTAACGATCAAACAGGAGAACTGCGAACCTACCAATCATTTAAATTCTACAATTAATAAGATTCGAACAAATATTTCAGAGTCCCCATTTACAAAAATATGGAAGAACATGGGGCAATACCCTATCTTTCATCTGATTTTCATCCTTTGTTTGTTAGTTCTACCATACAAATGTATCCCAATTTTATTCATTAATTATTTGTTTATCTATACCATGCCCGCTCATAAAATTTTCGAACTACAAGAGGCAGTTTTTAATTTTGGACAAGCAATTTTTCATTGTGGACAAGCATTTATAAAACTTCTCATAATTTTAGGAACCATTTTTGCAGAAAATCTAAATAAACTCCGAGGAGATAGAAGTAACTGAAAGATGACCAACCAATGTCGGAGAAGTCACACTCCAAAAACAAGATGCAAATAGCACACAAAATCAATTAGGCGGACAGGAAACGTAGTTCCCCCACTTCCGGATCCAATTACGTGCAAATAGAGAGGAAGTCTTGCTGCCCCCACGTTCCATGTCCGGTTTCTAATTACCATCCCTCGACCAGCAGCTAAATTGAGGTCAACTGGGAACCTCTCTATGCCACCGATTTTGGATTCCATTTCAAGCCTGCGCATCGACTTTTACAATGTCAATCAAATCGACTATCATTCGAAAATCAAACAAGGTACACGCACACACATTTCTTACACAACAGACTTCTAACATTTTCCACAACACACACAAAGACAAAAAATTTATAGGGCATAATTGAGCAATTAAAACATTTATAGGGCATGTAGATATACAAAAGGGTTCAAACCAATACACCTTATTTTTCATATTAATCATTTTCATTATTTTCTCTCAATTAAAATTTAAATATATAATCAATTTATCAATTTATTCAACTTATTATCACTTTTAATCATTAATTATCATTTTTTTTACCAATTAGTTTATATTATCATAATTTCAAATCAACGAGAACTCATTGGTTTTCTTTTAAAATTGGATATTATATTTTATTTTGATTTACAAAAACATTCTTTTTTTTAATTTCTTTTTTCCACCATGCAACAAAATATTTTTCCTTTTTCTCACCATGCAACCAAACATTTACTTTGATGTCTTCCAACTTTTATATTATTTTTGATTTCTTCCAACTTTTTATTTTACTTTGATTTCTTCAAAACACCTTATGAAATTTCCTCGTTTTCTTTTCCCAAAATTCGAGCAAAAATTAGTTAGGCATTTTTCCTTTTTTTTTTCACCATGCATCAAGCATTCACTTTGATTTCTTCCAACTTTTATTTTTATTTTTATTTTTTGATTTCTCAAAAGACCTAATAAAAATCCCTCGATTTCCATTCCCAATTTCGAGCAAGAATATGGTTAGGCATTTTTCCTTTTTTTTTTTCACCATGCATCAAAGCATTTTTTTTCCAACATGCAACCAAGCATTTACTTTGATTTCTTCCAACTTTTCATTTTTATTTTTTGATTTCTCAAAAGCCCTAATAGAACTCCCTCGTTGTTATCTCCAATTTCGAGTAGAAATTAGTTAGGCGCATTTTCTTTTCTTTTTAATCCACTATGTACCATAGCATTCATTTTGATTTCTTACAATTAAAAATTTTTTGATTTCTATTAATTATACTCAACCTATATCATCAACACCATTCTAATTTACTTCTTATATCACCACCAATGCTTGTATATAGACTCTCAATACCCACAACTAATTTTCCCACAAAATTATTTTTCACTTTACAGAATTCTCTCAGGCTAACCCCTTCTTGAATTCTTCACATGTAGGGGGCGCATCTGTCATAATTTGTATATAATTGTATGCACCCCCGACCCACTATGCATGTACAATGTATGATTTTCAAAGATTTAATAAAGAATAAGGTAACTGGAGGAAAGAAAGTGGCAACAAGACATAGGAAGCAGGCTAAAAGCGGGCACAAGTATAAATAACTTGTACAGTCAATACTTCCTGGCAAGCCCGGACGTATCTGGTATCCGCAGAAGTTATATTAGTAGAGAGACGCCCAATATTTCCGGACAGGACCGGACGTATTTGATAACCGCGGAAGTAAATAGAGTCGAACACACCCGATACTTCCTGATCAGGCCGGGCGTAACTAACACCAAAGAAAGCCGCCGGTCCAATTAGAAAGTCTCCCCTAAATAGATCAACCAATAGAAAAACGGACACGTTCCATCCTTCTACCAATGGGAAGGAAGACAACTCGTGGTGTTAAATCGAAAAGCAAGAATTGTCAGTAGAGTTTTGGCTCCCAAGGAGGTGACATCGGCTCTGGACCTCTCTCCCTCTGCTCATCCCGTAGCTAAGTACAATCACCACCATGTGATCAGATAATTAACAATCAAAATCGCTCCGCTCTTCTCAAGCTTTCTTTCCTCCAACCCAGTTGCCTTTTATTTTCAAACCCCATCACGTGTCCTGATTATTCCTAACTGTATGCTTCACTTGCCACTCAACGACTGCGTTTCAACCAATCCTCACCATTCAAATCAAACAACAAGAAATTCCGCAACGATATTGTCACAGAACGGTTAAGTCGACAGAATTCTACAACAGTGTAATACATCAAATATTGCAGTGTAATAACTTTGGGGATATTACATATAAATTTTGCCGGAAGGATATAGATCTAAAGAAACTAAGGTCGCTTCTCCAGTCAAAATAGACGTCGAAACTAGACGCCATCTATTGACCGTCGCCTCAAACTAACAACCACGGGTCGGTGACAAAGCCACAACACCAACTTTGACAAACTGAAAAGCTTTCACCTAGAAAGTGGCTTTGTCATCGACCCGAGGCCGCTAGTTTGCGGCGACGGTCAATAGATGTCGTCTAATTTTTTGACGTCTATTTTGACGTGGGAAGCGACCTTTGTCTCTTTAGTTTTAATATTGTATTGGACGATTCTCCTTATATATGCTACACTGAAATACACTTGTATATCAAAATATCTTGAAGATGTGATGATGCTCTGATATATTTCTTGATTTTACTTACCTCGCAGCTGTGGTGGCATCCTGATTCATTCCTCAAGTTACGTATGGAAAAGCAGAAGCCAGATCTTGCTGCGAAGTGTCATTCTTTTCAATTCGTTGCGCCTTTATCAAGTTGGGCCTCTATAAACAATGGTCAGGTCTTGAAGCAGTGTCATTCTGATCAATTCTTCGAGACTTTACCAAATTGGGCCTCTATAAACAATGGCCAGGTCTTGAAGCAGTGTCATTCTGATCAATTCTTTGAGACTTTACCAAATTGGGCCTCTATAAACAATGGTCAGGTCTTGAAGCAGTGTCATTCTGATCAATTCTTTGAGACTTTACCAAATTGGGCCTCTATAAACAATGGTCAGGTCTTGAAGCAGTGTCATTCTGATCAATTCTTTGAGACTTTACCAAATTGGGCCTCTATAAACAATGGCCAGGTCTTGAAGCAGTGTCATTCTGATCAATTCTTTGAGACTTTACCAAATTGGGCCTCTATAAACAATGGTCAGGTCTTGAAGCAGTGCCAATCTGATCAAATCGTTGAGCCATTACCAGATTGGGCTATTATAAACAATGGCCAGGTCTTGAAGCAGTGCCATTCTGATCAATTCGTTGAGCCTTTATCAAGTTGGGCCTCTATAAACAATGGCCAGGTCTTGCAGCCATGGTGTCGTCCTGATTAATTACTTTAGCTTTCGTAAAATATTTTCTCTAAATATTTATCGGCCAAATTTTGCAAGGTGGCTCTGCACTTTCTTGATCCTTCTCAACTTGTGGCTTTTTAAAACGGCAGCCAAATCTTTCAGCCATAATGCTCTGCTAATCAATCCCTTGACCCAACGCAACTTAGCGCCTCTAAAACCAGCGTACAGATCTTGTAGGCTTGGTGCCATTCCTATCAACATTTTGAGCCTTTGCAACGTGTGGCCAAAATTTGAAAGGTGTTGTTGCACTGATAGAGTTGATGATTCTTCGCCAAAAGCGGCCCTTAAAACCACCACGATAAATCTTGCATCCATATTTTACTTTACTGATAATTTCCTTAATTCATCGCCTCAGATCTTGCAGCCTTCTGATCAATTATTTGAGCCTTTGTAACATTAAACCTTTAAAGCCAGTGGCAAATTTTGAAAGGGGTGCTGCACTAATAAAGTTGTTGATTCTTCGCCACAAGCGGTCTTTAAAACCACCATCTAAATTTTGCAACCATATTGTACTTTGCTGATTATTTCCTTAATTCTTCGCATCAGATCTTGCAGCCTTCTGATCATCTCTTTGAGCCTTTACAAGGCGTGGCCTTTAAGCCCAATGGTCAGTTTTGCAAGATGTCTTCACACTTCCCAACATGCGATCTCTAACACAGCATCCATATTCTGAGTTGACTCGATCATTTCCTTGGGCTTTCTCAAAAGGTTCAGTTTAATATACTTGTGGTATATAATGATTAATCTAAATTTCGATAACTTCATCTTTGAATTCAAATATCTTTCTCCTATTTCTACGTACTCAAAAATTGTACTTTCACGTCTAATAACTAAATTGAAAAATCTTTTTTATGTAATTGTAATTTATTCCATTGTTGTTAGGTTCTCTCTAGCAATCCAACACACCATTTCAAATTTAGTTTTTCACTATTATATTGTTACGACTACTAAAGTAGTCAACTTTATTTTTATGTAAATATTTTTGTAATATAAAAACAAAGAAAAAAAGTATGTAAATTTCTTTGGAAGTATAAATTAGTATATAAATTTCTTTGAATGTATAAATTGGCCGTGCTGTTCAATAAAAAAGAGTTTTGGACAAGTTTAGGATAATTGATAGTATTCCTTAGAGCCTCTTCCTTGGAGTTACCGAGCTGGTCAAGTAGATGGACTCTAGGTCGTCTCTCAAGGTAAAGAGAGACAGCATCTATAGTGAGAAAAAAGAGTAACCCCCCTCAATAATACAAGGTGCGTTCATTAATTTCCAGGACTGCTCTGTATCTTTGAAAAAATAAAACAAATAAAAAAAAACTAATTTAATATTTTTCAAAATATGCCCCTCCTGCCTCAATACACCTGTTCCATCTTTTTTTCCAATTGTCGAAGCAGGAGATAAAAACACATTTTGAGAGGTTCCTCAAGGTTGCCTTCGATTCAGCTTGTCTCATATCAACGTTGTCAAATTTCCTTCCTTTTAAATTCATTTTCAATTTAGGATAGAGGAAAAAGTCATTGGGGGCTAAGACGGGGGAATAGGGTGGATGAGGGATCTGTATGGTTGAATGCTTGGCCAAGAACTGCAAAACAACATGGGCCGTGTGCGGCCGCGCATTATCGACGTGAAGTATCCAGTCATTGTTTTGCCATCTTTCAGGTCTTTTAAGGCGCACTGCCTCCCTTAAGCGCCTCATTATCCCCATATAAACCTCTTGATTAATTGTACGTCAGAAAGGAATAAATTCATGGTGAACCAAACCATTAATATCAAAAAATGTAACAAGCAATGTCTTGACTTTGGATTTTGTAAATCTTGCCTTTTTGGGTTTCGGTTCCCCTCTTTCAATCCATTGGCTGGATTAACGTCTGGTTTCCGGGTCATACTGATACACCCATGTCTCATTCCCGGTAATGATTTTTTGCATCCATTCTGGATCGGTCCGAGTCATTTCAACCATGTTTTTGCAGACATCCATTCTAACCTCCTTTTGTTCCTCTGTTAGAATCCGGGGAACAAATTTTGAAGACGTCCGGATCATGTCCAAATCTTTAGTTACTATTTGATGACACAATCCTACAGATAGTCCAGTCTCTGAAGATAAGTCTCTTTAATAGAAATTCTTCTGTTAGATTTAATTAATTCCTTTATTTTGAGCTTGTTTTCCTCGCAACGTAATAATCTTGGACGCCCAGTATGCTGATCATCGTTTACCTTTTCCCGACCTTTTAGGAAGTGTGAAAACCATTCAAAAGTTCATGAACGGGATAAAGCTGCATCGCCAAAAGCATCTTTAAACAATTCATGCGTCTCAGTAGCACTTTTTTTCAATTTAAAACAAAACTTAATGCAGATTCTCTGCTCTTCGAAAATGGCCATTTTAAAATTAGAAATGCGAACCTTACAAGGAAGTTGTTTTGTTCTATTTTTAGATCGGCGCGTGCGCCACGAAACTCGTGCTTACAGTCAGGTGTGGTCGAACGTCCTCTACTCCTAAACATCTTATCCAATTTACTAACAGCTATCTATAGAAGAATGAACTATAAATGAAGCGTCATTGCTCTATATCAGTCCTGGATCTTTCCATTTGGTCTCGAGGACCATGACATCACCATCTCCTCAGTGGTGAAGTACACAATCTACGTTTTCTTCCTAGATAGCGAAATACGTGGTGTCACTGGAGACCCGCTGGTGATTCTCCACCAAACTCTGCAGCGGTGGCAGAGGCGCCATATTCATTGTACATAGTGTATATAATGTATATTATCTTTTTTTTTATATAATCGCGGACGCCAGACGATGCTATAAGAATATCGTCTAAATATATTATTACATTTTTAAGACCGGAAAAAATATTGTCCATAGTTCTTTGGAAAATAGTCGCTCCGGACTTGATACCGAAGGGCAGCCTTTTATATTTAAAAAGGCCTTTATGGGTAGAAATAACTGTCAATTTTTGAGATTCCTCGTCTAGAAGTATCTGATGATATGCGCTTGAAAGATCAATTTTACTAAATATACTTTTACCAAAAAAAGAATGTATAACATTATCGATGTTCGGTATCGGATATTTAACATCTTCAATAAATGGATTTAAGGTTCTCTTAAAGTCTGCACAAATTCTAATTTTGCCGTTTTTCTTAGGGACGCATACTAGCGGTGAAGCTATTGGGCTATCCACTACATTTTCAATAATATCATTATTCAATAAAAAATAATAGTTCTTCTTCAATTAAATTCCTAATAGCAAAGGGAGCAGGTCTAAATTTATAAAATTTTGGCGCAAAATTATTTTTTACATTAATGTGTACGGAAATATCTTTTATTGGCAAGACTATATCTTCGAAAAGTTTATAATATTTATTAAAAATTAAACAATTAAAATTTACGTATCTCTCGACAGAATGTATTTGCTTTAACTTCGTCAAAATCCAATAAATTAATTAATTAATTAATATTTAATTATTTAATTATTATTTATATTTTATATTTATATATTTATAATATATATTTAACGCAAAACGGTCTTTTTATTCAAACACTCCTAAATTTTACAGGGAAACGTTATTAGGGGGGGAGGGGATAACACTTGTTAAAAATCTACATCGAGCCATAATTTGTATATATAGAACTTTGCTTCGTTAAGGATGTCATTGATGGCGTCGTCATCATCATTCATGATAAAATTCATAGGGTCAAAGACGTAATTTCTCTTTAGAGCACAGCATTTCAAAATAGCGTCGTTTAAAATCGGCTGTATAATTGTGCAGTCAAGATATCGATGTTGTAAATCAGGCGATCCATTGCACGCAGGGCAGCTATTCTTGGAAAAACGCCGTGGGTAAGGGAGGGCTCGGAGTTTAAGTCGCCAGGCGATGTCATCGTATATGTTCTTTTTCTTGTGCCAAGAGGGCGCGCGGTCGATTAGCCATCTTTCAACTTTATTGTTGGCGTAGTTCAGATCAAGATTCGTCACAAAGATTGTGTTTCGCAGCGCCATGCTCTTCAATCTAATGAAGGGCTTATTGAAGTTATTAGAGACGATAGGTAGGTATATACACGAACGGTTGTTGTGGGGAAGAAATTTCGTCGTTTTCATTTTTTCATAAAAGTTCGATATATTCATGAAATCATTCATCAGTTTTCTGGTTGAGTGGGAGAAGAGTTCGTTAATTGGACGCATATTATCGTTATTATCAATAAAATCCTTCATTCTTTTGAGTTTTCTTACGCTAAAAAGAGCTGGATTTTCGAGGCGTAGATCGTTTAGGAAGCGGCATTTGTGTATAGTAAGGTATAGGTAGTCCGTACGCGACATTTTCGTAAAATCAATGTGGAACGATGGCGCGATATTCTTTACGCATTGTAAAATTTGCTTATTCCGCGGCGACGAGATATTGTAGAGATCGTAATTAAAAATATTCAAATAGTTCGTAGCATTTTTATTTTCAAAAAGAAAGTCGTTTTCATTTTGGTAACCGTTAGCGTTTTTCTGAATTCTCTTAAGGACGAAAAGATCGCGTTGCGTGGAGAGGTGTAGAAGGCCAAGTCCTCCATTCGCGATCGGCAGACAGTTTATTTGGAGACCAGTCCATGTTTTCGAGAGGTAGAGCGCAGAGTCGATTTCTCTTTGTAGGTCGTTTAAAATTGAATCGTTCGGGAGAACGGCGTTGATTGTAAAAGTAAATTTAGGGATAAAATACGTGTTTAAATACTGTGCTTTAGAAAGGAGAGAAAGAGATAAAATTTTGTCTTTTGCAATTAAGAGATGTTGTAAGACGTTCGTTTGAAACGAATTTAATTGCGATTTGAAAGGCGTAATACTATTTTCGAAAATTAGGCCAAGTATCCGAATTTGATTGTTGTTCATTTTAAAGCCACACGGCGCATCGGTCCTTTCTCTCCAACTTCCGCACCACAGGCCAGTGCTCTTGGCAAAGTTAACCCTTATTCTAGAAACAGTTTGAAATCGCATGAAACAGTCGTATATTACATTAAAATCTCGATCGTTTTTAATTAAAAAGATAAAATCGTCTGCGTATGCGCGAAATAACGTGGTTGGGTCGAGTGAATCCTTCAAATTGTAAATAAGTCCGGTAGTTGCGATTGAAAAAAGTAACGCAGATAGTCCACAGCCTTGCCTCACTCCAGTTTCAACGCTAAAAACAGACGTGGTTTCATTATTTACATTTATTTTCGCTTCGTTTTCGTTAAATATTATGTTAATCCATTGTATAAATATTTCTGGCACCTTCATACGCCGCAGCGTCGCGAGGATAAAATTTCTATTGATTAAGTCAAATGCCTTTTCGAGATCAAGGGCGACGAGAGCGAGAGGCGTTTCGAGCAAGTTGGCTCTGTAGATGTTATTCTCAATCTCTGGTATTATGTCGAAAATGGAACGCCCAGGGACCGCATATTTTTGTTCACTCGGTACTAAGCTGGAGGCGTAGGGCTTAATCTTGCTTAAGAGTATTTTGGATAAAATTTTATAATCGGCGTTCATCGAGGTAATGGGGCGAAAGTCTCGGATGGTTGTCGGTCGCGCGTTTTTCGGTAAAAGTAAAATGATGCCTCTCCTCATGTAGTCGGGTAGGACGCCAACCTCTTTCGCGCGATCAAAAACGTTGAATAATAGGTTAACGGTGGCATGTGCAAATTTCTTGTAGAATTCGGCTGGTAAATTGTCGTCGCCTGTCATTTTACGATTTGGCAAGTTTTTAATGGCCTCTAGTATATCTTCATTCGTAATAAAGGGTTCGTTATTCATATTAAAATCAATAACGTTTTCAGGGATAGCGTTGACATAGGATAAAATCTCGTTTTGGTTCACTCCTACGTCAGGCTTGCTCCTTTCGCGAAAGTAATCATATATGTAGTTTGCTATTATTCGCGTGCCGTGCAGGAGAATACCATTATCATCGTAGATGGAGGTTATTGCAGACCTTCGGCGAGGCAGACACTGTGGGAGGCTCGCGCAAGATGCGATTCTATATGCAAGCACTTTCAGGCATCTCCATTTCGATTCAGGTTTAAGGTTGGTATAGTTTGAGAGGAATAAATCGTTTTCATAGTTAAAAATAGTTTCAAAGACGAGCGAGTTGTAAAAGTTTCTGTTAATGAAATACAAGCATTCGGTACGACAATCCAAGTGTAAATTAGCTATGATGGCGTCATGGTCCGAGATGAGGTAAGGGGCAACAAGGCATTCATAAAAGAGGCTAAATAAATTCGATGAACAAAAAATATAGTCGATTCGATCTTTCGTTTGGTAGTTCCCTCTTGTGATTTCATGCGTGGTTCCAATTTCATTTGGGTTTAACATCCTAAATATATCGATGAGATTATGGAATCTAGTAAAGTTTTCTAATTCGGTTAGTTTCGTTCTGGCTTCTGTTCGACCTGGTTTTTCTCTTACATTAAGGTCGCCGAGTATTATAATTGAGATGTCTCTCGGGAAGGTAGACAGGTATAGATCGATGAGTTCAAAGTCTTTTTTCAGGTCTACAGGTGTATGAGATAAATGAACGTTGATGATGACGACAAGTTTTTCTCGTAAGTTCGTTTCGATCGCACATATCTTTCCATCTTTTAAAATCGTAAAATTCGAACATAAAATAGAACGTCTAAAGAGTATAAGCTGTCCGCTACCATGGTTGTTTGATTTATTCTCGTGAACGTTGTATAGTCGAACAAAATGTTTTCGAGATAGAGTTTCTACGTTGGTCTCTTGTATAGCGATGATATCGACGTCTTGTTTATGGATCCAATCTTGCAAGTAAGTTCTTCTTTCATTATTCGCAATACCGCAGGTGTTGATCGTCGCAATTTTCAATGTGGTATTAAAAGGTGGCTCATGAGAGTCCATCTTCTCAAAATTTAAATATATGAAAAAAAGGGGAAAAAAAGGAAAAGATAAAATAAAATAAAAAGAGAAGTGAGAATAAATGTAAGTAAAAATAAATAAGAAATGTAAAAGATTAACAAAGTTAGAACGAAATAAAAACTACTTAAAATAATAAAAGAGATAAAGAAAAAATTTAAATACAGAATAGTAGTAATAAAAATAAGATTCGATTATGCTAAGCATGGGTGAAAAAATTAAAATTAAAGTTCAGTTATGCTAAGCAGAGGTAAGTAAAGCGACAAAGATTCAATATAGACAATAAAATCTGAAGAAGATAAAAGTCAAACGTAGGACGATAGTAGCAAAGGGGCAATGACAGGAGATTCGACATTAGGCATAAATATCGTCGAGGACGTTCAGTATACGTTTCGTTTTGTCAAGTTTATCTCTTAGCTTTCTCCTCTCATCGCTGTTCAGAGAGTCAATATTCTTATGCCGCTTTTTCAACCTCTTATATAGGTCCATCATATCTGTTTGTAGGTTTGGGTGCATCTGGAGCCGCCGTTCAACTTTTTTTCTCCTTGAGACTCCAGCTCCCTTAAATATTGTACTAACAATTTTTTCAATTTCCGGTTCTGATTCAGTGTCGAATTCCGAGTCCACCTCCAACAACTGTGATGATGCGACGGACACAGAAGAGCGTGTCGACATGGCGTCATCGTCCCTTCCGGCCGTAGCCCTTTTTATTTTTAAAGATTCCTCACAAGGCAACTCAGCCAAGATATTCCCTACACGGTTGTTTTGGCTTTCTTGGGGCTCGCCAGTTTCGGCCATAGGTTCCTCATCCTGCTGGATGGCTTTCGGTCTTTTGCCAGGTTCTGGAGCGTTTGTTTGAACAGTTTCCTCATCCGAGGATTCCCTCAGGCTTCTCTTGTTGCCTTTCGCCTTTTCGGGTGTCGTTTCTTGCTCCGTTTCCCCGTCATCAATTGGCTCATGCATAGGGGGAGGGACCACCTGATTCAGGGCTTCTGCGAAGGTCTTAGTGACTGTTGCTCTAATCGCGGGGTCAAAGGGACATTTGCTTCTTATATGTCCATGACGCCGGCACCTGTCGCAGATTACATCCTCACCGATGAAGATTTTAAACAGGTTTTCCATATATGGGATGGTGATTATGGCCGGCATTACTGTTTTTTCGTTGCACTTGAAGAGAATTTCCCTCCTTAGTGAGGAGAGGTGCTTCAGCAGAGGGTTATCAGTTGGGAAGGGGAGAGGTCGAACACTTAACAAATGGCCATAGGGCTCGAGAGCCTTCTTTATGTCTTGGTCTTGAATGAAGGCCAAAACTCCGGAGAGGATGTACTTTTTAGCTGTTCTAAAGAGAGGTGTAGGGAACACCGACCTCTCTTTAACTTTAAAGCCTTCGTTAATCAGTCTTTCTGCCTGGTCATTATTGGCCACAGACACAATGGCCCGGCCATTTATTTTCCCCACCGAGTGGATGCAGTCGAAGCCGATAACGGCTGCAATTCCCAACAGGTGGTCTTCCGCCGTGGCGTCTGGGAGAGGTTCAAACTGAATCGTCGACTTGATGTTCTTACTCCTTTTTTCAAAGGTTACCTTTCTCTTTTCCTGAATATTTTTTCTTTCTTCAGAGGTAAATTGCATCCTCTGGAAATGCAGATTTTCAGATTGTTTTTCGTTTGGTGTGATGTATGCAGGTTTAGTTTTCACAGCTTGTAATGATGATGATGGTAATGATACTAAGTGAGCATCCAATGAGCTTACAGATGGAGATGATGACGCAACGACCGAATCGGCCGTTGCCATGACAATGAGGCAAAGTTACAACGTGTAACTTTGCAAACTTATGAAAATTAAAATAAACGAAAAACTTCAAACTGGGCAAAAATCAAACTCCTTGCAAGCAATCAACCACGAGCGCACGTATATATTTAATTATTAATATTTAATTATTTCTATAAGTCCATTTACATCAACTCCCCCTTTTTTAAGATAGCAACACTTATTAAGGTACATATCTATCCGGTGGTCTCCTCTCTCGTAGTGGATATCTCCGGGAAGGTGTAGATTCAGCCGGTGGTCCAGGTGTAGATTCTGCTACTATTGTAGCAGGAGTCAGGGGACTTGACGTCTGAGGCCTTGGGTAGCTTATTCCTTCTTCTGATGACGAAATATCCTTTCTCTCCATACTTCTCCTCATATAGTTAGTGTGTACTTTCTTTTCAATTCCATCAGTTTCTATCATACAGCTGTTGCTTCCTACTATTCTCTTTACAATCCCAAACATCCATTTCAGTTTTCCTCTTTCCATCCATCTGTATCTTACTCTATCATTTATTTTGTAGCTATTGCTCTGTTTTTTATTTTTCAATCTCTATACTCTTACTGATTTCTTGCTCAACATGGAAATCTTCGTTCTAATCTCGCGATTTAAAAATATTCCAGCAGGGGATTTTTCCGTTCTAGTCAAAGGACTCAATCTCTATGCATATAATGCCTTTATCAAAGCAAACTCAAGGGGTAATTCTCTTTCCTCCGAAATAATTCTTCTAATAGCTTTTTTTATCTCTCTTACAGACACTTCCGCTAGTCCATTGCTCTCTGGATGGTAGACGTGGCTAAATATCGCATGTATGCCGTTTCTTTCAAAAAATGTCTTCATTTCATAACTTCTAAACGGGGGCCATTATCCATTACCGCCACCTCCGGGATACCATATCTCGCTAAAGATTCTCTCAAAAAGTCTATGCAGAATCCCGCCGATGTATTTGGAACCATTTGACATTCTATCCAATTAGAATGCGCATCCACTAATATCAAAAAGGTTTTTCCCGCAAAATAGAAATAGTCAAGATGAATCCTCTTCCAAACTTTGTTTGGTGGAGTCCACTCAGTAAATTCCTGGTTTGGCAGCTTTGATGTGTTTTCCATACAAATGCTACAGCTTTTAGACAATTTTTCAATTTGCTCATCCATTCCTGGCCAATAGACCGAACTTCTGGCCAGAGTCTTCATTTTATTTATTCCAATATGATTTTCATGAATGATATTCAAAACATATTCTCTTAAGGAATCGGGGATTATCATTCTATTTCCGAAAAATAGGCAATTTCTTACTATTGTTATCTCGTTTTTAATTCTAAGATAAGGTTTTATATCTACATCTGAGTCGATATCATACTTATCATACTTGATTAATTTATATAGTTTTCTAAGAGTTGGATCTTCTTGGGTTTTGTCCGATACCAAGACGTAATCTAATATTGAATTTTCTATTAATAATATTTCTCCCATTTCCTCTTCCTTCTCCCCTTTTTCAGGATTTGGAAATCTTGAAAGAAAATCTGCAAGAGGTATTTCAGTTCCCTTATTGATTTCATCAACAAAAAAACAGAGATTTTTCTTTATTAATTGAAAAATTAAAATTAGATAATTTATTCATGACTGTCTCAATATTTGAATTATGCTCATTTACATCATATTGTCATAACCAAAAATGTACATAGCTTGTAACTGTAAATAATACATGGCGCGCGCTGTCAGCTCGGCAAGTGTTATGTACCTAAGCTCCGATAGATGGCGGGCGCGCTAGGCGGGAAGTTTGTAAACAATAGTCGCCATCTTGAGGGGTGTAGCCGAACGCCAGCCGTTTGGGTCTCTGACATTACTTCCTTAATTTACCATTATTTTTATCCATTTAACTTAGTTTACCTCTATTTCTTTTTATCCCTCAAACTTATTAACTATTTAAAGTCATCTAATAAATTATTATTTTATTCTACCCAAACGACTCGTCACCTTCATTACTGTGACATCTGATGGAGATGCTGGGTAAGTTAGGGAAGAATAACTGAATATCGCCGAGAAGACCTTGAAGCCATGGGTGCTGTGATCTACATTTTCGGAGAATGACTCCAGGATTCCACCGCCGTGCTAAAACCAAGACTTCCCTCGAAGATGACGATGTCCCTATAGACGATACGACGACAAAGCCGCTCTTCACGCCGCAAGAAAATGGACGCAAAGGTACTAGGGACAAAGTTCCAAGACTTCGATGGAATCCTTGGCAGAAGCACGTCAAATCCACGTCAGTATCTACAATAATTGCTAGCTGTGGGTCACAGCTCCCATAGGGAAGAAGCTATGTAACATAGTATTTATTAATTTTATTTATGTAACATAGTATTTCTTAATTTTATAATTTTTATTTAACAGAGTGGTCATTTTTATGTTTTATATCTTGCGACTCTGTAAATTTCCCTCGTGGTTTATCTTTTGTTTACCTTTGATAGTTTGTCCTTCCCTGAAATAAATTTTGATTCCTCCTGAAGTTTTTTGTCTTCCCTAATTTTCCACGTGGCAATATATAATGCATATTATCTTTTTTTTTTTTAATAGTACAGACTGTGTACTTTGAATGTATTGACAAGATGTCAATAAAATTATTTTAATTGTCTATTGCTCTATAACTTGATATATTTGAACAAGATAAATAATAAATAGAAAGAATATGGTTTTACGGGCTATATTAACCAAAGTGTATTATTTTTGTGCCCAGAAATAATTTATTCTTATCTTATTTGGTCTTAAATATTGTCACAGAATATTCTGTGGTGACCTACTCGGCTTGTATAATCAGAATGATCCAATACAGTATTAGAGCTCTAAAGAAGCGGTCTGGTGGATTAAATTGGTGAAACCACTGGGAGGGTTCACCACTGTTGAGCCAAGCCCTCCCAATATATTTTCATTAGAGTAAGGACAGTAGAAAAGTTTGATTTATTTGTGAAAAGAAACATTGGTGTCTTAATGTTTTCATTTGTTATATATAGATGGCGCGTTATTGATTTGTATTAATTAGATCAATAAATACAGTATTTACAATAATTATTAGAATTTAAAAAAACTAGTCTTTGAGACAAAGAGTTTCTTAAGGTTGAGATATTGAAAGATTTCGAGAAAATTTTGCTCTTTAAAGGGAAAATCGTTGATAATAAAATACGAATTGGCCAATTTATCAAAAGAAGAAATTAATTTATTCAGACCGCATGCCCATGAATGGCTGAAACTATAGCGAACACTAATGAAACATTCTGAAATTTTTCCCATTTGGAATTCCTTTTTATTTTCGTCCGAATTTTTATAACTCACAGTTCATCATAAATCATGGTAAATTTGGAGAATTTCTGTTGAAAATCGGGGCAACGGATGATCCTAGCTGCTTCTGTGGAAAAGAAAACCAAGACTCAATATATTTATTGATAGAATGTCCGATATTTCACAGCTACAGAAGTAATCATTTTTATCCCATTGAAGAAATTTGCGAATTTGTATATAACAAAGACACTTATGTAAAATTCAATAATTTTTGTAAATTAATTTTAGATTTTCTCTTTTATTTGAGAAAACCATCGTTTCAGTTTTAATTATGTTTTTATCCGGTTATTGAGTTGTATAAAATGAATTGTATATAGGTTGCAAAAAATATGTATTTAGGCGCAAGTATCCCGAGCTGGGATATCGCGTCCGATATGTTAAATAAAATAAAATAATAATAATAATATAAATTATCAGTTTCTTAAAAGATATTTGTTGCTATATATTTTAAAATATCTCTACAAAAGGTATTGAATTTAATATACATTTCTTTACTGGAAATAAAAATACTTGGATCTGTTACTATTAAATTATTTTCGATTCTGTAGTCTTGAAAACAGGACAATCTAGTAAAAGATGTATTGAGGTTTGTTCCTCATGTCCACAATAACAACTCGAGTCTTCCACCGCTTTAATTATTTTTAAAAAGCTTCTGAAATTTTCATGAAATTTAGTAACTCTCTGGTAAGAGGACACCTCTCTATAAAGGAAACTTTGGTTCTGCAATTAGGTGTTGTCCTTTACAGGGAGGTAGTTCTACTGTATATGAATTCAAATAAAAATAGGAAATGAAAGCAATAAAAGCACGAATGTTTCTTTTATACATAAATCAAATGTCTACTGTCCTTACTGCAATGAAAAAAAATTGGGAGTGTCAAATTACACCTATCCCCCGATTTACACGGTAGATACGTTCCTGAGAAAAACGTGTAAATCGGGGGATAGGTGTACACAGAAATAAAAATAAAATGCATTGACAGGTTAAAATATGTAGTCAGTACATAATCTCGGGATTCCTCGTGAGATTTGTACACAGCGCATGTGTTCAATCAAAGTAGCATTTAGTATAGTGCGATAAAAACAAAAAAAAAAAAAAAAAAACTTATTTGGAAAACCGTGTAAAAGCGAAAACGTGTAAAACAAGTACCGTGTAAATCAGGGGATAGGTGTATATTGACAACTATTTGCACGCTTATCCTATTTATTTAGTGCGAAGAACGTTGTTTTTTATCAGATAAGTAAACCGATCTCTCAAGCATTCTAATTGGACGAATGTGGCCATGTTTGTATATAAAGGGGGTTGAAGGGAATGTGTGAAGGTATAGAAGAGATATATAGATGGTATATATAGAAGGTATAGAATAGATTTATCAAGACTCTGCGACAAGACTATTCTCGCAATTTCAAAAATCATCAAATCCAACTATACAAGAAATTGTTCAAAATCAAGGTGACCTCAGCCACCGAATCCGACGACCTGGACCCAATGGCTAGCTGACAGCCAAACACCCAACAACTGCCCTCCTGTAAGGTTCGGGGGGGCCACTCCAGCATTACAACTCGCCATGTGTAAATAATCTGGACAAGGTGATTCGCGAGCTGTGCTCGAATGTAACACCTGCAAATTGAGATGAAATAAATAAATAAATGCGTGAGAGCCAGTGTGGTTAAAAGTTTTGTGTAGAGACGCTTATAGTGTTCTCTTCGTATTTTATCCGTGTCTGGTGATCTCTTAGCATTCCCTGTGTAACCCCGGCTCGATCCCTACCTAAGCAGCAATAAAGATAAGCACTGTTTTTTTTTTTATTTAATCAATTGTAAGTTTATTTATCTTATCAGTGGTGAACCCTCCCAGCGGTTTATATATTTTCCATTACAGTAAAGACAGTAGAAATTTGTTTTACGTGAAAAAGAAACATTCGTTATTTTATTGCTTTCTTTTGCTATGTTTAGATGGCGTGGTATTGCTTTATAAATGAATCCAAAAATCTTCACAATTCTTTCTACAAACTGGGAGTGTTCAATGACCTAAGGCGACAGGACAGTCTTTGTAATCTGTCTGGTTCAAATCACATAAATAGGTACCGCTCAGCAAGAGCAACCTAGTTCATGATAATTGAACAATGAATAATATGTGAAAGTTATTCACATATTAAACAAAATTTTAACGCGGGATTCAATCCCGGTTCATGACTGTCGGGAATCGAGGGTGTTACCCACTCGTCAACCGACTTTTTTATTTGTAAATACGATAAGAGTTATCTGGATATAGAAAAATTTTTACTATCAGAATTTGAAACTTCTTTAAATTTTTAATTTCGTTTTTTTATATATATACAATAATATGTGAAAATTATTTAAAACCCTTTTAACTTCATTTTTATCGTGATATTTTATAACAATTATAATATATGTAAATAATTATAAATAAATATAATAATGATAAAAACATTAATATATAATTCTTTTTTTCAAAATGACGTTATGGCAATGTCGCGCCATCTATGAACAAAAAGTGTAACTGTTTATAAAAGTGTACCATTTTAGGTAGAATTTTCAATCAATTTTTCAAAGTTATATATTTTTCAAATATTTATTGATTTATTTAAAATAAATTTTATTTCTAAAAATATTCATCTTTGAATTTTATTCTCGTTTGATTTTTTATTCACCAAGAGTTCTTCAATTAGTATCAAATCCCAATTTTATTTATTTGAGTAATTGTTTATCTTACAAAGAAATTGTCTTTTTTTCATTATAAAAAATTGTTTCATTATATGGCAGTAACCATCTTTGTAACGTTTAGTTGATGTTTATTCCGATAGATGGCAGTAACCATCTTTGTAACGGTTAGTTGATGTTTATTCCGATAGGTGGCAGTAACCATCTTTGTAACGTTTAGTTGATGTTTATTCCGATAGGTGGCAGTAACCATCTTTGTAACGTTTAGTTGATGTTTATTCCGATAGGTAGCAGTAGCCATCTTTGTAACGTTTAGTTGATGTTTATTCCGATAGGTGGCAGTAACCATCTTTGTAACGTTTTGTTGATGTTTATTCCGATAGATGGCAGTAACCATCTTTGTAACGTTTAGTTGATGTTTATTCCGATAGATGGCAGTAACCATCTTTGTAACGTTTAGTTGATGTTTATTCCGATAGGTGGCAGTAACCATCTTTGTAACGGTTAGTTGATGTTTATTCCGATAGGTGGCAGTAACCATCTTTGTAACGGTTAGTTGATGTTTATTCCGATAGGTGGCAGTAACCATCTTTGTAACGTTTAGTTGATGTTTATTCCGATAGGTGGCAGTAACCATCTTTGTAACGTTTAGTTGATGTTTATTCCGATAGGTGGCAGTAACCATCTTTGTAACGTTTTGTTGATGTTTATTCCGATAGATGGCAGTAACCATCTTTGTAACGGTTAGTTGATGTTTATTCCGATAGGTGGCAGTAACCATCTTTGTAACGGTTAGTTGATGTCTATTCCGATAGATGGCAGTAACCATCTTTGTAACGGTTAGTTGATGTTTATTCCGATAGGTGGCAGTAACCATCTTTGTAACGGTTATTTGATGTTTATTCCGATAGGTGGCAGTAACCATCTTTGTAACGTTTAGTTGATGTTTATTCCGATAGGTGGCAGTAACCATCTTTGTAACGGTTAGTTGATGTTTATTCCGATAGGTGGCAGTAACCATCTTTGTAACGGTTAGTTGATGTTTATTCCGATAGGTGGCAGTAACCATCTTTGTAACGGTTAGTTGATGTTTATTCCGATAGGTGGCAGTAACCATCTTTGTAACGGTTAGTTGATGTTTATTCCGATAGATGGCAGTAACCATCTTTGTAACGGTTAGTTGATGTTTATTCCGATATATGGCAGTAACCATCTTTGTAACGTTTAGTGGATGTTTATTCCGATAGGTGGCAGTAACCATCTTTGTAACGGTTAGTTGATGTTTATTCTGATAGGTGGCAGTAACCATCTTTGTAACGGTTAGTTGATGTTTATTCCGATATATGGCAGTAACCATCTTTGTAACGTTTAGTGGATGTTTATTCCGATAGGTGGCAGTAACCATCTTTGTAACGTTTAGTGGATGTTTATTCCGATAGGTGGCAGTAACCATCTTTGTAACGGTTAGTTGATGTTTATTCTGATAGGTGGCAGTAACCATCTTTGTAACGGTTAGTTGATGTTTATTCCGATAGATGGCAGTAACCATCTTTGTAACGTTTAGTTGATGTTTATTCCGATAGATGGCAGTAACCATCTTTGTAACGGTTAGTTGATGTTTATTCCGATAGATGGCAGTAACCATCTTTGTAACGTTTAGTTGATGTTTATTCCGATAGGTGGCAGTAACCATCTTTGTAACGATTAGTTGATGTTTATTCCGATAGGTGGTAGTAATTATCTTTGTGTGGTGTGGCGGATTAAGGAAGAGTTTCCATAACACAGATCTTTGCAGACATCCTCTGTCCCTTTGTCCCCGATCTCACCATATTGATGCTCTCCTGGATCTAGGAGAGGAAGTTCCAAGTTCTCCTCTTCTACCGTACCCCCTCTCTTCATACCATTTTGTGTAAAATTAAAAAAGTTTTTCCCAGAGATATTAGCATTAATGAATGAGGCTTATGAAGACGAAAAATTGTCACTAACACAGGTTTATTTCTGGTATAAACGTTTTAAAGATGGCCGTAAGAGCATTGCAGATGATTCAAGGTTAGGTCGGCCATTGACGTCAACAACGGATCGCAATATTAGACAGGTACGTGATTTAAGTGTTGCTGATAGAAAAATTACTATTGATAATATATCAGAAATACTTCGTATGGTAGTTGTCAAAAAATTATTGGTGAACATTTAAACATGAAAAAACTCTGTGGTTATTTTGTCCCACGAAATTTAACAGATCAACAAAGAGAAACCAGATTATCAATTTTCAAAGATTTAATTACAACTGCAAATAACACAGGTCTACAAAAAAAAAACTTTTTTTTTTTGCACAAGAGAACCTGATGGTGTTTCTAGTGTAACTTTTCATGCTGAACTCAAAAATCTAATCAGAAATTTCTC
This sequence comes from Cordylochernes scorpioides, assembly GCA_030710605.1. Taxonomy (NCBI): domain Eukaryota; kingdom Metazoa; phylum Arthropoda; class Arachnida; order Pseudoscorpiones; family Chernetidae; genus Cordylochernes; species Cordylochernes scorpioides. The sequence goes on along the minus strand of CP092863.1, from coordinate 68,336,933 downwards.
ATCACCCATGGTTTTTGCCTCATTTCTTTTGTTAGTATTGGGATAAATGCAGTAATAAATGCAACCAATGTTACGTAAGCATTTTTTAAGTTACATCATTAACTAAGCTAGCGCTTTATTTTTGACAAGAAGAGTTGGTATGTGGAGCCAAAAGCTTTATTTTATTTGTTATTAATTAAATTTTGCTCTTTAAGAATCATAAATATTAATTTAAATAACAGTTTATTGAAATTTTAATTGAATATATATAATTTATTATTATATAATATTATAATCTGTTTTGCTTTCAACTAAAAAATAACGACAAGCTCTGTAATGCTATTTGCTCATTAACAGTGTTAATATTTATATTTAAATTAAACCTAACGATTTGTTTAATAAATTTGCAGCAGAAGTGACAGGTAAATTTGAAGTGATTAGTTTATTCTTCTCTATCGATTTGCTTTTATAAATCGTGTGCACTAGACTGTGTCAATATGCAGAGGCGTTGCATTAATATTCCTGATATTTTCTGTTATATTTGTGGGGAATTAACTTTCAAAGTTCAAAGGCGAAACTTTACACCGCTCATCAAAAAGTGCTATGAACTTTATTTTGGCTTTAAAGTCGGTGACCAAGATAAGACTTGGGCTCCTCACCATTGTTGTGTAATTTGTGTTCGACATCTTACAGGGTGGATTAAAGGTGAACGTCATATGCCTTTTGCGGTTCCAATGATATGGAGGGAACCTAAAGAGCATTCTTCAGACTGTTATTTTTGTTTGACAAAGACTACAGGTATTACATCCAAATCAAGACATACAGTTGAATATCCAGATTTGCCTTCTGCTATGAGACCGGTTCCTCATAGTGATATTTTACCTGTTCCACAGCCTCCTGAAAATGTAATATTTAGTGACGATGATTCAGATAGACGAGAGCAACAGTGGGATGACACAAATTTTGAAGCAGGTGCTTTATCTGAACCTCATTTATTAACCCAAGGAGATTTGAACGACCTCGTACGTGATTTAGATTTATCCAAAAAACAGAGTGAACTTTTAGGCTCTAGGTTAAAAGGTTTGAATCTGCTGCATAAAGGCACAAAAGTTTGCTTTTTTCGCAAGCGTCAAGATGAATTTCAAGACTTATATTCACAAAAGAATGATTTAGTATATTGCAATGATGTTGTTAGTCTAATGGAAGCGCTTGGTCATGACCATGATACAGAAGAGTGGCGTTTATTCATTGATTCTTCAAAAATTAGTATGAAAGCTGTTCTCCTTCACAATGGAAATAAGTTCCCATCAGTGCCAATAGCACATGCATCCAACATGAAAGAGACTTACTAAAACATGAAACTGCTTTTGAAAAAGATAGAATATGAAAGATACGGTTGGAAAATATGCAGCGATTTGAAAGTCGTTGCTCTCTTGCGTGGATTACAGCTTGGATATACAAAATTTTGTTGTTTTCTGTGTGAGTGGTATAGCAGAGATAGGGAAAGGCATTACATTTTAAAAATCTGGCCAAACCGTAAAATCTTTACTCCAGGATATAAAAATATTGCAAATCTACCCCTGATCGATTCAGAAAATATTTACTTACCACCATTACACATTAAACTGGGATTGATGAAGAACTTTGTCAAGGCAATGGATCGAAATGCCAGTGGATTTGCCTACCTAAAACAAAAATTTTCTAGTATAAGTGAAGCGAAGATTAAAGAAGGCATTTTCGTTGGACCTCAGATTCGAGAATTGCAGCAGGATGGAAATTTTCAAAATAGTTTGAATGAAGTTGAAGCAGCAGCATGGAATTCCTTTAGAAACGTTTGCAAAAACTTCTTAGGAAGTGTCAAGGTTGAAAATTACCGAGACATAGTTAATGATCTGTTGCTTTCCTACAAGGCACTGGGATGTGACATGTCCCTCAAGATCCATTTCCTGCATTCACATCTAGATTTCTTTCCAGACAATCTTGGCGCAGTTAGCGATGAGTATGGTGAGAGGTTTCATCAAGATATATCAAGCATGGAGAAGCGGTACCAAGGTAAATGGAGTCCCGCTATGCTTGCCGACTACTGCTGGACACTCAAGAGGGATCTACCACAAGCAAAGTATAGAATAAAATCCACTGTCACTGCTTTTCAATAAATAAATATGTTTCGTTCATATATGCCTATATATTAACAATATTTCCAAATTTCAAGTAGGTGTATCTCAGAAATATCGCGTAATAGAAAAAAACTAATGGTATATTTGGATTCAGGACATGTAGATAAGATGCTATTTCTTTGTGGACAAAGAAAAATATTTTTTGATAAACCAGTGTAATGTAATAAGGGTTATGCAAAACTGCTTACGTAACATTGTTTGCATTTTTTACTGTATTTATCCCAATACTAAAAAAAGACCGTCACGCAAAAACCATAGGTGATGGGAAATTTCTGATTAGATTTTTGAGTTCAGCATGAAAAGTTACACTAGAAACATAATCAGGTTCTCTTGTGCAAAAATCTTGTTGACCAGTGTAATGATTCTGATTTTTTAAAAACAATAATAACTGGTGATGAAATATGGTGCTTTCTTTTTGATCCACAAACCAAAAAACAATCACTCGAATGGCACACCCCAAGTTCTCCTAGGAAGAAGAAAGTTCGTCTTGACAAGTCCAAAGGAAAAGTAATGCTTGTAGTGTTTTTAGAATATTATGAATTTATTAAAGAGAGGGTCACTATTAATAAACAAGCATACGAAGAAATACTTCAAGAAAAAGGCATCTCCTTATCGTGCAACTGAAAGTTGCTGATGGCTTGCGCCATCTATCGGAATAAATATCAACTATTCTCGTTTATTTTTAATTATTCCAGAATTGTCCAAATACCCATTCTTGATTAATCAAGAAAAGCTAACCACGGACGCGTTTCGGGCTGTTGGCCCTCATCAGCGTGGTGCAAGTTGTACCTCAACGACCAAAAAACTGGCCATTCAGACATTCTGAAAAATCATGAAACGGGTAGTAAGGCCAGAATTGAGTGAGACCGCGACACAATGTGAAAAAATAGTAAAAATGTGATATTTTACTTGGATAAGGTGCATAAATTAAGAAAAAGACATCTCCTTATCGTGCAACTGAAAGTTGCTGATGGCTTGCGCCAAGAAATACTTGTGCGCCTTCGTGATGCGATAAGAAGAAAAATAAACCAACTCTTTAAATCAAAACAGTGGAGATTGCTACATGATAATGCCCCTGCTCATAGAGCCATTATTGTTCAAGACTATTTAGCCAAACACTCTGTATATGTCTTGCCGCATCCTCCTTACTCTCCTGATGGTTTTGAGCTTGAATAGCTTGGATAGCTTTCAATATTCTTCCATTTTTCTGGTAAATACCATAAATTATTCAGGCATTACCTAAAGATCCCACTTCTGACATCAAATTGTTGCGTTGTTGGTTGACAAAGAATAACTTCCGTGGGTATACAGGATCTTTAGGACTATATGATTTCTTCTTTCCAAAACTTAAAATGACGTTAAAAGGGAGGCGCTTTTCATCGTCATCAGAAGTAATTGAAAATGCGACGGTGGAGTTAAACAATGGCTGGTGTCGTGTTTGGGATGTAATACGTACAGTGTACGTTCGATCGTGATCCCAGTGGAGATACTGCCATGTCCTCAGCGAGGATGTCCCAGATTCTAACAGCACACGGTTCAACGGCCTGTGACGGACTTCCATTAACGTAATATCTTGCGATCCGTTGGTGCGTATGTTTGGTGGTCTCCTGGCAACGGTGGAACATGGGACCCCCATGGGAGTCCGTGGCTCTGTGGACATGTACTCTGCCCCCGGAGAGGTGGAGGGAGATTATACAGTGCCGGGAGTTCCGCGTGTTGCAGGTAATTCTCTCTTCCTCATCCCTGATGTCATGTTGATGTAGCTTTGTGGCCTTATAGCTTTGTAACCGAGTGATGTAGTCTTTTAGCTGAGTAGTGTAGCTTAGAGATTGATGTCAAATCTCTTTATACAGTTTATTTATAGTATTTACTTTATTTAAAAAGGACATATATTGGATCAAAATATAATTTATTTTACCAATATTTCAGTTGGCTGAACGCCAACCTTTATCAAGGTATTATAACATATTTAATGTATGTCAACAATAAACTCAGCGTCACACATGTTGTTGACATACATTAATATGTTATAACACCTTGATAAATGTTGGTGTTCATCCAACTGAAATATTGGTAAAATAAATGATATTTTGATCCAATATATGCCTTTTTATATAAACATTTATTTATGGATTGTTCTATTTTCAAAAAGTATATACTTTATATATTTTCCAATGAGTGCCCAGAAACTAAAAGATGGCTAAAAACGAGGCACACTGTGGATTATCTTTCATCAGACTCTGTTTCGGTTAAAAGGCTCCAAATATATTGACACCTGACATGATTCTGAAAAGAGGCTACCTCCAAGAGAGACCGAATTCCGTAGCTGTTGTCTCTCATGTCTATACTATCTACTCTCTCTCTCTCTTCGTCCTCGGCCTCCATCCCGAGGCAGTGACAAGTGTAGCTACCATCTACAAGTACCATCTTGGTCTTGAGGTGGGTAACACCAGCCATCACATCGACCTGCCCACTTTGTGGCGGAGTCTTTCCCGCGGTGGGCGCCACCAATGAAGACCTTGTATATATTTTATATATATATGTATATTTATCAATTTTGTCATATATTTATATCTATTTATTCCTATATTTATCATTATATAATCTTATTTATTCGTATTTCTTCAATTTTATAATTAACCTTATATAATCTTATATGGACATTGTAATAAATCAGTTTCAATCTCAATCTCTCTCTCTGGATTTGAGCTTGATGAGGATTTAGTGGTGGCCGCGGTTCTATTCCGCTCTGACAGAGAACCACCCCTCTATGATCTCTCGCCTGGAAACAGGAAAATTCTGTAAGAATTCCTCGGCGATGCAATTGAGCACGTTGGGGACAAAAACACCGTTATAAGCACCGGCCTTTCCGAATTCAGGGCGGCTTTGAGCATTTGACACGATTCAGATGTCCCTTCAGAGATGTCTGATGTAAATATTTATACATTTATATATATTTATTACTTTCTTTTACTCTGTAATATAATTTTTTTCTTTCACTTGGTACAATATAATCTTATATGGACATTGTAATAATGTCTCAAATGTATCATATATATTAATATATATAAATGTTGAAATAAAAAAGACAATCAAAATTCGAAACTATTTTAAAAGCGTAAGATTCTTTTTGAAAATAAACAATTTCTACTGCCCTTACTGCAATGGAAAAATTAATGGGAGGAGTGGTTTTCCATTGCAGTAAGGGCAGTAGAAATTGTTTATTTTCAAATAGAATCTTACGCCTTTAAAATAGTTTCGAATTTTGATAACAGATGGCGCGCTAGTGCATCATATTATAAAAAAGACAAACTTCTATATCGATAT
>CP092863.1:68281512-68322229 GCA_030710605.1 Cordylochernes scorpioides | reverse complement strand
AACGAAAAATCGTAATTTAGTTTAAGGAGAAAATACGATTATTTCTAACCTTAGGGATGAAGTATAAAAGGATGAATTGTGAAGTTAATGATGAATGGAAAAATCCCTGGACATTTTATTTTTCCCGTTTATCATTACTCTTCACAATTCATCCTTTCATACTTCATCCCTAAGGATAGAAATAGTTGTTATTTCTCCTTAAAATAAATTACGATTTTTCATTCAAAAGAAACATTTGCGGTATATTCGCCATTATACATAATGGCGAATAATATTGGTATTTGAATTATTTGCAAGTGTTTACAAACTTTTGGGACAACCTTGTATAAATTTGTGTAGTGATTAAGGTAATATACATCGAAAGAATAAAGTGAGAACTTAGTGAAACAGAATAGCTTGTTGGTTTTCGATATAATTCCATTAGGATGAAAACATACAATATCATATATGTGTGTAATAGAATATAGCGAAAGAATTGTTTAATTTTCATAAAGCGTTAGAGAACAAGGTAATCTCTAAAAACTAAAATTACAGAACAATTTTCTCTTTCATAGTTAATTTGTATAGTTATATGGAATACTTTGATTTTCTTTTCATTTTCCCTTATCTCCTTTGTTTATGTTTCTTTTTTCCCCCTTTCTCCATGAAATTGATGTATGGCGAGTTCTTACAGAACGGAAATGTTCTAATAAAGCTGCTGTTGTTGTTGTTGTGTGTATGATAGAGAGTGAAAAATAATAAAATTATATATACAGTATAATACCTAGAACATCTACCATTCAAACCTGCTTCTCCAGTCAAGAACCTCTTCTCAAGAGCATCGCTAAGTCTGTAAACCGACTCCCAGCCAACAGCTCAGTCACAGTGCAATGGCTTCCAGCTCACGTTGGAATTCCTGGTAATGAGTTGGCAGACTCTCTAGCAAAGTCTGGAGCTCTTGGGCTACCTGAAGTCAGGGAATCTACCACCCAACTAGACGAAAGAGACCTCCTCCGTATCATCAAAACCCAATGCCTGCAGAATGGAAATCTAATGCTGCACATGACTGGTACAAAGCAGGAGGGACAAGCACCGGTTCTGTCCTTCCAAGAGAACAACAGTCTTTGATTTCCAGACTTAAGTCTGGTCATCTACGGACAATGACTTTCCGGAATGGTTGCAAGGTTTTCCCACTATGTACTAAGTGCAATTCTCAACCTGCAACCCTAAATCATATCATTGACTGTATTGACTCATTCATTGATGAGCTCTACTCATCCTCAGCAGACACCATCAACAAGCTCTACAGGCTCGATACCCTGATATGATTGAGTGGAGATAAGAAAGAAGAAGACACATCCCCAGCAGACACCATCAACAAGCTCTACAAGCTTGATACCCTGATATGATTGAGAGGAGATAAGAAAGAAAAAGACACATCCCCAGCAGACACCATCAACAAGCTCTACAGATTTGATACTCTGATATGATTGTTGAGTGGAGATAAAAGAGAAGAAGACACATCCCCAGCAGACACCATCAACAAGCTCTACAGATTTGATACCCTGATATGATTGTTGAGTGGAGATAAAAGAGAAGAAGACACATCCCCATGAGACACCATCAACAAGCCCTACAGGTTTGATACCCTGATATGATTGTTGAGTGGAGATAAGAAAGAAGAAGACACATCCCCAGCAGACACCATCAACAAGCTCTACAAGCTTGATACCCTGATATAATTGAGAGGAGATAAGAAAGAAGAAGACACATCCCCAGCAGACACCATCAACAAGCTCTACAGGTTTGATACCCTGATATGATTGAGTGTAGATAAGAAAGATGAAGACACATCCCCAGCAGACACCATCAACAAGCTCTACAGGTTTGATACCCTGATATGATTGAGAGGATATGAGAAAGAAGAAGACACATCCCTAGCAGACACCATCAACAAGCTCTACAAACTTGATACCCTGATATGATTGAGAGGAGATAAGAAAGAAGAAGACATATCCCCAGCAGACACCATCAACAAGCTCTACAAGCTTGATACCCTGATATGATTGAGTGGAGAAAAGAAAGAAGAAGACACATCCCCAGCAGACACCATCAACAAGCTCTACAAGCTTGATACCCTGATATGATTGAGTGGAGATAAGAAAGAAGAAGACACATCCCCAGCAGACACCATCAACAAGCTCTACAAGCTTGATACCCTGATATGATTGAGAGGAGATAAGAAAGAAGAAGACATATCCCCAGCAGACACCATCAACAAGCTCTACAAGCTTGATACCCTGATATGATTGAGAGGAGATAAGAAAGAAGAAGACATATCCCCAGCAGACACCATCAACAAGCTCTACAGACTTGATACCCTGATATGATTGTTGAGTGGAGATAAGAAAGAAGAAGACATATCCCCAGCAGACACCATCAACAAGCTCTACAGGTTTGATACCCTGATATGATTGTTGAGTGGAGATAAGAAAGAAGAAGACTAGAACCTCCGTGTCAGTTCTATAACCAGGTTTAGAATAATAGCCAATGGTATACAGCTGCAACTTTTTGCATAAAATACAATAAAATCAATTAAAATCACAATTTGTTTCAATTATTCGGATAAAACTATATAAGACATAATTTGATATAAGTACTACCTGACTTAAGACGCGAAGAATGAAGAAAATAAAAGTTTACATATTTGCATATTTACAAAAAGATTTTAGCTGGCCAAAAGAAAACAACAACAATAAATTTACATCGTGTAAATCCGCGTTATCTGGTGATCGATTTTACAGAGTAGTTCTTGAAAATATAATTAAAAATTAAATAATTTATTTATATATCCTTTTTATCCTTTATATATATATAAATGAAATCGCGTTGCGCAAAATCTACAGAAACAATCATTATGAAATTTCTCATGTAGGTAGCTGAAGATTTCGTTTGACATATAGGCTATTCAAAAAACTAAAAAGGTTAATGTGCTTTTTAAAAAATATATTAAACCAAAAAGCGTTAGTTCCAGTCTTTTACCGCTTGGCGCAGCACTGGTCGCGGCGATACATGAATTTGATTGGTTAATAATTTTACCCGTAGTTTGTTTACACGATGAATGTTTTTAAAAGGTAAGATTATCCAATCGCCGTGAAACTTTAGGAAGTTATTTACTATACTACTGGGAAGGCTTCTGATTTGAATTTGATTTGAAATAAATATTCGTTGCAATTTTATTTGCAAATTTTCTACTTTCATTCACAAGCAGCGCCTCTCGCGGTATCTGATGAAATTACATTTATAAATTGTAAAAATACTAAAATGTGTTCCAAGTATAATAAATTTGATATTTAATTTGAGGATTCAGTAATATAATATTCCAATGACGTTGTAAAAAAACTTGACATTTCAATATTAATATATATATAATATACTGCGGCCTGTGATTGTAAAACGACACTATGCGGTGTAATATTATTATATATTTATAGAAAATATCTTATTTAAAATTCGGTATTTTTTTTCAAAATAAGTGTGTGTTTCAAAAATATATTTAAACGCATATAACAATATTTATATATTTAAATACGTTTATAAATCTATATATAGGTGGATTGGATGTTTTCTGGAATCGTTTTAACAAATGTTCGTTAGGCAAACCTTTACTCGGATAAAAACCGGGCGAAGCCGGGAAAATTCGCTAGTAATATATATACCCGTATTTATTTATTTATTTATTCATTTATTTCAACACACAAAACACGATATACCAGCTAGGGATAATTGCGTCGATTTACATTTTTAAACAGAAACAGTTATAAACATATTATAAAGAAAAAAGTAATTTAAAAAAAAGAAACAATAATATATATTAGGAACCTGATCCTTTTCAGGTTTGAAAGATAATCATAAATATATTTACAAAAATAGCTAAATCTATGATAATTCTCTCTGCTATTTACAAATTGATATAGATCTACAACATTATTTACTGTCTGTTGTCTAGCGGTAAAGAAGAGTGGACATTCCAACAGTAGGTGTCTCGAGTCCTGGAATTCGTTGCCACAGTGACAGCTAGAGTCTTCAAACGCTCCAATTATTGATTTAAAAAATCCCTTAAAATTTCCATGGTTCGTTTTAAACTGGGTATTATAAAAATTGTAATACACCTATCCCCCGATTTACACGGTAGATACGTTCCTGAGAAAAACGTGTAAATCGGGGGATAGGTGTACACAGAAATAAAAATAAAATGCATTGACAGGTTAAAATATGTAGTCAGCACATAAGCTTGGGATTCCTCGAGAGATTTGTACACAGCGCATTTGTTCAATCACAGTAGCATTTAGTATAGTGCGATAAAAACAAAAAAAAACTTATTTGGAAAACCGTGTAAAAGCGAAAACGTGTAAAACAAGTACCGTGTAAATTGGGTGATAGGTGTATATATCTGCTATGGCCTTCACAAAATGTAATGTTGGCTTCACGTTAGTAAAATAGAGTGAAAGCCTAATTACATAGTTTCCTTGAAGCAATTTGCATATCTAAAATGTTCTAGGGAAATTCATTAGACAAAGTACATTACGGAATGAAATATAATCAGGAAATGGATATTTAAATGACGTATGGTTTTAGATAAATGATATCATGCATATGTAACAATGATGGATTTACACAACCTGCAAAGTAGATTGAGTTATATGGTCATCTATTCAATATATTTATATAAAAAAGGGCAAACCTAGAGATCTCTTAAAGCAAAAAAGCATATTTTCTTTAATATTTCGAGGAATTTCTCCTTCTTTATCAATTTATTGAAAAATTTTACAATAAATTGATAAATAGGAACAATCCCTTAAAATATTTTAAGGAAATTTTGTTTGTTTTGCTTCAACAGATCTCCAGGTATTTCCTTTTTTATAGATGAAATTTTTGCCTGGAGGATATTGATCTAAAAAGACAAAGATCGCCTCTCCCGTCAAAATAGATGTCAAAACTAGACGCAATCTATTGACCGTCGCAGAAAACTAGCGGTCTAAGGTCGGTGACAAAGCCACAACACCAGCTTTGACACCAACCCGAAGCCGCTAGTTTGCAACGACGGTTAATAGATAGCGTCTAGTTTTGGCCCATATTTTGACGGGAGAGGCGATCTTTGTCTTTTTAGATCCTTTTTATTTATAAACTGCAGAGTAGAGTTTTACAGAAATGGGATAGAAGGAAAATAGTCTGTCATTTGTGTTGTGTCTACGTCCTTTATACTCGTCGCCACTGTTGTGTCTCTACACTACACCAGGTCACCGAGATCCACTAGGTCTGAGATAAAATCTTATTCGCTCATAACACTAATCTGACTGACTATTTACAATTTAATGATACATATATATACATAAAAATAATTAACATAATAACAACAAACAAACACTATGCAAAACCTTATTTGCATATCTCGACAATTTATCTAAAACATAACTATTGTTATGCAAAACACCACATCTTCTCACCCCCAATTTGTTACACGATCTTTAAAGTATTCGGGGAGTCTCCGGTTTCTTATTGGTCTACTTGGCCCAGGTGTTTCCTCCAGCCTTGGTGGGTCCCTCCTGATCGGCATAGTATCCAGGAAGCTCCTGTTGTCCGCATTGGAAGCTGGTCTCGGGGCACCGAGGCGAAAAATGGGAAGTCCACGCCGGGGTTGCCATACACGCTCAGCCCGTCACCCTCACTGTACATGTCTTCCCCACCGTTCATGTAACCCGCGCCCATTCCATTAGCTCCGCTCATCATTCCATTGGCGGTTCCATTCATATCCGCGGCCATTCCCTTGCCATTACCGTTCATCGCAGCGGCCATACCATTTCCATTCATTACCTCATTGATTTGACATACACTGTCGCCATAATTCATCCATTCAAGACCAATTCCAATCTGGTCAAACGCCTCCCTTCCAATCAGATTTGGGCCCGGACCTTCGATCACAAGAAATTCCATTGTGATACTTCTTTTGTTCACTTTTACGTCGGCTTTTATTTTACCCAGAATGGATAACCTCTGTCTGTTCCATTGCACCAACCTGGTAGAATCCTTCTCTATTCTAGGCCTTTCTGACTTCACCCAAGTTCTTATATACGTCTTCTCAGAAATAATATTTTTTCTTGTTCCTGAGTCAATGAGCATATTCATATCTCGACCGCTAGTCCGTACTTTTACCATATAATTCCGCATGTTACTGGTGTCCTTCACTTGATTTATATTAAAAAGGCCATTAGTTGCCTCTGCCTCCTCATCTATCGAGCAGTTATTATTACGATCGCTCCTCCAGTTCCCGTTCTTACAGACCCTAGATATATGCCCTAACTTCTGACATTTAAAACATCTTTTCTCTTTAAAGAAACATTGCTCTTCTCTGTGGTTTGTATATCCACAGCGGAAACATTTAAAAATCTTCTCATTCCTCCGTCTCACCTTAACAGCTCTTCCCATTACATTAATTTCTTCCTGAGGTTTTCCGTCTTTAATTTCTGCAACGTTCCTTACCGCAGCCTCATGTGCCAATGCCATCTCTTGAGCCACTTTAAATGTTAGCATACTGTTCATTAACAGCATTGATTGTATCTCTTCGCTTAGAATGCCGCATACTAGGGCATCACGCAACCTATCTTCCACATCAGGGAATTCACACTTCTCGGCAATTTTCTTTAGAGCTGTTATAAATTCAGATATTGTTTCATTTGGCATTTGAAGCCTTTTCGCAAATTTAAAACGCTGCACTATTATATTTGGCGTTGGATCAAAATATTTTTTAATCCCTGCTACTATCTCCTCCCATTCTGTTTCCAATGGATTCTTGGGAGAGGTCAACGTCCGTATTATATTATACGTTTCTCTTCCGCATAGCGAGAAAAATGTTGCCTTCTTTTTAACGATCTTTACTATATCATTCGCTATGCAATAGGATTCAAAGCGTTCTAAATAACTTGATATTTCATTTCCATTGTTTGGGTTTGAACTGTTCAATATTCATCATTGTTCGCTTACTTTTCCTTCGTCGCCACTGTTGTGTCTACGTCCTTTATACTTTGAATTAAACTTTTAAGGAAGTTGTACCTTTTAGCATGTATATCGGGATTCAGACAATAACTCTGAAAGGTATTACAGTGACCTTTATTGAAGACACACTCATGGACAAAACTTAAGGAAGTTGTATCTTTTAGCATGTATATCGGGATTCAGACAATAACTCTGAAAGATATTACAGTGAACTTTATTGAAAACACACTCATGGACAAAACTTATGGAAGTTGTACCTTTTAGCATGTATATCGGGATTCAGACAATAACTCTGAAAGATATTACAGTGACCTTTATTGAAGACACACTCATGGACAAAACTTAAGGAAGTTGTACCTTTTAGCATGTATATCGGGATTCAGACAATAACTCTGAAAGATATTACAGTGACCTTTATTGAAGACACACTCATGGACAAAACTTAAGGAAGTTGTACCTTTTAGCATGTATATCGGGATTCAGACAATAACTCTGAAAGATATTACAGTGACTTTATTGAAGACACACTCATGGACAAAACTTAAGGAAGTTGTACCTTTTAGCATGTATATCGGTATTCAGACAATAACTCTGAAAGATATTACAGTGACCTTCATTGAAGACATACTCATGGACAAAACTTAAGGAAGTTGTACCTTTTAGCATGTATATCGGGATTCAGACAATAACTCTGAAAGATATTACAGTGACCTTCATTGAAGACATACTCATGGACAAAACTTAAGGAAGTTGTACCTTTTAGCATGTATATCGGGATTCAGACAATAACTCTGAAAGATATTACAGTGACCTTCATTGAAGACATACTCATGGACAAAACTTAAGGAAGTTGTACCTTTTAGCATGTATATCGGTATTCAGACAATAACTCTGAAAGATATTACAGTGACCTTTGTTGAAGACACACTCATAGACAAAACTTAAGGAAGTTGTACCTTTTAGCATGTATATCGGGATTCAGACAATAACTCTGAAATATATTACAGTGACCTTTATTGAAGACACACTCATGGACAAAACTTAAGGAAGTTGTACCTTTTAGCATGTATATCGGGATTCAGACAATAACTCTGAAAGATATTACAGTGACCTTCATTGAAGACATACTCATGGACAAAACTTAAGGAAGTTGTACCTTTTAGCATGTATATCGGTATTCAGACAATAACTCTGAAAGATATTACAGTGACCTTTGTTGAAGACACACTCATAGACAAAACTTAAGGAAGTTGTACCTTTTAGCATGTATATCGGGATTCAGACAATAACTCTGAAAGATATTACAGTGACCTTCATTGAAGACATACTCATGGACAAAACTTAAGGAAGTTGTACCTTTTAGCATGTATATCGGTATTCAGACAATAACTCTGAAAGATATTACAGTGACCTTTGTTGAAGACACACTCATAGACAAAACTTAAGGAAGTTGTACCTTTTAGCATGTATATCGGGATTCAGACAATAACTCTGAAAGATATTAGAGTGACTTTTATTGAAGATACGAGATAACCAAGTGTGAACAAAATTGTCTCTGTCTCTTAACATGAAGACAACTGACATCAAAGAATGAAACTTCCTTAAGTTTTGTCCATGATTATAAACAGAGATCCTTAGTAAAGAGATAATTATTTTTATATCTTTCTTATTCACCTGACATTTCATTGTAATTTCTTCTTATTCAGATAATTTAAGAAATTCTTGAAAGTTAGTATGCTTTTTTTTCCCTATAGTAAGACGAAACGGAAAATTAAAAAAAAAATTGCAAATAGTTTTCACTCTTTTTCACAAATATTTACTTTCATATAACTTTAAACGAATGTGAATTGTTTATAAAGAAATGAGTCTTTGATTAGAAGTCTTGAAATTTTGAATATTATTAGTAAATTAAATTTAATTGCCATTTATCGTTAATATTTTATACAAATAAATTTACTGGCAATGAATGGCATGGAATTATATGTATGTACCTCTACAGACCTATAGGTTTATGTCCACAGATTCACTAAACATCCCTAAGCTGCCTTCCATAGAAAATACAGGGTATATTCCAAACCAATCCAATACAATAGTAGAGCGTTCTAGAGATTAATTTGGCGAAACCGCTGAGAAGGTTCACTACTGATGAGCCAAGCCCTTTCATTCAATAACTCATATCATTGCAGTAAGGTCTGTAGAGATAATATTTGATGATATTTAAAAGAAGCACATTTCCAGTAAATTTATTTGTGTAAAATATTATTTGTGTTTTAATAAAGAATTTCCAATTTGTTAACTTTATGACGGAAAGTAATTTGCTTTGGTGCATTGGTTATAAGAGGGGATTCCACTATTTTGTACCAAATGACATGGTAATCGGTGTGTTATTGTAATAACAAGTTATGAAAACATACAATGGGGTTGTCGTGGCTGTCGAACAGTGTCACAATTATGGTGACAATTCGTCAACCGACCATAGAAATATTTCCAACGCAGAACTAACCAGGTCACGTCCACGTGATGGCGTGCAGGGCTCATGACGTCCGTCTTGGGGAATTCATTACTGACCAGTTAATTGGAACACCAGCCCTGTCGTGTGGCATTCTATTGTGTCTTTAGGCTCGTAATTATCTCTCTGGTGTCAAGGACACTCTAGAGGTGACTGCTTGTACTGTAAGTACACCACATGTAGTACCGGGCCATGGTGGGTAGTGACTGCTTGTACTGTAAGTACACCACATGTCTACACACGGCCGTGCGGCCACGCGTCGCGCGAGCTCCGTGTTTTTCGCCTCTGGCAGGCGGTGAAATGCTTTTAGGCATGCCGAGTTCGGCATCGCCAGGGAGCTCGGGATCTGCTGGACAAGAGCCTGGAAGGCCCAGCATCCCATCTCCTACTGGTGGAAATAAATCAAAGAAAAACGATTCTCATAGAGAAATCTATAAAGAAAACTATATTTCTCGAGAATATGTAAATCCGCCGGCTGACGGTGGAAATGCAAATCTGGCCGCCGCACGCGCTGACGTCATCTCCGGCGTAGCGGCTACATCGTCATCTAACGGCGCTGCCCTTGCCATTAGAAACTGGGCAGATTGTGACGAAGTCGTGAACCCCGGGAAAGACGACGACTTCACCGTCGTAAAAACTAAGAAGAGGCGCCGCGAATCTGCGAACTCGCCTACAGCGGCTGCACCACCCTCCAACATCGGAGGTGCAAGAACCAGTCGCCGACCGCAATCTTCGGCAGGATCTGTGCCCCGGGCACAGGAAGTAAGAACAACCAGGGCCCACATCACAGAGGCCCGGGCGCGGCAGGCATCCTCATCTGAGGACCACTGTGTGTACCTGGAGCACGGCCCCGAGCTACAGCCCTTCCACTACCTGAGGGCGCTGGACAGGACGCTTGGAGGTACCGCCGGAGTCATCCAGATCTCCAAGGTGAACGGCCACCAGCTCCTGGGACTGGCGAACAGAGGCCTGGCCGAGCGCCTCATAAACGAGGGCCTCGAGGTTGAGGGCACACTCCTCAGGGCTTTTCCTTTCCGCAAAAGAGCGGAGAGGATAACAGTCGGCAACCTCCCCTTCTTCGTGGAGGACTCCGCCATCATCAGCGCCTTAAAACCTTATGGGCGCGTAACATCAATTGCGCCCAAACTGATGAAGGTCGGCCCATACACATACAACGACGGCCGTCGCGAGGCATTTATTGTCCTCCGCGAGGGAATGACAACAGAGAGGCTCCCCACTCGCCTTGAAATCCCAATTAAAGGCGAGGCCTGGCCCGCATATCTGTCCTCGGGCATCAAGTGCTCCAGGTGCCATGGCCAAGGACATCGCAGGGCCAACTGCCCCCTGCTTGCAGGACGGGCCAACAACTCCAGACTGACCCCACCAACCCCTCCTGCTGGCGTCCCATCAACGCCCACATCTGCCCCGCCTCAGCGGTCAGCGGCCCAGCTTCCTGCTCCGGCGCCCTCCAGTAAAGCCATGGAGATTTCCGGCACCTCTCTTGCGGCCCGAGCTATATCTTCATCTACAGCACCTCGGCCATCTCCACCAGTGGCCCCGGCCGTACCTATGGAGGAGGCGCCCCCTGCTCCATCCCTGCAGGTACCCAAGAATCCCGTAGGCCATCGCTCGGCGACGCCGCGTCATCCAGAGCCGACGCCTCCCGCTCGACCTGACTTCGCTGCCCCGCGTAGCCCTCCGCCCATCCAGGAGACCCTCGGGCCTGCAGCCCCAACACAGGACGTGGAGATGTCCATCGTGGAGGAGACCTTTGCGTCCTCCACGTCATCGGCAAAAAACGCAACGAGAGTCGACCTCGATGCGTTCATCGAGGGGCTCCCCAGCGTGTCATTCGCTAAGACGGACGCCCTTGGTCTTGGGCGGGAGGAGGTCCTGGACCTCCTCTCCTCGAGGACCAAGGCGCAGAGGAAGGGACCCCTCCTGTCGCCTCCGCAGTGCGACGCCCTCGTCGGCCTGATCGGTCAAATTCTGGACCTGAAGCCCGGACACACCTCTAATTTATATAAGGTCCTTGGTCAGGTTAGAGCTGAGCTAACGAAAACACCAGCCGCAGCACCTACACCCCCACTGCCTGCACCTCGGCCTGATGGGCCAATACCACCCCCTCCCCATGGGGATACGACGACACCGGACATGGCGACACCTCCACCTCCCCCATCTGCCCAAATGGAGGTTGATCCAATCGATAAACGTTGCAAGGAATTGCAACTTTTGACCTTTGAATTGATGAAGGAATTCAATCCGAAGCCCTTACCCCAATTTTACTCTTTCGAGCTTGACCTCGTGGAAGCGTGCTTTACCCTGAGGATAGGGAGGACTTCCTCGGGAGATTTTCGCCGGGGGACAAGAAAGTTCTCGCCCAAATCCTGGATAAGCTTTCCACTCGGGACTTAGACTCCCTTACTCTCAGGGGACTATCTGAGCTTAGGGCCGCCTTGCCGTCCTGACCTCCTGTTGAAATCATTTGGGCTCGGAGAAGCGGTAGAGGACCCGCTCTTCGCCTGGTCCAGGACCCTCCAGCGCCGAGGTCTCCTACCTTCGTCCCCTTTGTAAATTTGACCACATATGTATATCTTTAATTCTATATGTATGTAATATGATGCAATTGTTATTACACTATAATATTTGATGTATTACACTGTTGTAGAATCCTGTCGACTTAACCGTTCTGTGGCAATATCGTTGCGGAATTTCTTGTTGTTGGATGCGAATGGTGAGATTTGGTTGAAGCGCAGTCGTTGAGTGGTAAGTGAAGCACACAGTTAGGAATAATCAGGACACGTGATTGGGTTTGAAAATAAAAGGCAACTGGGTTGGAGGGAAGAAAGCTTGAGAAGAGTTGAGCGATTTGACTTATTAATTAGGTGATCACATGGCGATGATGGGGTTTAGATGAAATGAGCGGAGAGAGAGAGATCTCTAGAGTAGATGTTACCTTGTTGGAAGCGCAGGAGCAACTGCCAATTCTTGTTTTTCGATTTAACACCAAGACTCAGTTTCTCTCTGATTGGTCGAGAGATGTCACATGATCTTTTCCTATTGGTTGACCTACTTAAGGTGCTGTCTTCTGATTGGCCCGCGGCTCTCCTTGATGAAAGATATGGCCTGCCTGATAGGAAGTGTCGAGTGCTATTTCCACTTTATTTACTTCCGCGTTATCAAAATACGTCCGGTCTTGGGTCGGAAGTATGGGGTGTCTCTATACTAATATAACTTCTGCGGATACTAGATACGTCCTGTTTTTCCAGGAAGTGTTGGTTTAAACTTAGCTCGCAGGGACCCGGGGTCAGAAGGTTAACTGCGACGTTATTAATAAATATGTTCTCCTCTAGATTTACTTCCTATGTCTTTTGTTACTTTCTTTCCTCCAGTTACCTTATTCTTTTATTAAATCTTTGAAAATCATACATGGTACATACATAGTGGGTCGGGGTTGCATTTAATTATATACAAATTATGACAGATGCGCCCCCTACATGTGAAGAATTCAAGAAGGGGTTAGCCTGAGAGAATTCTGTAAAATGAAAAATAATTTTGTGGGAAAATTAGTTGTGGGTATTGAGTCTATATACAAGCATTGGTGGCGATATAATAAGTAAAATAGAATGGTGTTGATGATATAGGTTGAGTATAATTAATAGAAATCAAAAATTTTTTAATTGTAAGAAATCAATGAATGTTATGGTACATAGTGGGCAAAAAAAAAAAAGGAAAATGCGCCTAAACGAATTCTACTCGAGTTAAGAAATGAATTCGAGGGAGTTCTATTAAGGCTTTTGAAATCAAAATAAAATAATATAAAATAGTTGAATGAAATCAAAATTGAATGTGTTTGGTTGAAAAAGAAAAATTGTTTTGTTGCATGGTAATAAGGGAAAATGCCTAGTTACTTTTTTGCTCGAATTTCGGAAAGGAATTCGAGGGAATTTTATAAGGTCTTTTGAAATCAAAATAAAATAAAATAAAAGGTTTTTGAGCGAAATCAAAGTTGAGTGCTTGGTTGAATGGTGAGAAAAAAAAAGGAAAAATGCCTAACCATTATTCTAGCTCGAGATTGGGAATGGAAACCGAGGGAATTCTATTAGGTCTTTTGAGAAATCAAAAATAAAATAAAAGTTTTTTGAGCGAAATCAAAGTTGAGTGCTTGGTTGAATGGTGAAAAAAAAAAGGAAAAATGCCTAACCATATTCTAGCTCGAAATTGGGAATGGAGACCGAGGGAATTTTATTAGGGCTTTTGAGAAATCAACATAAAATAAAATAAAATAAAAGTTGAATGAAATCAAAGTGAAGGCTTGGTTGCACAAAAAAAGAAAATGCCTTGTTGTATGGAAAAAAGAGAAAATGCTTTGTTGCGTTGGTGAAAAAAAAAAGAATTGCCTAATTACTATCCTACTTGAGATTGGGAATGAAATCGAGGGGGTTTCATTAGGTCTTTTGAGAAATCAAAATAAAAATAAAAATAAGAGTTGAACGAAATCAAAGTTGAGTGCTTGGAAAAAAAAGAAAAATGAAAAATAAAAAGGTTTCAACAACAAAGGGTGATTTAATGTTTTTAGTTTAATCGAAAGCCAGTGAGTTTTCGTTGATAATTGAGTTGTGGCAGTATAAGCTAAGTGGTAAATAGAATGATAATTGATAAATAAAAATGATAATATAAACTAATTGAAAAAAGTGATAATTGATGATTAAAAGTGCTAATAAGTTGAATAAATTGATAAATTGATTAAATATTTAAATTTTAATTGAGGGAAAATGATGAAAATGATTAATATGAACAATAAGGTGTATTGGTTTGACCCTTTTGTATCTACATGCCCTATAAATTTCTTGTCTTTGTGTGTATTGTGAAAAATGTTAGTAGTTTTTGGTGTAAGAAATGTGTGTGTGAATTCTATGTGTTGTCGAGATCCTAAGGTCTGTGGTATTTATGTGTAGATGGAAGGTGTAGCGTTTTTTTTTGAAAGTTTGTAAAGTATTTGATCAATTATGATGGGAGTATGAACTCATTTAAATGTGTGCGATGTCTTGTACCTTTTTTTTTTTTTTTATTTCCGAGTGACAGTTGATTTGACTACATTGTAAAAATCGATACGTAGTTCGAATTGGGATCCACAATTGGTGGCATAGAGGAATCTGTGGCTGGGGAGAGCGGTGACCTAATTTGGATGAGCGGGGCCTTGTAATGAGATGCCGGAAGCGGGACGTGTCGGGGACGCGAGGTCCGGTCTAAACTTATCCACCCACTATTTGCACGTAATTGGAGTCATGGAGTGGGGAACTACGTTTCCTGTCCGCCTAATTGCTATTTGCCTCTTGTTTTTGGAGTGTGACTTCTCCGACATTGGTTGGTCATTTTTCAGTTACTGCTATCTTTTCGGAGTTTATTTAGATTTTCTGCGAAGATGGTTCCTAAAATTATGAGAAGCTTTATAAATGTTTGTCCACAATGAAGAACTGCTTGTCCAAAATTAAAAACTGCCTCTCCAAAATTAAAAACTGCCTCTTGTAGTTTGAAAATTTTACGAGCGGACATAGTATAGATAAATAAATAGTTAAGGAATAAAATTGGTATACATTTGTATGGTAGAATTAACAAACAAAGGATGAAAATCAGATGAAAAATAGGGTATTGCCCCATGTTCGTCCACATTTTTGTAACTGGGGACTCTGAAATATTTGCTTGAACCTTATGAATTGTAGAATTTGAATGATTGGTAGGTTCGCATTTCTCCTGTTTGATATCTTTAGGGAGTGGTGTGATATGATTGAGCTGGTTGTCAGGTTTACAGTTCTCCTGTTTGATCGTCAATGGTTTTATTAGAGATATGTCGGCGGTAATTGGTTTAGGTTGAGATGTGTGATCGTTTCTCTGACGTGGGTGTGGTAATTTTGACATTGTTTGTGTTGTGTGTACGCTGTGCTTTATGTACGAATTTTGTTTTGCTTTGGTGCCTGTGTCGGTATTTTTACGTGAAGGTTGGTTGTATTCATCGATTCTTCTAGCGAATCGGCAGGTGGGACAGGTTTTTACCTGTTTTGCGATGTCTTGTGTCATGTTCTGCCAATAATATTGTGATGAGATGAGTCTCGTCATCTTGGAGATGTTTGGGTGGTGGTGTTGTGTGTGTACGGACTTAAGAAGTCTGGTTGTAAGTGAACTTGGGACTATAGTTTTAAGTACTCCTTTTCGGGAGACGGTGCGCAGTTTATTGTGATCCATAGTCACGCGAGATTTTCCCGGTGGAGAAGACTGTTGGTTCTGTATGAGTGGCGCATCTAGAAAGCCACAAAATGGGATACGAGTTCCAACGCCCGTTTCATATTGTTGTACTCCATTTATGCTACGGACCTCATATTCGTATCTTGACAATCTTAACCTCCATCGAAACAATCTGCCTGACGGAGCTTTGATCTCTTTCAACCACTGCAATGCGGGATGGTCAGAAAATATTGTAAACTTTCTGCCATTTAGACAGGTGCGGAAATTATCCACACTTTCCACAATGGCTAGGCATTGTAGTTCCAAGTCTGAATAATTTCGCTCGTGACTACGCAGAGATCGGCTGAAATGTTGAACGGTGTATGTCTTCCCATCAGGGTAGACTTGTTTAAGAACGCCTGTAATGCTGAATGTTGAGGTGTTACAGTACACCTGGCATGGCAGACCTTCCTGGTAAAGGTGTAATGTGGGGTGTGTGGTAAGGTTTTCCTTCAGGTTAGTGAACGCTTTCTGGCATTCGTCATCCCAGACCCACATGACATCCCTTTTTAGAAGGTTGACAAGTGGCGTCCGCAAGCGGGCGTGGTCCGGAATGAACTCTTTATAGGCGTTCACAGCTTTTAGGAAAGATCGCAATGTTTTTCGATTGTGTGGTTGTTTGGTGGCGTGAATTTTTTCTATGTTTTGTGTAGACGGGATGATTGTGTTATTCTTAACGGTTGTGTATGCGCTTGTTTGTCGTTGTTGTTGTCTTTTGGCGTGCGTGTTGCGTTTGTTGTGCGGGTTGTGCGTGTTTGTTGCGTGGTGGTGTATGGGTGCGTGTATGTTGTGAGGTACATTTGCGTAATTATGGTGTGGCGAAGTGTGGTCATGTGTGAATTTTGTGTGGTAAGTGGGTGAGCTGTGTCGGTGTACGGACACTTTTTTGGGCATTATTGGAATTGTAGGTTGAAGTCGTGGTGGCTTTACATGTGGTGGGTATAAAGTATTGGCAATTGGGTTGAGTGAAAAGTTGCGTGGTGTGAGATTAGAATGATGGCATGTAAATATTTGGGGTTTGGGCAATGAATGCAGGCAAGGGTTTCCATGTGTGAAAGCTTTGGGTGCTGTGCGAGTCCTTTGGGACAGGTTTTGGCCTAGCCCGTGCTTGCATTCATTTGACACATGTTTAAAGTGGTAGATAGTATTAGACAATGGGACGCCAAGTTGGAAAATAGTGCCGCGATTATAATTTAGCTTTAATTTATACTGATAAAGGGTTTTTAAGGTAAGAACTCCAAATGGCAAGGATGCATTTACCACGTGGAAGTTCTCTCTACGGGTTATTTGGCCTATTGTCAGAGGGAAAGTTAAATGTCCTATTATTTTCGTAAAACTATTTAGGGTGGATAGATCAAGGGAAGGTTTTTTAATACTTAAGTTGGGAAGTTGTGCTTTTAATCTATTGTATAAATGATACGGCAATATGTTCGAACCTGCGTCTGGTTCAATTAGAAAGGTACATGGTAGGTCCTGGGTCAGATACAAGTCCAAAGTCAATTTGATGGTGTCATTGGGTGGATTGCCTACCTTAATCTCGAAAGGGCTCCACTGTGGCGTCTTCGGCTTGGGATGGCTGGCTTGGAATGTCTGTTGGACCGGATCGGGACCGTTTGCACTGTCCGCGCGATTGAAAGGGAAATCTAGTCATTTGTACTGCTTCCATTCGAGTGGACCGCGTTGTCGGTACACTGGGCCCGTGTCGCGTGGATTGCTTCCGGGTGCACGGGTACGGCATGGCGGGTGGCGACTCTTCGGTGGGCGTCAGGTTGTTCGGACACGTACCGGCGGTGCGGGCGTCGGTTGCCCCGTGGGTGGCGCTCCGGAAGACCGTTTCCAGTTGCGTGGATCTTGCCCCTTGTAGCGCGGCGGTCAGTTCTAAAATTACCGTCGCCAGGGTATGTCTTGTCGCTTCGTTCGTTGTCAGTTTCTTTCCGTTCGTTGCCAGTTTCTTCTCTCTTGGTTTGTCATTGCCTTTTGTTGTGCTGGCGCCTGGGTTAATTTCCATCTTAATCCTAATTAAGCTCCATAATCTTTATCCTGTCTAAGCTCCATAATCTTTATCCTGTCGACTCTGTGTAATATGATGCAATTGTTATTACACTATAATATTTGATGTATTACACTGTTGTAGAATCCTGTCGACTTAACCGTTCTGTGGCAATATCGTTGCGGAATTTCTTGTTGTTGGATGCGAATGGTGAGATTTGGTTGAAGCGCAGTCGTTGAGTGGTAAGTGAAGCACACAGTTAGGAATAATCAGGACACGTGATTGGGTTTGAAAATAAAAGGCAACTGGGTTGGAGGGAAGAAAGCTTGAGAAGAGTTGAGCGATTTGACTTATTAATTAGGTGATCACATGGCGATGATGGGGTTTAGATGAAATGAGCGGAGAGAGAGAGATCTCTAGAGTAGATGTTACCTTGTTGGAAGCGCAGGAGCAACTGCCAATTCTTGTTTTTCGATTTAACACCAAGACTCAGTTTCTCTCTGATTGGTCGAGAGATGTCACATGATCTTTTCCTATTGGTTGACCTACTTAAGGTGCTGTCTTCTGATTGGCCCGCGGCTCTCCTTGATGAAAGATATGGCCTGCCTGATAGGAAGTGTCGAGTGCTATTTCCACTTTATTTACTTCCGCGTTATCAAAATACGTCCGGTCTTGGGTCGGAAGTATGGGGTGTCTCTATACTAATATAACTTCTGCGGATACTAGATACGTCCTGTTTTTCCAGGAAGTGTTGGTTTAAACTTAGCTCGCAGGGACCCGGGGTCAGAAGGTTAACTGCGACGTTATTAATAAATATGTTCTCCTCTAGATTTACTTCCTATGTCTTTTGTTACTTTCTTTCCTCCAGTTACCTTATTCTTTTATTAAATCTTTGAAAATCATACATGGTACATACATAGTGGGTCGGGGTTGCATTTAATTATATACAAATTATGACATGTATATATTTTCCTCTTCTCTCTCTCTCTCTCTCTCATGTGAGATGTAAAATTGTCTAGATGACAATAAATAATTTTCAATTGTCACATGTCTACACATGTAGTACCAGGGCATGGTGGGTAGGGACTGCTTGTACTGTAAGTACACCACATGTCTACATATGTAGTACCAGGCCATGGTGACTGCTTGTACTGTAGGTACACCACATGTCTACACCTGTAGTACCAGGCCATGGTGGGTAGTGACTGCTTGTACTGTTAGTACACCACATGGCTACGCATGTAGTACCAGGACATGGTGGGTAGTGACAGCTTGTACTGTAAGTACACCACATGTCTACACCTGTAGTACCAGGTCATGGTGGGTAGTGACAGCTTGTAATGTAAGTACACAAGATGTCTACACATGTAGTACCAGGCCATGGTGACTGCTTGTACTGTAAGTACCCCCACATGTCTACACATGTAGTACCAGGCCATGGTGACTGCTTGTACTATAAGTACCCCACATGTCTACACATGTAGTACCGGGCCATGGTGGGTAGTGACTGCTTGTACTGTAAGTACCCCACATGTCTACACTCGGCCGTGTGGCCACGCGTCGCGCGAGCTCCTGAGTTTTTCGCCTCTGGCGGGCGTAAAGTGTCGCGGATGGCGACAAATTTTATACGGGCTGAAAGCCCTTCGAAAGCTGTACAAAAGCCTGTAAGGCACAGCGTACAAGCCCAAACATGCGCTGAATTATCTGCGAAAGAAGATCTGCAGAGGAAGATTTCAAATAATCTAAGCGCAAAGCAAAACTATGCAAATCCGCCGACAGGCGTTAAAGATGCAAATCTGGCCGCCGCGCGCGATGACGTCACGACCGGCTTGGCAGTTGCTACGTAATCCAATGGCGCTGCCCGTGTCCTGGGAAACTGGACGGACTATACCGAAGACCAAGGCCCTGGAGAGGACGACAACTTCACCGTCGTCAAGAGTAAGAAAAGGCGCCGCGACTCGCCGGGTTCCCCTACGGCGGCTACATCTTCCTCTGGCACCAGAGGCGCAGGAGCCATCCCCCGGCCACGATCATCCACGGGATGGGCACCGCGGTCGGAGGAGGTCAGGACCACTCGGGCGCATATCGCGGAGGCCAGGGCGCGGCAGGCGTCTTCAACAGAGGACCACTGCGTCTATGTAGAACGCAGCCCTGAACTGGAGCCCTACCATTACATCAGGGCCATAGATCGAATGTTTGGGAGCACCAGGGAGGTCTTCCAAGTGACCAAGATGAACGGCCACTTCCTGGTGGGACTGGCAAACAGAGGCATGGCCGAGCACCTCGTCAACGAGGGCCTCGAGGTGGAGGAAACACTCCACAGGGCCTTCCCGTTCCGCAAGAGGGCGGAGCGAATTACAGTGGGCAACCTCCCCTTCTTCGTGGGGGATGCAGCCGTCATCAGCGCCCTTTCATCTTTTGGGCGGGTCACATCTATCGCCCCCAAGCTGATGAAGGCTGGCCCATACATCTACAACGATGGCCGCCGAGAGGCGTTTATCATCCTCCGCGAAGGAATGACCATCGAGAGGCTGCCCACCCGCCTCGACATCACCATCAAAGGCGAGGCCTAGCCCGTAACCTGTCCTCCGGGATTAGGTGCTCCAGGTGCCGTGGCCAAGGACATCGCAGGGCCAACTGCCCCCTGCTTGCAGGGCGAACCAACGCTCCTGAACCGGCCACACCTACCTCTCCCACCAGTGACTGCGCCTGGGCTGCCTCAGCAGCCATCTGCCCAGCCTCCACCACCGGCGTCCCCCAGTCCAACCATGGAGGTCTCTGACGTGCCTCCCGCAAGCCGAGCTGCGTTCCATCCACCTGCAGCACTCCGGCAATCACCACCATCGCCTTCGGCCTTACCTGTGGAGGACGCGACTCCTGCCCCTCCACCTGTGACCCCTGCTCCATCATCACGGACACCTAAGGGTCCCGTTGGCCCTCGCCCAGCGACGACACATCATCCTGAGCCGACGCTTCCCGCTCGGCCAGACTTCGCTGCCCCGCGTGGCCCCTTCGCCCACCCAGGAAACCCTCAAGCCTGCAGCCCTAACACCGGACGTAGAAATGTCCATCGTGGAGGAGACCTCTGCGTCCTCCACGTCATCAGCAAAGAACGCAACGAGAAACGACCTCGATGCGTTCATCGAGAGGCACCCCAGCGTATCCTTTGCTGGGAAGGACGCCCTTGGTCTTGGGCGGGAGGAGGTCCTGGACCTCCTCTCCTCGAGGACCAGGGCGCAGAGGAATGGACCCCTCCTGTCACCTCCGCAGGGCGACGCTCTCGCCGGCCTGATCAAACAAATCCTGGATCTAAGGCCCGGAGCAGGCTGCAATATCTACAAAGTCCTCGGACAGGTGAAGGCCGAGCTGAGGACCGCACTGGCCGCAGTGCCTCCAACTCCCCCACTGCCTGCACCTCGGCCTGCTGGGCTAACACCACCCGCTCCCCATGGGGATACGACGACACCGGCCATGGCGACACCTCCGCCTCCACTGTCTGCCCAAATGGAAAGAGTTCTGATGGACAAGCGCTGGAAGGTGGCAGGAGATCTAATACACGAATTGAGTCGTGAAATCGACTTGGAGCACACGTGCTAATCGCAAGTCGACGTGGATGACATCGTGAAAGCAGTCCTGTACCCCGGGGATAGGGAGCCCCTCATCAAGCGCCTACCCACTCGGGATAGGTACATCCTCGGTGGATTCATCAGCACCGCCATCTGGCGCGCTCGGGACTCCGATCCCTCTATGCTTGAGAGTATGTCCGCACTCAGAAAGTTATTACCTGATTGAGTCCAGACGACCCTCGGTGAGGGCACCGCCTGATGAGAATTATAAACTGTAAATATTTTTCCAATGTTACTGATTGACTAAACAGTCAATAAAATAGTTTTAATTGTCAAAAAAAATATTGTCACATGTCTACACATGTAGTACCAGGCCATGGAGGCTAGTGAGTACGCTGTAAGTACACCACATGTGAGTATACTCCATGTTTACACACTTATTGACATGATATGATTATCATGGCATAAAACACTATGGATCCTACACATCACTATGCCCCAGAGACAACAATCAGTCAACAAAGACATTACTATAAAGAAACCCTATTCAAACAAGGTTACCAAAGATTGTACATACACTCATATGAAAAAAAAAACGGAACTAACTAATAAAAACAAGTAACCCCGCACGTGAGGTGAACCACCAACCACGGCTGTGGGTTTTCACAGATTTAATTTAGCTATAGTGACCTAGTTGAAGAGCGCCTAGTTGCGAGGGTTTGAAGCAACACGGCGGGCGGTGTGCAAATTAAAAAGCAAGGACTGTCACGACAGGGCGCGGTCTTGTGGCCTACTTTCACTGGAGACATGCTGCTGGCACCGGAACGTCGGCGTGTGGTCCGTGGACAGATCACATATGTTCTGCTTGACGGAGCGGTCTTCCGTAAAGAGGTACGTGCATCACCTCCCATAAGCGACCACTCTGTAGCCACTCCTGGATTATCTTAGTCTGCTTTGGTATGAAAACAGTGTCGATATTGTAGTACATTAGCGTGATATCTGTTATGATAATTGTTTTTTATTGTTGTTTTTGTTGTCGTGTCCAATGAAGAGCCTCAGATGTCTCCATACATCTCTATCACAGCAGTCGCAATTTCCTCTATCTTGGGTGCGTAAAGCTGCTGTTCTGGGTCCATGTCAATTTTATATTGTTGTTTTTGTGTCCAATGAAGAGCCTCAGATGTATCCATACATCTCTATCACAGCAGTCACAATGTCCTCTATCTTGAGTGTGCAAAGTTGTTGTTGTTGTTGTCGTGTCCAATGAAGAGCCTCAGATGTCTCCATACATCTCTATCACAGCACTCGCAATGTTCTCTATCTTGGGTTTGTAAAGTTGTTGTTGTTGTTGTTGTCGTGTCCAAAGAAGAGCCTCAGATGTCTCCATACATCTCTATCACAGCAGTCGCAATTTCCTCTATCTTGGGTGTGCAAAGTTGTTGTTGTTGTTGTTGTCGTGTCCAATGAAGAGTCTCAGATGTCTCCATACATCTCTATCACAGCAGTCGCAATATCCTCTATTTTGGGTATGTAAAGCTGCTGTTCTGGGTCCATGTCAATTTTCTGTTGTTGTCATGTCCAATGAAGAGCCTCAGATGTCTCCATACATCTCTATCACAGCAGTCACAATGTCCTCTATCTTGGGTGCTATGCTGTTATGAGAATTAGAAACTATTATAGACGCGTATGATTCTTTTAAACATTAAACAATTTTCTATTGTCCTTTTGCAATGAAAATTTAATAGAAAGGCCTGACTCATCATGATTGAAACCTCCCAGCGGTTTCGCCAGTTTAATCTACCATGCCGCTGTTATATTGCATTTTTGCGGTTTTCCTTTTATAGTGATACTGATGCTAGACTCTTGGAATAAGTATTTTAGATGAACTTATGGACATAGGCTTTGGGGACAGTAGAATTACATACAATGTTCATATTGTATCTCACATTGATAACCACTCATCAGTTAGATCTCCTGGCATATAATAATTCTTACATTTTTTAAATTAATGAAGGCATTTCCTGATCGTGTAACTAAAGGTTACTGATGGCTTACGCCATCTATCGGAATAAATACCAACTAATCGTTGATTTTTTAAAAATTATTCCAGAATTGGCCAAATACCGTTTCTTGATTAATCAAGAAAAGCTAACCTCATACGCGTTTTTACATCTTTAATTAAACGAAATAAGCGCGCCATCTATAGTTAAAATTATAAACTACTTAGTGCGAAAATATTTCTTTTTAAAAATCAATTATCTCATATTTTCTCCCCCTTTCAATATCATTAATAAATAAATATGTAAAAATTATTTTGTATAAAAATAGTATATATCATCAATTTATTATCGTGATAATCCTGCTGAAGGACTGACAAGTCCGAAAGCTTGAAAATAAAAATTTGAACAAGAAACTTAACCCTGGAAGCTTCATTTACTTTATAAAAATCAACTCTATTGCTTTTTTTACCAGTATATTTTACATTTTGATTGAAATCGACATAGTGTTTGTGTAAATTAACACAAAGCAATAACGCGCCATCTATACATATAAAATAAAAGGATTTAAAAGCGCGAATGTTTCTTTTATACATAAAACGAACTTCTAATGTCCTTACTGCGATGAAAAAATATATTGGGAGGGCTTGGCTCATCAGTGGTGAACCCTCCCAGCGGTTTCGCCAATTTAATCCACCAGACCGCTTCTCAGAGCTCTAATACTGTATTGGATCATTCTGCTTTTATATGCTACATTGAAGGATGGAATCTTAGAAATGGTTTTCAAGTAAACTATGGACATAAGCTTATAGGACAGTAGAATTACATTCAAATATTTGCTTCGAGCAATGCTCTTCAGCAAACTATAAAGACAAGGCCATTAGGAATAAATTAACACAAAGCAATAACGCGCCATCTATACATATAAAATAAAAGGATTTAAAAGCGCGAATGTTTCTTTTATACATAAAACGAACTTCTACTGTCCTTACTGCGATGAAAAAATATATTGGGAGGGCTTGGCTCATCAGTGGTGAACCCTCCCAGCGGTTTCGCCAATTTAATCCACCAGACCGCTTCTCAGAGCTCTAATACTGTATTGGATCATTCTGCTTTTATATGCTACATTGAAGGATGGAATCTTAGAAATGGTTTTCAAGTAAACTATGGACATAAGCTTATAGGACAGTAGAATTACATTCAAATATTTGCTTCGAGCAATGCTCTTCAGCAAACTATAAAGACAAGGCCATTAGGAATACATTAACACAAAGCAATAACGCGCCATCTATACATATAAAATAAAAGGATTTAAAAGCGCGAATGTTTCTTTTATACATAAAACGAACTTCTACTGTCCTTACTGCGATGAAAAAATATATTGGGAGGGCTTGGCTCATCAGTGGTGAACCCTCCCAGAGGTTTCGCCAATTTAATCCACCAGACCGCTTCTCAGAGCTCTAATACTGTATTGGATCATTCTGCTTTTATATGCTACATTGAAGGATGGAATCTTAGAAATGGTTTTCAAGTAAACTATGGACATAAGCTTATAGGACAGTAGAATTACATTCAAATATTTGCTTCGAGAAATGCTCTTCAGCAAACTATAAAGACAAGGCCATTAGGGATAAATTAACACAAAGCAATAACGCGCCATCTATACATATAAAATAAAAGGATTTAAAGCGCGAATGTGTCTTTTATACATAAAACGAACTTCTACTGCCCTTACTGCGATGAAAAAATATATTGGGAGGGCTTGGCTCATCAGTGGTGAACCCTCCCAGCGGTTTCGCCAATTTAATCCACCAGACCGCTTCTCAGAGCTCTAATACTGTATTGGATCATTCTGCTTTTATATGCTACATTGAAGGATGGAATCTTAGAAATGGTTTTCAAGTAAACTATGGACATAAGCTTATAGGACAGTAGAATTACATTCAAATATTTGCTTCGAGCAATGCTCTTCAGCAAACTATAAAGACAAGGCCATTAGGAATAAACTAACACAAAGCAATAACGCGCCATCTATACATATAAA
This sequence comes from Cordylochernes scorpioides, assembly GCA_030710605.1. Taxonomy (NCBI): domain Eukaryota; kingdom Metazoa; phylum Arthropoda; class Arachnida; order Pseudoscorpiones; family Chernetidae; genus Cordylochernes; species Cordylochernes scorpioides. The sequence goes on along the minus strand of CP092863.1, from coordinate 68,296,809 downwards.
ATAAAAGGATTTAAAAGCGCGAATGTTTCTTTTATACATAAAACGAACTTCTACTGTCCTTACTGCGATGAAAAAATATATTGGGAGGGCTTGGCTTATCAGTGGTCAGCGGTCTGGTGGATTAAATTGGCGAAACCGCTGGGAGGGTTCACCACTGATGAGCCAAGCCCTCCCAATATATTTTTTCATCGCAGTAAGGACAGTAGAAGTTCGTTTTATGTATAAAAGAAACATTCGCGCTTTTAAATCCTTTTATTTTATATGTATAGATGGCGCGTTATTGCTTTGTGTTAATTTATTCCTAATGGCCTTGTCTTAATAGTTTGCTGAAGAGCATTGCTCGAAGCAAATATTTGAATGTAATTCTACTGTCCTATAAGCTTATGTCCATAGTTTACTTGAAAACCATTTCTAAGATTCCATCCTTCAATGTAGCATATAAAAGCAGAATGATCCAATACAGTATTAGAGCTCTGAGAAGCGGTCTGGTGGATTAAATTGGCGAAACCGCTGGGAGGGTTCACCACTGATGAGCCAAGCCCTCCCAATATATTTTTTCATCGCAGTAAGGACAGTAGAAGTTCGTTTTATGTATAAAAGAAACATTCGCGCTTTTAAATCCTTTTATTTTATATGTATAGATGGCGCGTTATTGCTTTGTGTTAATTTATTCCTAATGGCCTTGTCTTAATAGTTTGCTGAAGAGCATTGCTCGAAGCAAATATTTGAATGTAATTCTACTGTCCTATAAGCTTATGTCCATAGTTTACTTGAAAACCATTTCTAAGATTCCATCCTTCAATGTAGCATATAAAAGCAGAATGATCCAATACAGTATTAGAGCTCTGAGAAGCGGTCTGGTGGATTAAATTGGCGAAACCGCTGGGAGGGTTCACCACTGATGAGCCAAGCCCTCCCAATATATTTTTTCATCGCAGTAAGGACAGTAGAAGTTCGTTTTATGTATAAAAGAAACATTCGCGCTTTTAAATCCTTTTATTTTATATGTATAGATGGCGCGTTATTGCTTTGTGTTAATTTATTCCTAATGGCCTTGTCTTTATAGTTTGCTGAAGAGCATTGCTCGAAGCAAATATTTGAATGTAATTCTACGGTCCTATAAGCTTATGTCCATAGTTTACTTGAAAACCATTTCTAAGATTCCATCCTTCAATGTAGCATATAAAAGCAGAATGATCCAATACAGTATTAGAGCTCTGAGAAGCGGTCTGGTGGATTAAATTGGCGAAACCGCTGGGAGGGTTCACCACTGATGAGCCAAGCCATCCCAATATATTTTTTCATCGCAGTAAGGACAGTAGAAGTTCGTTTTATGTATAAAAGAAACATTCGCGCTTTTAAATCCTTTTATTTTATATGTATAGATGGCGCGTTATTGCTTTGTGTTAATTTATTCCTAATGGCCTTGTCTTTATAGTTTGCTGAAGAGCATTGCTCGAAGCAAATATTTGAATGTAATTCTACGGTCCTATAAGCTTATGTCCATAGTTTACTTGAAAACCATTTCTAAGATTCCATCCTTCAATGTAGCATATAAAAGCAGAATGATCCAATACAGTATTAGAGCTCTGAGAAGCGGTCTGGTGGATTAAATTGGCGAAACCGCTGGGAGGGTTCACCACTGATGAGCCAAGCCCTCCCAATATATTTTTTCATCGCAGTAAGGACAGTAGAAGTTCGTTTTATGTATAAAAGAAACATTCGCGCTTTTAAATCCTTCTATTTTATAGTGTTTGTGTAGAAAAATTGTTCAATTTCAAAAAAGAAGCATGAACGTATAAACAGGTTATAATTTTGATTGGAGGTCGGTAGAAGGATGGTCTAAACCATTGGTTTTCGGCCGCTACGACCCGGGATCAAATCCCGCATTGGGCACTTTTTTCTGATTAAAAATAAATGCTCCAATAGCCCCGGTGGTTTCAAAAGTCCAACCCCACCAGCGAGTGCAAGTAACCAAACGAGGGATCTGGTACATTTGTAAGTGCAAAAGTCGAACTGCTTCAAAATGTGTAGACATGTGGTGTACTTACAGTAAAAACAGTCGCCTACTTCTACCCACCATGATTATCATGGCCTGTACTTCGTGTACTAAGGATAAGCAAATAAATAAATAAATAAAAAATCTCATCACTTCAGGTCAGCTTGTAGTTCAATTCCTTTCATCCATTTTGCCAATAGTGAGGGTTATTCTTTTTTAAATATTACCGTTTGAAAGTTTATGTTAATTTTGTAATTATTCTAATTTTTTAATTCATAGAAGCATTTTTATGGCCGACATATCCAATTTTTATCATCATTTTTATTATTATTATTGTTTTTTTCCCTTTGTTAGTTATCAAATCATTTTTAAATTGTTGTTTCTTTTTTTTTTTTCATCCTATAATTGTGAAAAGGTTTTAAAATTACAAATATTTTCTCACAATGAGTGTCTTTTTATTAAAAAACGCTAGCTTTCAAGAGATAATCGCTCTTTAACGGGCTTTAAAAGTAGCGACTTTATCCTACCAGAAATATTTACAAAAATTTATTTTTAAGCAATAAAATATATATAGAACTAAGGTGTAATATTCAATTCAAACATATGGAACCAACATCGATTCATTTTTAAAACAAAGCAAAATCATAAACTTATACAACTTTAACTTTTTCATACAAATACCATCTATTTACAAATCATAAAATTTTTATTTTTTTAAGGACAAAACACTTATTGAGGGATTTTGAAGATTCTGAGTCCTTCGTTTGATCTTCTTTTATTGGACATGCAAAAAACTGAGAAAGCCCATTAAAATAACATTGAAATTTTGTTTACTGATATGTTCTGAAAACGAAGATTTCCGTATGTCTGCCAAAATGTTCTTCCAAATAGGAATTAGCTGGTATTCAGATTTAGACAGGAGAGGTGTTCTTTATATTGTTACGTCGTACCTAGACGCTGTTCTTGTTCTTTGTCTAATCAGGATGCCACAAAGATACACTGGTGAGTTTGAATGGATGCAGCTAAAGTTATCGCTTTATTATACGTGGCATTGAACAGAAGAAGAACAATAAGTGGGACTTGCCTTCAACCTCCCCGTCAGAAGAATCCTTAGCGCCGTGGATGTCCTCTTGTGAAACATCCCGTTCCACACTGTACATGTCCAGCATGGACTACACCGTCTTGTAGGTCACTCCGATGTCGGGCTCTCCTGACACCGTCTTGCAGGATCATCCACACGCCCGGAGGCAAGTCGCCACGTCTTCTCTTCGTCGCAGATGTCACCAGACTCTGTCCTCCCCCATACACGAATGCTGTTTTTGGCGCCTGCCCCCTTCCTTATAACACATGACCATCCCCAACTCATCTTCCTCTAACTTTACTCTGAAATCTTGGCCTTGTCATCCATTTTACGATATTTTCGTATTTCTCTCCTGGCAGGTATCTTCATCAAGAAATCAACTTTCTAATCACAGAACCACAGCTAAGGAAGTCTAACGTCAATGACAATAAAAACAACATGGAACAAAAGGAAATCCACGAATCTGATTGGTTACTCGAGAAACCGAAACCAAAACCAAAATATACTCTAGAGAAATCTGTTGATCGAAACCAACCAATCAAGTAAAGTGTAGTTTCCCATTATCCAATTATGTTAATTGCTAAGTCAGGTGACCTAGTTAATGATGGAGTACTTCAGTAATTATCTAGCACTAATTGAAAATTGTTTCGCTAATTGATGTGTATTTCCGGGAATTATTTAACAGATAGCACAAATATAGTTTGGTAATAGTGGTATTACAGTATCTGCATTTATTAACTCGAAGTTGGTATTGAATATTGTTGCTTCAATGCGCCCTACATTTATTCAAAATATTCTATGATATTTAATATTTATTTAAAACAGAATATTTAGATTATCATCATTCCTTTTTATAGTTTCATTCCTTTTGTAATATTTTATAGTACATATATCTTGATTGGTTATTGGAGCGAGAGAGGACCTAGACCTAAGACTGTGGATCACGACCTACGAGGAAGACAACGAATAAATAAACACAATAACTTTAAAAGATAATTTATTTACTTTTATTTATTTGCTTTGGGGACAAGAATGGAGCCGGGGCTACATCACCATATACTCTCATGTATGGGGCTGAAAGACGAACGAGAAGTGCTCCTCAGTGAAATAGGCCTTGAGGGACTCTCTTTGGAGCTCCTGTTGAATGAGGTGGTGAGAAACAGAGCTGGAGCGTTTGCGTTGTTCAAATTTTGGAAGACGGCTGAAGAGAACGGGAAGCTATATACATAATCTAATTGATGTAAATAATTATATGTAAATAATCTCTGTCAGGATTAGAATGACGAATCCTGTATGGGACTTTGATTCCAGTAAAAGGCTTGTTGCTGCTGTTGTATATAGTCACAGTGTAGAAAATACTATACTATACCTACTACATATAGGTTTCTCTCTGTATTCTTAGTTCTCTTCTCTTCAATTACTCTGTAAACTGGCGAATCCTTTATAGGACGAGAGGTCCTCAATAAAGGCTTTTGTTGTTGTTGTTGTTGTTATTTATTTGCTTTGAATATGGAAACCCGCTCGGTGTATAACACCAAGAAAGAAGAAACCAAGGTCGACGACCCTGAAAAGCTGCAACTTGGTGCAAACATATACAGTCGAATTCTAACAGCAAATACACGAGATCGAATCCCGCTTTGACCTTTTTTTTCTGAAAGAAAATTGCCTCATTGCTCCTCGATTCTTACAGATTTCCAAACTTACCATTAAGATGTTTCCTACCAACTTTGACAACAAGTTTTCTTTTTTTTTTTAAACTTCAGTTGAAATTTGGTGACACTTTATAATTTATAGACCTCTTTGTTACTCTATAGAATGACCGTGCAAAAGATGTATCTTTGATATTTAAAGGTTCTTACAGTTTCTCTACTTATGGTCAATTTTAGCTGGGTGAAAATATATCGAGTTTATGATATTGTTTTCTTAATTTTTTAAAAATATGTTCTTGTATACTTATTGATAGCGAGATACTTGACAACGGGTGCTGCTTTGAGACACTGCGTCAAAATCTGATCAATGGGAATTGTCCATTTCCAACTGTCAATCTTCTTACTTGTTTTTGTTTGACTGCCTTGTTTTTATCCATGTGTGTGGTTGTTCTTTGTTCTTATATCCTTTTTTATCCCTAGTACACGTGGCCATGATAATTATGACAATTGCCACTTTTAATCAAGAACAACTCTGGTCACATCACCAGAAGGTAGGATGTCGCCACAGCCACCATGTAGAAACCGCAAATTGTGTCGCTCTTATTTCCAGGGAGAGTTGAGAAAACGGAATCAGCAGCCACCATTAAAAAGCATGATAATTATGGGTAGAAGTTAGCGACTACTTTTACTGTATGTACACTACATGTCTACACATGTGAAAAACATTTCGACTTTTGCACTTACAAATGTGCCGGAGTCCCGTTTGTTTACTTGCAAACGTTGGTGGGGTTAGACCTTTGTAAGAATAGAGGGCCATTGGAGCATTTTTTAATTAAAAAAAAAAAGTGTCGAATGCGGGATTCGATCCCGGGTCGTAGCGGTCGAAACCCTAGAACACGTGGTGCAGGTAGGGCCTCCAATCCCGCTACATATTTTCAATCCCGGGATTCGGGATTGCTTTTTTCTCAATCCCGGGATCCCGGGATATCCCGGGATTGAAAAACATTTTCGTCTTTCTACGCCAAGAAGTATATCGTTTCGTTCGTTATATTTTTAATTTTTTCTTTTATATAGTGCCAATGACGTGGCACTTACTTCGATGAAAACAACCTGAAAGCCATATATTTTGCGCCTGCTTATGAACTAAATCATTGCTTTTGGGTTACAGTTTGAATTTATCTGTCAATTACTGTACACACATCTGGAAAAAAATTACTGTTCTTGGAACAGTGACCCAATTTTACCATCATTGCGCACCCATCAGTTGTAACACACAAAATATCAGTTTCGAAGTCGATTCCAAACTCCAAGAGCTTAGCACCAATGACATATTTGCATTGTTCAGAGGAAAATACTCCAGATATTCGAGTCAAGCTAAGATTCCACACCTTGGTACGGCTATGAATATTAATGTTCAGGTAACGCTTGCTTCTGATTGACGTCCATTCATCCAGCGTAAGGCTGAAAAGTTGCACCTTTTCTTTCTCCATCTGAAGCTCTCGAACGACCTTCTCACGAAATGTGTCCGCATAACGACACACTTTAATCTTAATGGTCTCTGCAGAGAGAGGAATTTCATGTCCAAGAGCAATGAGGCACTTGCGTAGATCCTTAGATATGACAAAAACGGAGAATGGCAATCCGTCGAAAGCTATCATTCTAGCTAGCACAGCATCAGTCGATCGATCGATGGAAACAGACGAAAAATGATCGAGAATTGATATCTTGGGGGTCTTTTTTGCAGGGGTCTGTTTATCAACTTCGTCTTTAACTTTTCTCTTCGGAGTTTCGATTCCGTGGAACGCCTTCTGGTGTACATGCAGCCCTTTTTTTGACCTACCGACGCATTTCAAAATCCTTTTGCACGCTATACACTGTGCATTTTGGCCAGATCCGTCTCGTAGGTAATAGCACCAGATTCCTTCTGATTTAAAAGGAATAAACTTCCCCATCACAATCAAGAAGTGATAAGCTTACCAAAAATGTCCGACGCGTTTTCTATTGAGAAATAACAAGGTCCGATAATATTGTTTTAGACACTTTGTTTTATGTTCGTATAAGTTGAAAACTACTTTAGGCTGATGCTTGATAGTGACGAAGCGTTTAATGAAATGACATTAAATAAATTTAATTTAAATCAAATGACCAAAAAGCTAGCGAGGGTTTCACAAAATGAACAGCAGAGCAGTGCGTTCACGATGACCCATGCATACAGAGTACAGGATGGAGAGTATAAACATAGATTTAAAAAAATTATAAAAAAAATTGGAGCCCAGATAAGAGGTTAGTGGCGGGTCCATGTTACACGCAGGTCCGCCACAAAAAAAAAGGGATGCCGCTACTATCTAAGAAGCCACTATTTGCATGTCAACAAAAACTGGGGCCCCCTCCATGTATACTGCTGCATACTCTCATTTGGAAAGATCTTGCAGAATAACCCTTCGTTATTAGTGCATGAAAATAATGTCAAATCTCTCAGAAAAAAGAAGACCGAAATGCATCTGTATAAACAGACCGTCAAAGGTGTGCTATCTCATCATCTGTTTGATTACCAAAATGCTAAATAAGAAAAATATATTTTTGCGCTGGTTTTTATGCACAAACCAGTAATCCCGGGATTTTTCGAGCAGAATCCGGGATTTCGGGATCATTATTTGGCTCCGGGATCCCGGGAAACGGGATTCCGGGTTTGGAGGCCCTAGGTACAGGCCATAATAATTGTGGGTAGAAGTTGGCGACTACTTTTACTGTAAATGCATCACATGTCTACATATGTGAAAAGCAGTTCGACCTTTACACTTACAAATGTGCCAGAGCCCCTGTTTGGTTATTTTCACTCGCTGGTGGCGTTGGACCTTTGCAAGAATAGAGGGCTATTGGAGCATTTCTTTTAAATTAGAAAAAGTGTCCAATGGGGGATTCAATTTCGGGTTGTAGCGGTTGAAAACCAACAGTTTAGACCATCCTTACACCGACCCCCTTATTTATTTCTAACTTTCTCTCTCTTTACACAGCAAACACTATCTTAAATTCTATTTAAAACTCTTTTTTTTTTCTAAATAGAAAATGTAAACTTAATATTATCAAAATACGACGCGTATGATTCTTTTAAAATAAAATAATTTCTACTGCCCTTACTGCAATGGAAAAATTAATGGGAGGGCCTGGCTCATGGGACAGTAGAAATTGTTTTATTTTAAAAAGAATCATACGCGTCTAAAATAGTTTCGTATTTTGATAACAGATGGCGCGCTAATGCATCGTAATATAAACTTAATATTGTAAATAACGATGTTCTTTGACGCTATTATCCTTTATTGGGATATATCGCGTCTTATTTGATATTAAATAAGAAAATTCTATTGTGTTTTACGCTTAAAATATTTATAAAATAATTATATGTCGCGCACGCGAATCATGTCGTTCGGTCAATGTCTGTTTTATTATAATGGCCTCATCATGAATATTAAAACTGAAGGCAATTAATATAAATAAATAAGACTGATGGTGAAAATAAATATTTCATATGTGTATTTTAATATACTACATTATTTAGTAAAACGACAAAGACCAAATTCCGAAAGAACAAAATTCCTACAGGCCAAAATGACCGAAAAACCAAAATCCCGACTTGGACCAAAATTCCATCAGGCCAAATTCCCTACAGACCAAAATCTCTACAGACCAAAATTCCACCAGGCCAAAATCCCTACAGACCAAAATCTCTACAGACCAAAATCCCGACAGACAAAATTCCGACAAACCAAAATCCCGACTTGGACCAAAATTCCGACAGACCAAAATCCCGACAGACCAAAATCCCGACAGACCAAAATCCCTACAGACCAAAATTCCGACAGACCAAAATCCCGACAGACCAAAATCCCGACAGACCAAAATCCCGACAGACCAAAATTCCGACAGACCAAAATTCCGACAGACCAAAATCCCGACAGACCAAAATTCCGACAGACCAAAATCCCTACAGACCAAAATTCCGACAGACTAAAATTCCGACAGACCAAAATCACTACAGATCAAAATTCCGACAGACCAAAATCACTACAGACCAAAATCACTACAGATCAAAATTCCGACAGACCAAAATCACTACAGATCAAAATTCCGACAGACCAAAATCACTACAGACCAAAATCACTACAGACCAAAATCACTACAGATCAAAATTCCGACAGACCAAAATCACTACAGATCAAAATTCCGACAGACCAAAATCACTACAGACCAAAATCACTACAGATCAAAATTCCGACAGACCAAAATCACTACAGACCAGAATCTCTACAGACCAAAATCACTACAGACCAAAATCGCGACAGACCAAAATCACTACAGACCAAAATCCCGACAGACCAAAATCACTACAGACCAAATTCACTACAGACCAAAATCACTACAGACCAAAATCCCGACATACCAAAATCACTACAGACCAAAATCACTACAGACCTAAATCACTACAGATCAAAATTCCGACAGACCAAAATCACTACAGACCAAAATCACTACAGACCAAAATCCCGACAGACAAAAATCCCTACAGACCAAATTCTTACAGACCAAAATCCCGACAGACCAAAATCCCAACAAACCAAAATCCTTACAAACCAAAATCCCTACAAACCAAAATCCCTACAAACCAAAATCCCTACAAACCAAAATCCTTACAGACCAAAATCCCGACAGACCAAAATCCCGACAGACCAAAATCCAAACCAAAATCGCTACAGACCAAAATCCCGACAGACCAAAATCCCTACAAACCAAAATCCTTACAGACCAAAATCCCGACAGACCAAAATCCCTACAAACCAAAATCGCTACCGACCAAAATCCCGACAGACCAAAATCCCTACAAACCAAAATCCTTACAGACCAAAATCCCGACAAACCAAAATCCCGACAGACCAAAATCCTTACAGACCAAAATCGCTACAGACCAAAATCCCGAAAGACCAAAATCCCTACAGACCAAAATCCCTTTACACCAAAATCCCCACAGACCAAAATCCCTACAGACCAAAATCCCGACAAACCAAAATCCCGAAAGACCAAAATCCCGACAGACCAAAATTCCGATAGGAATGAAATCCCGTCATCCCAACAAGGGCGGAATTTCGAAAGACCAAAATCCCGACAGACCAAAATCAGAGACAGCCAAAAAATCCTGAAAACTACATTTATTAAAAGCTTCATTTAAACGCACACATAAATATTACAAATCTGTTAAACGTCATAAAGATCAAAGAAACTGTTAGAACTAATGTATTCAGACAGAAAAAAAGACGAAACCATTTGGTAGAATGCCAGAGAAGACTTGTTAGCAAAGGAAATCAATGAAGAATAAAAAAAGAAAATTGTAAGAAAATTGAAAATCTTTTAGGGTTTTATAAAAATTCCAAGGGAATGCTTAGAAAACCTTGATATCGGTTAATCGTATCAAATTAAAAAATAAAAAAGCTGAAATCTAAAGGAAAAAGAGATAAAGCTTTGTTAAATCGTTTGGTAGTAATAATGGGTAAGAAATCTGCGCACCAATCAGTTAGGGTTTGTAGGTCAGTGCATAGTAAACTATTACTGTTGTGGAGCATTAATTTGTTGAGATTGGGGTCAGCACGCCAGCTTGAGGCGTGTCCACTACTGGGGGCATTGATCTGCCCCTGGGTGGGGCTCTAATTATATACTGGGATGTCGTCTTGAACTTTACCGAGGTCTACTGACCTGGTCTACACATGGTAGATACATCTGGGTAGAGACTTCTTCCATAGCACGGGGAAGTTTCCTGACCCCAACTCTAACATTAGATACATCTTGGTAGAGTTCTCCTCCATAGTACCATGAGATCGGGGTAGTTTCCTGACCCCAGCTCTAACATCAGGAAGTTTCTATAAATACATCTGGGTAGAGTCCTCCTCCATAGTACCATGAGATCGGGGTAGTTTCCCGACCCCAGATCTAACATCAGGAAGTATCTATAGATACATCTTGGTAGAGTCCTCCTCCATAGTACCATGAGATCGGGGTAGTTTCCCGACCCCAGATCTAACATCAGGAAGTTTCTATAGATACATCTGGGTAGAGTCCTCCTCCATAGTACCATGGGGTAGTTTTCTGAACCCAGCTCTAACATCAGGAAGTATTTATAGATACATCTGGGTAGAGTCCTCCTCCATAGTACCATGGGGTAGTTTCCTGACCCCAGCTCTAACATCAGGAAGTATCTATAGATACATCTGGGTAGAGTCCTCCTCCATAGTACCATGAGATAGATGTAGTTTCCTGACCCCAGCTATAACATCAGGAAGTATCTATAGATACATACATCTGGGTAGAGTCCTCCTCCATAGTACCATGGGGTAGTTTTCTGACCCCAGCTCTAACATCAGGACGTATCTATAGATACATCTGGGTAGAGTTCTCCTCCATAGTACCATGAGATCGGGGTAGTTTCCTGACCCCCAGCTCTAACATCAGGAAGTATCTATAGATACATCTGGGTAGAGTCCTCCTCCATAGTACCATGGGGTAGTTTCCCGACCCCAGATCTAACATCAGGAAGTTTCTATAGATACATCTGGGTAGAGTCCTCCTCCATAGTACCATGGGGTAGTTTTTTGAACCCAGCTCTAACATCAGGAAGTATCTATAGATACATCTGGGTAGAGTCCTCCTCCATAGTACCATGGGGTAGTTTCCTGACCCCAGCTCTAACATCAGGAAGTTTCTATAGATACATCTGTGTAGAGTCCTCCACCATAGTACCATGAGATCGGGGTAGTTTCCTGACCCCAGCTCTAATATTAGGAAGTATCTATAGATACATCTGGGTAGAGTCCTCCTCCATAGTACCATGGGGTAGTTTTCTGACCCCAGCTCTAACATCAGGACGTATCTATAGATACATCTGGGTAGAGTTCTCCTCCATAGTACCATGAGATCGGGGTAGTTTCCTGACCCCTCAGCTCTAACATCAGGAAGTATCTATAGATACATCTGGGTAGAGTCCTCCTCCATAGTACCATGGGGTAGTTTCCTGACCCCAGCTCTAACATCAGGAAGTTTCTATAGATACATCTGGGTAGAGTCCTCCTCCATAGTACCATGAGATCGGGGTAGTTTCCTGACCCCAGCTCTAATATTAGGAAGTATCTATAAACACATCTGGGTAGTGTCCTCCTCCATAGTACCATGAGATAGATGTAGTTTCCTGGCCCAGCTCTAATATTAGGAAGTATCTATAGATACATCTGGGTAGAGTCCTCCTCCATAGTACCATGAGATAGATGTAGTTTCCTGACCCCAGCTATAACATCAGGAAGTGTCTGTGAAATGTAAATATTTGATGACGATGTTTCCTTTTTTTCCCTCTCTTTCTACTTGATAATATCATATGACTATTCTTTACGACATAAAATTATTGTAAATATGTATAGACAACAGTAGAGACATACATGTATGACAACGTAAGTGTCTCTAGGAGGACATAGTACTTTAAATTGTAATAAAATTCAATAAATGTAAAGGTAATAAACTTATCCATAGATGATCAACATATTTATGACCCATTTATTCCAGGAATTATAGATACCTTTCTCAAATCAAGAATGAATGTTCTGAAAAATGACTCAAATAATACTTTCTTAAGCTTTTTTCCCCAAGAAATCCCTAAATACTTTCGTCCAAATTTTTATAATACTCAATTTTTTACAAACCACGGAAATTTCAAAAGTTTTTTAAAATGGAATAAAGGCAGTGGAGGACTCAAGTTGTTTTTGTGGTATTGAGGAACAAACATCAAGACATCTACTGATCGATTGCCCAGCATTTCAAGATTATAGAATGAAGAATGAACTAGTTGTTGTGAACTTACTAATTTGATTTCCGATAAAAAATCTTTTTTTTTAGAGGCGTAATATTCTTTTTAAAATAAAACAATTTCTACTGTCCTTACTGCAATAGAAAAATTAATGGGAGGGCCTGGCTCATCAGTGGTGAACCCTCCCAGCGGTTTCGCCAGTTTAATCTACCATACCGCTGTTATATTGCATTTTTGGAACTTCCTTTTATAGTTGACTGTTGTAAGACTCTTGGAATGGGTATTTTAGAAGAACTATGGACATAAGCTTTTAGGACAGCAGAATTAAATATAATTATAAATATATAATATTTATGCATTGCAGTAAGGACAGTAGAAATTGTTTTATTTTAAAAAGAATATTACGCCTCTAAAATAGTTTTGTAATTTGATAACAGATGGCGCGCTAGTGCATAGTAATAAAAAATCATATTTAAAGTTCAATTCATTTTGTAAATACATTCTAAACTTTCTACAAAATCTGGATCTCTAGTGTTTTCATGCGTTGAATAATGTGAATAACTTATAACTTAAGTATCCCTTGCGGGATATAGCGCTTTGGAAATAAAATAATTGATAATTAAATGTAAAATTAATAAAAGTTTGCGATATTATTGTTGTGTTATCAACAAATAGCCAACCGATGGTACCCGGGAGCAGTACAAATTATTATTATTTTTTATTATTTTAATTAATTAATTAATCAGAGAAGCGGTATCACAGAGATGACGAGTATAAATTGTATTTGACCATTGACCACCGTTTCGCGGCAATGTGTTAAATACAATGTGCCAGTTATCATTTTACCCTTCGTCCTATTTTTGGATTTTTAACCCGGCGATTAGAATGTACAGTTATAGCTTCATCCCCTCCTACAACCGGCCCGAACAGACCCAGAACAACATGACCTTCCTGGACTGGACCACAAGTCCAGCACTGCACCAAATAAACCATCTGAGTAGTACATCCCCACCTTTGTCACATCAATGCCAAAGAACAAAAAGAAGCTTCTTCTATAGAACATGTTTATTCCGCTAGCTTTCGTACGACATTGTTCTTTAACAGGCGTGAAGATAAAGTATTTGAAAGGTATTAAAAGCACGAATGTTTCTTTTATACAAAATACAAACTTCTACTGCCCTTACTGCGATGAAAAAATATATTGGGAGGGCTTGGCTCATCAGTGGTAAACCCTCCCAGCGGTTTCGCCAATTTAATCCACCAGACCGCTTCTCAGAGCTCTAAAACTGTATTGGACGATTCTGCTTATATACGCAGCACTGAAGGATGGAAACTCAGAAATGGTTTTCAAGAAAACTATGGACATAAGCTTATAGGACAGTAGAATTACATTCAAATATTTGCATCGAGCAATGCTCTTCCGCAAACAATAAAGACGAGGTCAGTTAGGCATAAATTAACACACAGCAATAACACGCCATGTGCTTTGTGTTAAGATAAAGTATTACAATATGTAGATGTACAATGAGATATGAAAATATGTAACTAACATAATGGTAGATAGAATCACAAAGTAAGTTTATTTAAAACTTTGTAAGAGTGAAATTCGTGTGTGCAATTCGTTACTAACCATGGAAACTTCGGAGATTTTCTGTTTCGAATAGGAGCTATAGACGATCCAGGGTGTGGAGAGAGAAGGCAGGATTCCTGCTTATTGAATGTCCCCAGAACTACAGAAATCGGGAAAACATTGAATACAAGGATCTTTTTATATTTATAAACAGTAAGGATTCATATTTTAAATTTAGGAAATTCTGTAAATATATCTATGTTTTTCTCTCCTGGTTAAAAACCCGTAATTACCAAACTAGGTATATTTGTTTGTGTTTATTTCATTAGTTGGTTGTAAATTCAATCATGATTTTAATGTCCTTTATTTTCTTCTTTAAACTTCTACTCAAACCTTGTAATTCACCAATTGTTTATGTAATATAGTATCTAAATTTAGTGTTGTTTCTTGACGCAAGCATCCCTTGTGGCGATATCACGTCTGATTTGATAAAATATAAATAAAGAGTTTTAAAAAAGTAGTATAAATGGCGAGGGAAAAGTCTTTCTACCAAAGTTAGGGAATAACTGAGCACCTGCGCAGTGATTATGCGCAACAGACACGAAATATTTGTTGAATCAAACGATCATTTAGCTGGGGCGCACGTCGTCTGAGGTAGGATTTCTTTATCAAACGTTTACTTATTAATTATTATTAGTATATGATTTTAAAACTATATTTGTTATCTTTTTTTAGCATAAAATATTTATTTATAATATCTTTCACAATAGTTTACAATTCATCCTTTCTTACCTCCCTCCTTAGGTTAGAAATAATCGTTATTTCTCCTTAAATTAAATTCCGATTTTTCGTTCAAAAGAAACACATGCGGGATAATTTTCAAATGTCGTTTTAATATTACAAGCCATATTATATTGTATTGTATTATATATATTTATTTATTATAAATATATATATTTTGAAAATAGAGCAATCCATAAATAAATCTTTAATTAGAATGGTATATATTGGATCAAAATATCATTTATTTTACCAATATTTCGGTTAGCTGAAAGCCAACCTTTACCAATGTATTATAACATATTATTGTGTAAAACGACGTTAGACAATTATACCGAAAATGTTTCATTTGTGAACGAAAAATCGTAATTTATTTTAAAG
>CP092863.1:68250939-68281412 GCA_030710605.1 Cordylochernes scorpioides | reverse complement strand
ATGATGATGCGCGCGCATCCGTGACAGATGCGGCCGGCCGATGAGGAATGAGGAAAGACGGTCGTGACTATATATATTAATGTTTCTTCAATGGATTATCGTATTACTATAAAATTAATTAAATAATGCAAAATAATTCTGTTGATGAGTTCATTGTCATTTTATTATTGTATTCCCAAGTTTTCAAGCATTTCTACCTTTCTATAGGAATACAAAATGAGCAATAATGAAACGCTGTTAAGTTTGTACTCATGTAGAAGGGCAGAAATTCCTGAAAGTTTGAGAATGCAATAATAAAAAGAAACACATCTCCAGAAACATTTTGCATTATTTATTTAATACTAGACGGGTGACCCGGGCTTCGCCCCGGGATTGACCCGTGTGCATATCTACCCGAGTGATATATATTTAGATAAGATTTTTTAAAATAATTGTTTGTTATTAGCATTATCTATTTGTTTGCATCAGCATAATTTAATCTAATATTTGATAGAGGGCGCTGTTCGTGAGCTAAGTAGAATAATTTGAATATATAGTTTTAATAATTGATTTATATATTTTTTAAAATAGCCTATCGTCCTACCCGTATTCCTTTACCTATGTATGGAAATTTTGGTTTGAATTAGTGAACTACTGCGAATTTGTATACCGGACATACAAACAAACATACAAACATTGATTTTTATATATATAGATATTAAATTATAAAACTATTTTAGAGGCGTAATATTCTTTTTAAAATAAAACAATTTCTACTGTCCTTACTGCGATGGAAAAATTAAAGGGAGGGCCTGGCTCATCAGTGGTGAACCCTCCCAGCGGTTTCGCCAGTTTAATCTACCATACCGCTGTTATATTGCATTTTTGGAACTTCCTTTTATAGGTGACTGTTGTGAGACTCTTGGAATGGGTATTTTAGAAGAACTATGGACATAAGCTTTTAGGACAGCAGAATTAAATATAATTATAAATATATAATATGCTTCGAGCAATCGCTCTTCCGCAAATATCAAATTGTGTCTTTTATTAGAACAATAATGTTACGATGTACTAGAGCGCCATCTGTTATCAAATTATAAAACTATTTTAGAGGCGTAATATTCTTTTTAAAATAAAACAATTTCTACTGTCCTTACTGCGATGGAAAAATTAATTATAATAAATTAATTTTTCCATCGCAGTAAGGACAGTAGAAATTGTTTTATTTTAAAAAGAATATTACGCCTCTAAAATAGTTTTATAATTTGATAACAGATGGCGCTCTAGTACATCGTAACATATATAGATATTGAAGATTCAACTCAATTTATCCCACTATATCATAGAATGCAAATATTTAAGTGAAGAAAGAGAAAAAAAACTCTTAAAAACACCTTCTGGAGATTTAGTAACACACTGAAGACGCTGAGAAATATTTCAGAAAAGAAAAATATAGCAATAGAACTCTATAATTTCTACAGATCAATTGTAAATAGATTCATACACAAAAGAGGTAGTGAGGAAAGTTTTAGAACAGATGTGTAAATAAATCCCTTTTCAAACAAAGGCTCACGTACACATGGGGAAAGGGAGAAAAAATGACTGTATTGTTGTTGTTGTATGGCAAATCCATACAGGGCAATGGGCCCTAATAAATACCTTTTTGTTGTTGTTGTTGTAGAAATTCATCCTTTATATTACTGTAGAGTTACAACACTGACTAATTCAACAATTAGGAATTCCACAGAGTACGCTACAACTTGTTGCTTGTACTTTATGCATCTGTACTTTGTGTTACTGTTCATGTTTTTTATAGATGTGTTTCTTTTTTTTTATTATCCCTAGTACACGTGGTACAGACCATTAATAATCATGGTGGGTAGAAGTTGGCGACTGGTATAAGTATATATGTTATATTAAAATATTATTCTATTTAAAAAAATTATATTTCATAGATCTAAATACTCTGTTAAATCGACAGCCAGAGGTCATGCTTCCCCTATAAAAACTCATTGTTGTTGTACATTATGTAAATAAGTTTTTAATTTTTTTTATTCTTACTCCTTAAGGCAGGCAGTACTTTTATCAAATTATGTTTTTGATATATATATTCCTTTAGTTCAATTAAAGCAATTACTGATCAAAACCATTTTTATTATTATTTCCACGACTACATTACCAATACCATTGACCTAATACTAATATATTCCAAAATATATCAAATCTTAAGATCCTAATCTCAATCTTAAAAATAATTCCAAAATACAACAGAAATCTCTTTTTTTTAATATATAATATATATATATGTAATGTGGTGAAGTTCTGGTAGCTCTTGTAGAATCCTGTCGATTAACTTTGTGGTGATAAAGTGTTGACCGAGAGGAACAGTCAGGATGTGGTGAGTTTTCCAGTACCTCTCTGCGCCTTGGAAGACCTTTAAAAGTTCTCACAAAGTACAGGCAGTCGTGGTCGAGGCAGAGTGGAAAGCTTGGGAATGTCCACACAAAAAACGAAGACACAGTTGCACTAAGAAAGTTCCGTGCACAGATAAAAGTTGAGCTAGGAGCGAAAGATGGGGACATAGAAGTTTCTTACTCGTCTACATGATGGATGAGATCGACATGAGGTACGACCGACGCGGGCTTGCACTGAGGGTGAACTAACTGTCAAGTGACTGTAAAGTGACTGTATTTATAGGTTAAGACGGGGGGGGGGCCTTATGTGACAGGGGGCCGCTTCTGAGAAAGGGGGCTTTGCATGTCACCAGGTGTGAGAGGGGGCTTTGCATTCCACCAGATGTGAAGTGTGGGTGGTCTGGTCCATTTTTAGACCTTGTTGTGGGAGTTCTAAATCTATCTCAATTTTGACGTTATGACTTATATCTCTTGCTTAGCTCAACTCTTAATCTATTACAGATTTTTATTAATTTATCCTCAGTCTGTACAAATTATATTACATATTATGATGTAAAGACACATGTCAATAATACGTATAATCATTTACAGATGTGTTTCTATTATACAACATTAAAATCTTGTCATAAGTTATATACAATATGGGTTTGTTGGCTTAAATTACCATATATATTTATTTAAAAAGACATATATTGGATCAAACATCATTTATTTTACCAATATTTCAGTTGGATGAACGCCAACCTTTATCAAGGTGTTCTAACATATTAATGTGTGTCAACAACACTGGTTATTGACACATATTAATATAATTTATAATACAATATAATACGGCTTATGATTGTAGAATGACGTTTGAAAATTTTACCACAAATGTTTCTTTTGGACGAAAAATCGAAATTTATTTTAAGGAGAAATAACGATTATTTCTATCCTTGAGGATGAAGTATGAAAGGATGAATTGTGAAGAGTAATTCCCATCCCAGGACACTTTTATTTTTCCGTTTATCATTACTCTTCACAATTCATACTATCATACTTCATCCCTAAGGATAGAAATAGTCGTTATTTCTCCTTAAAATAAATTACGATTTATTTTTTCAAAAGAAACATTTGCTGTAAAATTGTCAAACGTCATTCTACAATCATAAGCCGCATTATATTGTATTATACTTTTTTATATAAAAAATATCTAAAAACCTTACGCAATAATTAAGAAAAAAAAAAGCATTGCCTGATCGTGCAACTGAAAGTTGCTGATGGCTTGCGCCATCTATCGGAATAAATACCAATTCAAAAGAAACATTTGCGGTATAATTGTCAAACGTCGTTCTACATATTAAAATGTTATAATACCTTGATAAAGGTTGGCGTTCAGCTAACTGAAATATTGGTAAAATAAATGATATTTTGATCCAATATATACCTTTTTAATTAAAGATTTATTTATGGATTGCTTTATTTTCAAAATATACATATTTATAATAAATAAATATATATAATACATTATAATGCGGCTTGTGATTGTAAAACGACATTTGAAAATTTTCCCGCATGTGTTTCTTTTAAACGAAAAATCAAAATTTATTCCAAGGGGAGAAATTACAATTATTTCTCACCTTAGGGATGAAGTATGAAAGGATGAATTGTGAAAAGATATTATATATATAAATATTTTATGCTAATAAAAAAGAATAAATATAGGTTTTAAAAATCATATAATAATAATGATAATTAATAAATAAACGTTTAATAAAGTAAACCTACCTCAGACGACGTGCGCTCCAGCTAAATGATCGTTTGATTCAACAAATATTTCGTGTCTGTTGCGCACAATCACTGCGCAGGTGCTCAGTTATTCCCTAACTTTGGTTGAAAGATTTTTCCTTCGCCATTTATACTACTTTTTACTCTTTATTTATTTATTTATTATTAAATCAGACGCGATATCACCACAAGGGATGCTTACGTCAAGAAACAATACTAAGATACTATATTACATAAGCAATTAAATAATTACATGGTTTGAGTAGAGTTTAAAGAAGAAAGGAAAGGACATTAAAATCATGCTTTAATTTACAACCAACTAATGGAATAGATATAAATAAATATACCTAGTTTGGCAATTACGGTTTTTTTTAACCAAGAGAGAAAATCATAGATATACTTACAGAATTTTCTAAATTTAAAATATGAGTCCTAACTGTTTATAAACATAAAAATATCCTCGTATTCAATGTTTTCCAGATTTCTGTAGTTCTGGAAGACATTCAATAAGCAGGAATCCTGCCTTCTCTCTCTCCACACCCTGGATCGTCTATAGCTCCTATTCGAAACATAAAATCTCCGAAGTTTCCATGATTAGTAACGAATTGCACACACACGAATTTTACTCTTACAACGTTTTAAATAAACTTACTTTGTGATTCTATCTACCATTATGTGTGTTAGTTACATATTTTCATATCTCATTGTACTTCTACATATTGTAATACTTTATCTTAACACAAAGCATATGGCGCGTTATTGCTTTGTGTTAATTTATGCCTAACTGGCCTTGTATTTATTGTTTGCGGAAGAGCATTGTTCGATGCAAATATTTGAATGTAATTCTACTGTCCTATAAGCTTATGTCCATAGTTTACTTGAAAACCATTTCTAAGATTCCATCCTTCAGTGCTGCGTATATAAGCAGAATCGTTCAATACAATATTAGAGCTCTGAGAAGCGGTCTGGTGGATTAAATTTGCGAAACCGCTGGGAGGGTTCACCACTGATGAGCCAAGCCCTCCCAATATATTTTTTCATCGCAGTAAGGGCAGTAGAAGTTTGTATTTTGTATAAAAGAAACATTCGTGCTTTTAATACCTTTCAAATACTTTATCTTCACGCCTGTTAAAGAACAATGTCGTACGAAAGCTAGCGGAATAAACGTGTTCTATAGAAGAAGCTCCTTTTTGTTCTTTTATATTGATGAGACAGGGATGTACTACTCAGAAGGTTTATTTGGTGCAGTGCTGGACTTATGGTCCAGTCCAGGAATGTCATGATGTTCTGGGTCTGTTCGGGCCGGTTGTAGGAGGGGATGTAACTATAATTGTACATTCTAATCACCGGGTTAAAAATCCAAAAATAGGACGAGAAGGGTAAAATGATAACTGGCACATTGTATTTAACGCATTGCCGCGAAACGATGGTCAATGGTCAAATACAATTTATACTCGTCATCTCTGTGATACCGCTTCTCTGATTAATTAATTAATTGAAATAATAAAAATAATAATAATTTGTACTGCTCCCGTGTACCATCGGTTGGCTACTTGTTGATACCACAACAATAATATCGCAAACTTTTATTATCTTTACATTGAATATATTTTATTTCAATTTAAAGTGCTATATCCCCTTAGAGACACTTACGCTGATATACATGTATGTTTCTATATTTGTCTATACATTTTTACAATAATTTTAGGCCGTAAAGTATAGTCATATGATATTATCAAGGAGAAAGAGAGAGAAAAAAAAAGAAACATTGTCATCAAATATTTACATTTCACAGATACTTCCTGATGTTAGAGGTGGGGTCAGGAAACTACCCCATGGTACTATGGAGGAGGACTCTCTACCCAGATATATCTATAGATACTTCCTGAGTTTTAGAGCTGGGGTCAGGAAACTACCCCGTGGTACTATGGAGGAGGACTCTACCCATATGTATCTATAGATACTTCCTGATGTTAGAGCTGGGGCCAGGAAACTACCCCGATCTCATGGTACTATGGAGGAGGACTCTACCCAGATGTATCTATAGATACTTCCTGATGTTAGAGCTGGGGTCAGGAAACTACTCCGATCTCATGGTACTATGGAGGAGGACTCTACCCAGATGTATCTATAGATACTTCCTGAGTTTTAGAGCTGGGGTCAGGAAACTACCCCGTGGTACTATGGAGGAGGACTCTACCCATATGTATCTATAGATACTTCCTGATGTTAGAGCTGGGGTCAGGAAACTACTCCGATCTCATGGTACTATGAAGGAGGACTCTACCCATATGTATCTATAGATACTTCATGATGTTAGAGCTGGAGTCAGTAAACTACCCCGATCTCATGGTACTATGGAGGAGGACTCTACCCATATGTATCTATAGATACTTCCTGAGTTTTAGAGCTGGGGTCAGGAAACTACCCCGTGGTACTATGGAGGAGGACTCTACCCATATGTATCTATAGATACTTCCTGAGTTTTAGAGCTGGGGTCAGGAAACTACCCCGTGGTACTATGGAGGAGGACTCTACCCATATGTATCTATAGATACTTCCTGATGTTAGAGCTGGGGTCAGGAAACTACTCCGATCTCATGGTACTATGAAGGAGGACTCTACCCATATGTATCTATAGATACTTCATGATGTTAGAGCTGGAGTCAGTAAACTACCCCGATCTCATGGTACTATGGAGGAGGACTCTACCCATATGTATCTATAGATACTTCATGATGTTAGAGCTGGAGTCAGTAAACTACTCCGATCTCATGGTACTATGGAGGAGGACTCTACCCATATGTATCTATAGATACTTCATGATGTTAGAGCTGGGGTCAGGAAACTACTCCGATCTCATGGTACTATGGAGGAGGACTCTACCCAGATGTATCTATAGATACTTCCTGATGTTAGAGCTGGGGCCAGGAAACTACCCCGATCTCATGGTACTATGGAGGAGGACTCTACCCAGATGTATCTATAGATACTTCCTGATGTTAGAGCTGGGGTTAGGAAACTACCCCGTGGTACTATGGAGGAGGACTCTACCCAGATGTATCTATAGATACTTCCTGATGTTAGAGCTGGGGTCAGGAAACTACACCGATCTCATGGTACTATGAAGGAGGACTCTACCCAGATGTATCTATAGATACTTCGTGATGTTAGAGCTGGGGCCAGGAAACTACCCCGATCTCATGGTACTATGGAGGAGGACTCTACCCATATGTATCTATAGATACTTCCTGATGTTAGAGCTGGAGTCAGTAAACTACCCCGATCTCATGGTACTATGGAGGAGGACTCTACCCAGATGTATCTATAGATACTTCCTGATGTTAGAGCTGGGGCCAGGAAACTACCCCGTGGTACTATGGAGGAGGACTCTACCCAGATGTATCTATAGATACTTCCTGATGTTAGAGGTGGGGTCAGGAAACTACCCCGATCTCATGGTACTATGGAGGAGGACTCTACACAGATGTATCTATAGATACTTCCTGATGTTAGAGCTGGGGCCAGGAAACTACCCCGTGGTACTATGGAGGAGGACTCTACCCAGATGTATCTATAGATACTTCCTGATGTTAGAGCTGGGGTCAGGAAACTACTCCGATCTCATGGTACTATGGAGGAGGACTCTACCCAGATGTATCTATAGATACTTCCTGATGTTAGAGCTGGGGTCAGGAAACTACCCCGTGGTACTATGGAGGAGGACTCTACCCAGATGTATCTATAGATACTTCCTGATGTTAGAGCTGGGGTCAGGAAACTACCCCGATCTCATGGTACTATGGAGGAAGACTCTACCCAGATGTATCTAATGCTAGAGATGGGATCAGGAAACTACCCCATGGTACTATGGAGGAGGACTCTACCCAGATGTATCTATAGATACTTCCTGATGTTAGAGCTGGGATCAGGAAACTACCCCGATCTCATGGTACTATGGAGGAGGACTCTACCCAGATGTATGTATCTATAGATAGCTTCCTGATGTTAGAGCTGGGGTCAGGAAACTTCCCCGTGCTATGGAAGAAGTCTCTACCCAGATGTATCTACCATGTGTAGACCAGGTCAGTAGACCTCGGTAAAGTTCAAGACGACATCCCAGTATATAATTAGAGCCCCACCCAGGGGCAGATCAATGCCCCCAGTAGTGGACACGCCTCAAGCTAGCGTGCTGACCCCAATCTCAACAAATTAATGCCCCACCACAGTAATAGTTTACTATGCACTGACCTACAAACCCTAACTGATTGGTGCGCAGATTTCTTACCCATTATTACTACCAAACGATTTAACAAAGCTTTATCTCTTTTTTAGATTATCGCCTTTATTCTTTACTTTTAATTGGATGCGATTATCCGATATCAAGGTTTTTCTACGCATTCCCTTGGATTTTTCTAAAAACCTAAAAGGTTTTCAATTTTCTTTTCTAAACTTTTGTCTTTTTTATTCTTCATTGATTTCCTTTGCTAACAAGTCTTCTTTGGCATTCTACCAAATGGTTTCGTCTTTTTCATGTCTGAATACATTAGTTATAGCAGTTTCTTTGATCTTTAAGACGTTTAGCAGATTTGTAATATTTATGTGTGTGTTTAAATTAAGCTTTTAGTAAATGTAGTTTTCAGGATTTTTTGGCTGTCTCTGATTTTGGTCTGCCGAGATTTTGGTCTTTCAGAATATAATCCTTATCGGGATGACGGGATTTTGGTCTTTCGGAAATCTGACCTTGTTGGGATGACGGGATTTTGTTCTGTCGGGATTTCGTTCTTGTCGGAAATTTGGTCTGTCAGGATTTTGGTCCCCGTCGGAAATTTGGTTTGTCGGGATTTTGTTCTGTCGGAATTTTGGTTTGTTGGCTTTTCGCCCCTGTCGGAATTTTGGTCTGTATGGATTTTGGTTTGTCAGGATTTTGGTAGGTCAGGATTTTGGTTTGTGGGAATTTTGGTCTGTCGGGATTTTGTTCTGTCGGAATTTTGGTTTGTCGGGATTTTGGTAGCTCGGGATTTTGGTTTGTGGGAATTTTGGTCTGTCGGGATTTTGTTCTGTCGGAATTTTGGTTTGTTGGCTTTTCGCTCCTGTAGGGATTTTGGTCTTTATGGATTTTGTTTGTCGGGATTTTGGTCTGTCGGGATTTTGTTCTGTCGGAATTTTGGTTTGTTGGCTTTTCGCTCCTGTAGGGATTTTGGTCTGTAGAGAATTTTGTCTGTCGGGATTTAGGTCTATCGGAATTCTGGTCTGTCGGGAATTTGGTCTGTCGGGATTTTGGTCTGTCGGAATTTTGGTCTGTCGGGATTTTGGTCTGTAGAGAATTTTGTCTGTCGGGATTTTGGTCTATCGGAATTTTGGTTTGTCGGGATTTTGGTCTGTAGGGATTTTGTTTTGTCGGAATTTTGGTCTGTGGAATTTTGGTCTGTAGGGATTTTGGTCTGTAGGGATTTTGGCCATTCGGAATTTTGGTCCACGTCGGGATTTTGGTCTGTCGGAATTTTGGTCTGTCGGAATTTTGGTCTGTAGGGATTTTAGTCTGTAGAGAATTTTGTCTGTCGGGATTTTGGTCTATCGGAATTTTGGTTTGTCGGGATTTTGGTCTGTAGGGATTTTGTTTTGTCGGAATTTTGGTCTGTTGGAATTTTGGCCTGTAGGGATTTTGGCCTGTCGGAATTTTGGTCTGTAGGGATTTTGGTCTGTCGGGATTCTGATCTGTCGGAATTTTGGTCTGTCGGAAATTTGGTCTGTAGAGATTTTGGTTTGTCGGAATTTTGGTCTGTAGAGATTTTGGTTTGTCGGAATTTTGGTCTGTAGAGATTTTGATCTGTCGGGATTTTGGCCTGTCGGAATTTTGGCCTGTCGGAATTAGGTCTTTGTCGTTTCACTGAATAATGTAGTATATTAATATACACATATGAATTATTTATTTGAACCATATGTCTTATTTATTTATATTAATTGCCTTCATTTTTAATATTCATGATGAGAATATTATAATAAAACAGACATTGACCGAACGACATGATTCGCGTGCGCGACATATAATTATTTTATAAATATTTTAAACGTAAAACACAATATTTATCTTATTTTATTTAAACTCATCTCGTTTTTTGTTTAGTTATTGTAAAGCCTGTAGAAGGATACATGCGTCCGAAAGCTTGCTAATAAAATTCGCACAAGACACTCCTCTTTAATGAACTCCCCAAATGGCAGGGATCTGTCTAGATTCAAGGCGGCTTTAAGCTCCTGATCCGGACGTCGATTGTATATATCTCTCTTCATTCCTACCATTATTATTACCTTATAACTCCCTTTGAGTGTAAAGATTGACGAGATGTCAATAAAGTTGTTTAATTGTCAATTGTCACTCCTCTTGAATCTCTGTTTTATTTTGCTACATTATCATTTTCTTTATTTAATATCAGACGCGATATTCTAATACGGGATAATAGAGTCAAAGAATATCGTTATTTACTATATCAAGTTTACATTTTCTATTTAGATAAAAGAGTTTTAAAAATAATACAAGATAGTAATTACAGTTTAAAGAGAGAGAAAGTTAGAAAGAAATAAGGGGGTCGGTGGAAGGATGGTCTAAACCGTTGGTTTTCGACCGCTACAACCCGGGATTGAATCCCGCATTAGGCACTTTTTTCTAATTTGAAAGAAATGCTCCAATGGCCCCCAATTCTTGCAAAGGTCCAACCCCAGCAGCAAGTGTAAGTAACTAAACAGGGCTCTGACATATTTGTAAGTGCAAAAGTCGAACTGCTTTTCACATATATAGATGTGACAATATAGTGGTAAATGTGGTGAGGAGAGAAATAATCACACGACGAGTTGTTAGAGCAATCATCCAGGCAGCCAGCCGAGAGAGAGCGAGCTAGACGTTATCAGCTGAACGACCGTTTTTCCCTGTGTACACAACCGGGGGCTAACCAGGATAGTCGCCAGGTGGTGACGCCCCCCCCCCCTCAGGAATGTGGTCAAAATGGTCATAAGTTAGTTGTTTTCTATCGACTACGTCTCTCTCTCTCTCTGGTCGACTGCAGATTTACTTTATTATTCCTGTAAGAGCATATATTATGACATATGGCCCCCGTTGAAGAAGGCTGAACATGGTTTAAGTATATTTAAAGCTGGAGAAGCCAGGAATAGAGAAAATAATTTTACAGTTAAAATTAGTTAAGGTAATGGTGACATAGTTTTATGTAAATAAAATATTGTATAGTACACAAGTAAATATTATTTACAAGCAGTTTTACAACACCGGGGAGTTTGACATTTAAGGAAATCTTTGAAAATATCAAGGTTATAAAAGGCTATATACAACAAAATCTAATGTACTATAAGGGAAGTGTTATTGAGGAGTGTGAACAAGGGGAAGAAGAGTCACATACATATGATGGAATTCTGAAGATCATTAAGACTGGGGAACTCTACACTTTAAGATATTTTTCAGGCGGACATGGCAAGGGTAAACTTGGCATGGGCTTTCTATGCTATAGGTGTAGAGTATGAGAAATGAGGTTGAGGCTGGAAATTGCATGAGCTCAGGACTGAGGTAAATATAAAACTACATACAATGTTAGAACCTCGGCGAACAGAGCGAGGGGAGACTTGCCCTGGGCCAATCTAACTTATCTATGTAGTTACTTGTGTAGCGAGTCCAAGGGGAAAAGTCCCGTGTGTAGGTGAGGAAGTCGAATGGACTTATATTTAATTTTCGAAGATAAAATAGTTCTAGATGCAAAGGTAGAATATAGGCGGACAGAGCGAGGGGAAACTTGCTTTGGGCCACTCTACCTTAATTATTTAGATACTACTGGGTTCGTAAAGTCTTGTTGTCAGGTTAGTAATTGTTAAAGATTTCAGGGGATAAGTGGTTCAAATATCTTTGATCATCTTGATTGTAAGTGTAGTCATGTTGCTTTCGTGAGTTAATAGCCGTTTTAGTATGGATTAGAGTGTGATTGAAGTGTTTATATGGGAAATTGAAGGTATTTTTGGGTTGGTCTCGGTCATTTACGGGCGGTGAAATAAATTGTTCGTTTTCCGTATAGTGTTTTAATTTGTTGACATGAATTGTATCTGTCTCACGACTTAGAGGTCGGTTGGAGCGGTTGATCCGTACGATTTGAGGGGAAATTATCTCCAGTATTTCATAAGGTCCTGAGAAGAAAGGTGCTAGTTTACCAGTGTCTGGATGGTGGTATGTTTTTGCCAAAACGAGATCGCCTACTTCAAAATCGGAAGCTCTATGTGTTTGGTCGAATCTCGCTTTGTCGCGTAAGTGTCGTTCGTGTGTCCTTTGATAGGCCAATTCACTGGCGTCGTCGATTTTAGGGTAGTTTTGTACATGCTCGGATAGTTGTAGCGGGAAACTACCTAACAAAAGGTATGACGGTGGAAACCCGGTCACAGAATGTGGGGTATGGTTATAAGCCTGAAGGACCTGAGGTAGTAGTTTGGTCCAGGCCGTCTTAGGTTGTTGGAGGCGCAACAGTTTAAGTTTGCCAGTAATCGTGGCGTTTAGTCGTTCACTTAATCCGTTGGCCTGAGGGTTGTTGCTTGTCGTGAGAAGTTGGCCAATGTTATGTCTAATCAAAAATCTACGAAATTTCGGAGAGGTGAAGGCAGGAGCTCTATCCGTCAAAAGTCGTTTAGGAGAACCAAACTGCATCACCTTTTTAATCACTTGGGTATAGGTGAGAATGCTGGTGGACCGCGATGGAAATGCCCACGCGTACCGTGTGGCATGGTCCAATACGACATGTAAGCAGGTCTGAGAATTTCCATATTTCGCGAATCCAGAAATAGTATCTAGTGACACTAGTTCGTACGGCAGGACCGCTGGGGGGAGTTGTCCCAATTCTCCGTAGATAGGTCCTTTTGGTGGTTTGACCAATTGGCATACTGAACAGGTTCTTACATGTGTCCTGATGTCATTTGTCATGCCGTCCCAATAGTATTGGGCTGCGATCAGTCTGGTCATCTGCGAAATGCCGGGGTGATTGAAATCGCGATGGGCTCGTTGTAGTAGGGTGCCACGGAGTGATGGTGGAACAATTATTTTAGTGACACCCCGTCGTATGATGGTCATAAGGTCCTTGTCATTGAGGATATACCTTGTGTCCCTCCGTAATTCGCCCTGATGATCTTTTATTTGACCTGTGGATAGGAATCCGCAGAAAGGGTTACGGGAGAGTAGGTCCGCCTCGTACTGACGCGAGCCCTTGAGGTATTTGACCTCATAGTCGTAAGCTGAGAGTCGAAGGCTCCAACGAAAGAGGCGTCCGGTGGGTCTTTTATGGTCTTTAGCCATTGTAAGGCGTGATGATCCGAGTAGATGACAAACCTTGTACCTAGGAGGTACACTCGGAATTTGTCAACGCACTCTACAATGGCTAAGCACTCCAGTTCAGATATAGTGTAATTACGCTCATAGGAACGCAACGCGCGACTGTAATATTGTACAGGGTAGATGTTACCGTCAGGATGTACTTTTTTGAGTACACCTGCGATGCCCTGCGTGGAAGCGTCGCAATAGACCTGGCATGGGAGCCCTTCTTGAAATAGATGTAACACAGGTTGTGTTGCGAGGTGTTGCTTCAATTTATCAAAGGCTTGTTGACAATTCGGGCTCCAAAGCCATTTGGCGTTCTTTTTTAGTAATTGATTTAAGGGGTGGCGAAGTCTAGCATATTCTGGGATGAATTTATGATATACCTTGACGGCTTCTAAAAATGATTGTAGGGTTTTAACGTTGATAGGAGTTCTAATAGCGTTGATGATTTCGGTATTTTTAATATTAGGTGTGTAAGTCCCTGCGGTGATGTGGTAGCCGAGAAAATCTATTTCATTTTGATAAAAATTACATTTTTTAAGGTTAAGTTGGAGATTTTCCTCTAAACAGAATTTAAAGAAAAGTCGAAGGTCTGAGGAGTCAGAAAAAATAACGAAGTCGTCATAATAATGGGCTATGAAAGAGAGGTGGTGTTTGTGGATCAACTGGGTAATCACACGTTCGAAAATTTGGGGTGCTGATTTGAACCCAAAGGGTAAGCGTTTGAAATTATATTGCCCTTGTTGAGTCACGAAAGAGA
Organism: Cordylochernes scorpioides; assembly: GCA_030710605.1. Lineage (NCBI taxonomy): Eukaryota > Metazoa > Arthropoda > Arachnida > Pseudoscorpiones > Chernetidae > Cordylochernes > Cordylochernes scorpioides. The sequence goes on along the minus strand of CP092863.1, from coordinate 68,267,137 downwards.
GTAGTGGTTGACTCTCCTCCGCGATGGGGATTTGATAGTATGCATTGCTTATGTCAACGGTGCTAAATACTCTGGCTTTCGACAGGTTATCCAGTACCGTTTCTATCAATGGCAAAGGATGCAAATCCGAGGGTACTAGTTCGTTCACGCGATGGAAGTCAATGCAGAGACGCATGGTGTTATCGCGTTTGCGAACGAGTGTCACAGGAGAGGAATATGGGCTAGAGGAGGGGGTGATTATGTCATGTTTTAGAAGTTGAGATATCTGGTCCTGAATTTCCTTCTGGTAGGCATAGGGAGTTCGGTATGGTCGGAGGGAAATAACCTTATCGGAAATAATTTTGAGTTTTACAGGGGTTATGTTGAGTGGTAATACATTGAATTTATTGATAGGGAAAATATCTTTAAAAGAATACAATAATTGCTGATAAGGGATAGTCAGTTCTGGGCGTTGTTCGATAAATTCTTTAATCATTAATTCTCTAGAGGCGCATGGGCTGGTAGGAATGCTATTAAGGTTGTAAGGGTGAGAGGGGCATTCAGGGGAAGGTTGATAAATATTACTAAGGGTTGTTTGTAAGTAAGGCTCACGTGGAGGTTGAAAATCGTCAACGCCTAAGTTAACCGAGTGAATTATGGGTCGTTTAGGGTTAGAAGTTATTATTCGCGAGCCGTGCTTACAAGTGGGAAGGTCACATACAAAATGGTACAAATGTTTAGGTACTGGAACACTATTTTGAAGTATCAATTGATTATGAAAATCTATTGTTAATCTTAAGAATTGCATAACATGAATAAATAGGATACCATGTTCAAGGGGTGAATTTAAAATATAAAATGTTTCATTAAAATTAAAATTATTAAATTGTATTGGTAAGGTAACTAATCCGATTGGTTTGGCATGACTAGATATAGTACGGATAATAACATCATTGTTAATAGGGGTGGAACAAATGAAACTATTAACATTTTTAATATATTCAAATTGGTTTAAACTAATTATGGAAACATTGGCTCCAGAGTCAATTAGGAATGGCATCTTTAAAGAATGAATGATAGGGGTTAAAATAATTGCACTTACAGGCGTATGCTGGTTTAGGGTGCAGGTAGGTTCATTGAGCTTCGGAGGAATTCTGCTGCCGAAGCTGGCATTACTTGGTTTCTCCCGAGTTCGTCGTTGCTGCGGTCTCGTAGACACCTGCAGGCCCAGTCGATCTTTGGGGTTGCTCGACGCTGTGGACTGCAGGTGTAAAGGTCCGAAAAGTCCGCTGGTGGGGCCCTCGCTGCTGACACTGTGCGTGCCAGTGTTGTCCGCCACAGTAACGGCAAGGATATGGTGGGGTCTTGTCCACGGCGGTGGAAGGTGTTCTGCTCTGGCGCGGTGATCGTTGTTGGGCAGCTTTAGTGCTGGTGTTATCCCCTTCGTAGGTCAGCTGTTGGGCTAAGCACAACCATTCTTCTGGTCCCGAGGGTTGTGCCATCTTTAAAAGGTTGCCATAGTTACGTGGCACACCGTTGGATAGTGCTTGCACGATAGCACTCTTAGGGAGGTTGATCGCCAATCCTATTCGGACCTTGTTCTTGTAGTAGGTCTCGATCTCGGCCATCGACGTGCATTTAAGTTCATTGAACTCTTGAAGGGTGAAGCTAGGGCGTCGAGGATAGACGGCGCAGAGTGACTCTTTGACCTCTTCATAAGTCTTATTGAGTAGCGCTAAGTCTTGTGCAATTTTGCGAGGTTCGCCTCTGAGTGATGATAGAGCCTTTCGAGCTTGGCGTGCTGGCTCTAAGTTGTGGAAGTTCGGCTGAGACTCAAGTTGTGAGAAGAAGTGTGCGGCAGGTTCATCTCCGTCGTAGGTGATTGTTTCTTCAGACTCACGGTTTAAAAGTTGGTCGAGACAGAGGGTGAGAGTTCGAAGGGAAGCGGCCACAGTAGAGTCGGTCGTTGGTTCTTGTGGAACTTGGTTGTGGGTTTGTTCGATCATCGTGGTATTGCTTCTTGTTTTCTTCATACTCTGGTATATGAGGGATTTGTTTCCCGGTCAGGTCTTATCCTGTCGACTTTCGATGTGACAATATAGTGGTAAATGTGGTGAGGAGAGAAATAATCACACGACGAGTTGTTAGAGCAATCATCCAGGCAGCCAGCCGAGAGAGAGCGAGCGAGACGTTATCAGCTGAACGACCGTTTTTCCCTGTGTACACAACCGCGGGCTAACCAGGATAGTCGCCAGGTGGTGACGGCCCCCCCCCCCTCAGGAATGTGGTCAAAATGGTCGTGAGTTAGTTGTTTTCTATCGACTACGTCTCTCTCTCTCTCTCTGGTCGACTGCAGATTTACTTTATTATTCCTGTAAGAGCATATATTATGCCATAGACATGTGGTGTACGTACAGTAAAAGTAGTGGCCACCTTTTCTACCCACAATTATCATGGGTTGCACCATGTGTACTAGGGTTTCGACCGCTACGACCCGGGATCGAATCCCGCATTGGACAATTTTTTTCTAACTAAAAAAATGCTCCAATGGCCTTCTATTCTTACAAAGGTCCAACCCCACCAACGATTGCAAGTAAACAAACGGGCAACTGACATATTTGTAAGGGCAAAAGTCGAACTGCTTTTCATATATGTAGACATGTGATGCATTTACAGTAAAAGTAGTCACTAACTTCTACCCACAATTATAATGCTTTTTACTGGTGACTGCTGATTCCGTTTTCTCAACTCTCTCTGGAACTAAAAGCGACACAATTTGAGGTTTCTACATGGCAGCTGTGACGTCATTCTACCTTTTGGTGATGTAACCAGAGTTGTTCTTGATAAAACATGGCAAGTGTCACAATTATCATGGCCACGTGTACTAGGGATAAAAAAGGATATAAGAACAAAGAACAACCACACACATGGATAAAAACAAGGCAGTCAAACAAAAACAAGTAAGAAGATTGACAGTTGGAAATGGACAATTCCCATTGATCAGATTTTGATGCAGTGTCTCAGAGCAGCATCCGTGTCTACGTTTCTCTCTATCAATAAGTATACAAGAAAAAAAAAAAGAAAACAATATCATAAAACTCGATATATTCTACCCCGCTAAAATTTAACCATAAGTAGAGAAACTTTAAGAACCTTTATATTGAGACGTTACAGAAACAATTTTCAATTGTACATAAATTCCTTTAAAATGTTACTTTAATTTTTCATATGTTTATTTTCAATTTCTTTTTCTCATTCATTAAAAGTCAATGATGTACATACTAAATTAGTAAAAACTCAATAAAAACGATATGTAAAAATACAGATAAACAAATGGCTTGTAAAAGAAAGCAGCAATAAATAAGTTTAGGCAAAATGTCTATTTCATTAACAAACATTTCACTTTTAAAATAATAAACTTTAAAAATAAAGTTTTACTAAACTAAAATTAGCGTTTTAAAAATAAAAACGTGGCATTTGGCGCAGTCGAAAAGGATACGGAAAAAAAAAATGGCGGAAAATCCAAACAACCGGTTGCAAAAATTCAACGGCTCGAAGTCGGCAATTAGGCCTGAGTCATGGATCAAATTATATGATTTGAAAATAATTCTTTAAAAGAAGATGAAAAAATCAAAAATCTTATGTACTACTTGACAGATTCAGCACTTGAATGGTATGCAGACGAGATTATTTCAAATCCTGCAATAAAAAGATGGGAGTTGTAAAGGAAAAGTTGATTCAAAGATTTGGTTCATACAACGCAAATCCAATTGTCTCAGCATCACATCGAAGATTAAAACGAGAAAAGAATCAATAGAAAATTATTTTCAAGATAAAATTCGCCTGTTAAATCAAACCCATCTAACGAAGGAGGAAAAAATTCATTTATTAACAGACGGACTTCCAAATGATTGGAAAGATTTAATTGTGGCTGCACAGCCAACTGACGCCACAAAATGGTTTCATATCGCAGCTTCAATTGAACAAAATAGGGCTTCAATTCAGTTTAAGCCTAAAAACAAAATACATCTCGCGACAAAAAATAATGATAATAGAAAAAATGTTTGCCCATTCTGGTGTCCAATATGTTCGAAAAAGGGAATAAAAATTAAACATTGGGTCACAGATTGTGAGGATTATGATCCTAATTATAAAAAGGATAGGCCTAATCAAAACACTTCAGTGAAACAAGTATGCGGAGCCCCGGAATTGTTGAATGTAAGTACTTTGACAAATACCCCTACACAAGGAGCTTTCAAGCTTATCAACATAAGTGTTGAAGTAAATGGAATTCCTGCGCAAGCATTTGTGGATACTGGTGCAACAGTATCAATAATCAATTGGCGATTGTTCAAGCGAACCCGTCTTCAACTTCAACCAAATTCAGACATTCGCATCAGCCAAGCGGATGGTGTTACCAGGACATGTGGAAGCCTTCAGACCAAGGTAAGAATAGATAAACTAATTAAACCTGTAACTCTCCATGTAATGAAGAACTTTAAATATCCACTCTTGATCGGATTAGATGTTGCATCTCTTTTTAATCTTTTAATAGATGTCAGAGACAAAACAATTTACACCAAATTTGATGGATTACAAAATCCAATTCTTGTAAATCATCTAGAAGAGATAAGAGAACATGAATTAAAAGAATTACTTGAACACAATAGGAATGTATTTTCTCAGCATGCTATTGATTTGGGAAAAGTAGCTATACAACATAAGATCATCACGAAAAGTGAACAACCAATTTCTCTTAGACCCTATCGTCGTCCTCTGAAAGAGTATGAAGAGATAGCTGAACAAGTTAAAGAACTTCTCGAACACAAGTTAATAAGAATTTCAGATTCTCCTTGGGCATTTCCTGTTGTTATGGTTCCCAAGAAGGATGGAAATAAAAGGATGTGCATTGATTACAGACGTCTTAATGAGATCACACTGGATGACAGGCAACCCCTACCTCACATACAGGACATGTTTGATCGATTGCATGGATCCAGATTCTTCTCTACCCTTGATGTTGCATGGGGTTATTGGCAGATCGAAATGGACCCGCAATCTATTCAAAAAACTGCATTCGTCACAAACGATGGTCATTATGAGTTTTTAGTGATGCCATTTGGTTTAAAAAATGCTGCTTCAACGTTTCAAAGGATAATCCAACATATTCTAGGTGAATTATTATGGAAAGGAACTTGCTCTTTCCAAGATGACATATTGGTGTACACGAAAACATGGCAAGAGCACATAGAGCTTCTTAGTAAAGGTTTTGACAAATTAAGACAGTACAACATGATATTAAAAGTGTCAAAATGTATTTTTGGAAGAACTGAAGTAAAATACCTCGGACATATCATCAGTCACAATCAATTAAAACCTGATCCAGGAAAAGTAAAATCTATTCAAGACTTTCCAAGACCTGATACTGTAAAGAAAGTTCGTCAGTCCATGGGATTGGCAAATTATTACAGAATATTTGTGAAGGACTTTTCTAAAATTTCATTCCCCTTGGTTCGACTCACTCGGAAGAATCAGCCCTTCATCTGGAATGAGGAAGTAGAGGAGTCGTTCGCTAAACTTAAAATGGCACTATCTACAAAACCTGTCCTTGCTATTTACAACCCGGACTACCCCTCTAAAGTTTATACAGATGCCTCCAAATATGGAATTGGAGCAATCCTAACACAAATTGGTCCAGACAATGAGGAACATGTAATTGCTTATTACTCCAAAACACTGCAACCACACCAAGAGAATTATTCTGCTTATGAGATGGAATGCCTAGCCGTGATACAAGCAACTGATCACTTTCATGTATACATAGAAAACCAACCATTTGAAATCATCACTGATCATGCGGCGCTCCAATGGCTTTTCACCATGAAGAAACCGAAACCTAAGTATTTTAGATGGATTCTTAGTTTATCCTCGAAATCATGTAACATCGTTCATCGTTTTGGAAAGCAACAAACTCATGTTGACGCCTTATCAAGACTCCCAGTTGTTAACATTGCAACTCAAGAACTTCAAGAACACCAACAAAATTCAGATTTGAGTTTCTTGAAAAATTCCCACACTCACGACGGTGTGGTAATGATCAAACAAAAAGGAGTTTTTAAAGCAGTTGTCCCAAACTCGCTTACAAAAAAAATATTGGAAGAATATCACGATTCATTGAGTCACCCATCAATAACCAAAACATGCAAACTTCTAACTCAATGTTATTGGCGGAAAGGAATAACAAGTGATATCAAGAATTATGTTCGATCTTGTAAATCTTGTCAACTAGTGAAGGTCAGACATGAACCAACTTTAGGAGAAATGATCACTCCAACGTCAAATATCCAACCATTACAAATGATCGGTTGTGACACTATTGTACTGGGAACAGCAGCAGCTAACACAAAGCACATTTTTGTTGATCACGCAACTCGTTATCTATGGGCATATCCCACAATAACAAACGCTGCTCAAGCTGTCACTCAATGTCTTGATAAGATAATCAAATCTGTTAATTCGATCAATACTATCTTAACAGATAATGGCAAAAATTTTATATCAAAAGAGTTCAACAAATTTCTTTCTTTACAAGGAATTAAACACACATATACTTCGCCTTATCATCCTCAGTGCAATGGCATTTGTGAGAAATTAAATGATACGATAATGACAAAACTGAGAATAGCTGTTCTAGAGAAACCTAGATGTAAATGGAGCACATTGTTACCGCAAGTTGTCAAAAATTATAATTCCACACCACATGACGTGACTGGTTTTTCACCGCTTTTCTTAATGTATGGAATCGGTAATGTACCCGAATTTGCCGACCAAACTCCAATTACAATTGAAGAAGCCAGGAAGAAAGCTAGCCTGCGGACAGAACAAATTAGAAGTAAGTGGAAGATTAAACACGATAGCCAATCACCCCAAGTATGTCTTTAAAGAAGGAGACTTAGTCATAAGAAAAATTGCCTTCAACGACCCTCGTCTCATCAAGACATCACCAAAATATGAAGGACCATTTGTCATTCAAAAAAAGATATCTGATGTAACCTACGATATCTCTCTGAAAGACCAAAAGCAAGCAAGACGCGTTCACATATCTCAACTTCGACCATTTATTACCCGAGAATAAATGCTTCAAGAAGGGGAATATGAGACGTTACAGAAACAATTTTCAATTGTACATAAATTCCTTTAAAATGTTACTTTAATTTTTCATATGCTTATTTTCAATTTCTTTTTCTCATTCATTAAAAGTCAATGATGTACATACTAAATTAGTAAAAACTCAATAAAAACGATATGTAAAAATACAGATAAACAAATGGCTTGTAAAAGAAAGCAGCAATAAATAAGTTTAGGCAAAATGTCTATTTCATTAACAAACATTTCACTTTTAAAATAATAAACTCTAAAAATAAAGTTTTACTAAACTAAAATTAGCGTTTAAAAAATAAAAACGTGACAATATATTAAAGATACATTTTTTGCACAGTCATTCTATAGAGTAACAAAGAGGTCTATAAAATATAAAGTGTCACCATATTTCAACTGAAGTTTCAAACAAAAGGAAAATTGTTGTCAAAGTTGGTAGGAAACACCACAATGGTAAGCTTGGAAATATGTTAGAATCGAAGAGAATTGAGGCAATTTTCTTTCAGAAAAAAAAAAAAGGTAGCCAAAGCGGGATTCGATCCATGATATTGGGTGTTGGAATTCGACTATATATTGTTGCACCAAGTTGCAGCTTTGCAGGGTCGTCGACCTTGGTTTCTTCCTTCTTGTTGTTATACACGTTTCCCGAGCGGTTTTCCATACTTAGAGCAAATAAATAAAAGTAAATAAAAATAAATTATTGTGTTTATTTATTCTTTGTCTTTCTCGTAGGTCGTGATCCGCAGTCTTCGTCTAGGTCCTCTCTCGCGCTAATAACCAATCAAGATATATGTACAATAACAATATTACAAAAGGAATGATGATAATCTAAATAATCTGTTTTAAATAAATATTAAATATCATAGAATAATTTGAATAAATGTGGGGCGCATTGAAGCAACAATATTCAATACCAACTTCGAGTTAATAAATGTAGATACTGTAAAACCACTATTACCAAACTATATTTGTGCTATCTGTTAAATAATTCCCGGAAATACACATCAATTAGCAAAACAATTTTCAATTAGTGCTAGATAATTACTGATGTACTCCATCATTAACTAGGTCACCTGACTTAGCAATTAACATAATTGGATAATGGGAAACTACACTTTACTTGATTGGTTGGTTTCGATCAACAGATATCTCTAGAGTATATTTTGGTTTTGGTTTCAGTTTCTCGAGTAACCAATCAGATTCGTAGATTCATTTTGTTTAATGTTGTTTTTGTCATCATTGACGTTAGACTTTCTTGGATAGGTTTTGTGATTAGAAAGTTGATTTCTTGATGAAGATACCTGCCAGGAGAGAAATACGAAAATATCGTAAAATGGATGACAAGGCCAAGATTTCAGAGTAACGTTGGGGGAAGATGAGTAGGGGATGGCCATATGTTGTCAGGGGGGCAGGCGCCAAAAACAGCATTCGTGTATGGGGGAGGACAGAGTCTGGTGACATCTGCGACGAAGAGAAGACGTGGCGACTTTCCTCCGGGGAGTATGACCGTGTGGATGATCCTACAAGGCGGTGCCAGGAGAGACTGACATCGGAGCGGCCTACAAGGTGGTGTAGTCAAGGCTGGACGTGTATAGTGTGAAGAGGAACGTTTCACAAGAGGACATCCACGGCGACAAGGATCCTTCTGACGGGGAGGTTGAAGGCAAGTTCCACTTATTGTATTCCTTCTATTCAGTGCCACGTATAATAAAGCGATAACTTTAGCTGCATCCATTCTAACTCACATGTGTATCTTTCTGGCATCCTGATTAGACAAAGAACAGCGTCTGGGTATGACGTAACAATATACAGAACACCTCTCCTGTCTAAATCCGAATACCAGCTAATTCCTATTTGAAAGAAGATTTTGGCAGTAATATGGAAATCTTTGTTTTCAGAACATATCAGTAAACATCATTTCGATGTTATTTTAATGGTTTTCCTCAGTTCTTTGCATGGTCAATAACATAAGATCAAACGAAGGACTCGGAATCTTCAAAATCCCTCAATAAGTGTTTTGTCCTTAAAAAAGACAAATTTATGATTTGTAAAAAGATGGTAATTATATGAAAAAGTGAAAGTTGTATAAGCATATGATTTTGCTTTGTTTCAAAAATGAATCGATGTTGGTTCCATATGTTTGAATTAAATATTACACCTTAGTTCTATATATTTTATTGCTTAAAAAGGAACAAAACAAAAAGAAACTACAGTTTCAAAATGATTTGAAAACTAACAAAGAAAAAAAAAACAATAATAATAAAAAAAATGATGATGATAAAAAATTGAATATGTCTGCCAGAAAAATGCTTCTATGAATTAAAAAATAAGAATAATTACAAAATTAACATATAAACTTCAAACAGTAATATTTAAAAAAAGAATAACCGTCACTATTGGCAGAATGGATAAGAAAAATTGAACTACAAGCTGACCTGAAGTGATGAGATTTTTTCTTTTTTCTTTTTTTTTTTTTTGCTTATTCCTAGTACACGTGGTACAGACAATGATAATCATGGTGGGTAGAAGTAGGCGACTGCTTATACTGTAAGTGCACCACATGTCTTCATATGTGAAAAGCAGTTCGACTTTACACTTACAAATGTGGCAAATCCCTCGTTTGGTTACTTGCACTCGCTGTGGAGTTGAAATTTTGCAAGAATCAGGGGCTATTGGTGCATTTATGCACTCATTCTTCTTTTTGGAAATTAAACAATTTTTTTTTCTACACAAACACTATGCCTATTTTGATCAAAATGTGAAGATAAAAAATTCAATAAAGTTGATTTTTAAAAAGAAATATTTTCGCACTAAGTAGTTTATAATTTTAACTATAGATGGCGCGCTTATATCGTATAATTAAAAGATGTAAAAACGCGAACATGTATAGTTTTTTATTGATTAATCAAGAAACGGTATTTGGCCAATTCTGGAATAATTCCATACAATATAATGCGGCTTGTAATTGTAAAACGACATTTGAAAATTATTCCGCATGAGTTTCTTTTCAACGAAAAATCAAAATTTATTCCAAAGAGAAATAACGTTTATTACTAACCTTAGGGATGAGGTATGAATGGATGAATTTTGAAGAGTAATGAAAAGCCGAAAAATAAGTGTCCAGGGATGGGAATAATTAAAAAAAATAACGAATAGTTGATATTTATTCCGATAGATGGAGCAAGCCATCAGAAACTTTTAGTTACACGATCAGGAAATGCCTTTTTTAATTAAAAAATGTGAGAATTATTATATGACAGGAGATGTAACTGATGAGAGGTTATCAATGTGAACTACAATATGAACATTGTATGTAATTCTACTGTTCTCAAAGCTTATGTCCATAGTTCATCTAAAATACCCATTCCTAGAGTCTAGCATCAGTATCACTGAAAAAGGAAAACCGAAAAATGTAATATAACAGCGGTATGGTAGATTAAATTGGCGAAACCGCTGGGAGAGTTCATCATTGATGAAACAGGCCCTCTCATTAATGTTCCATTGCAGTAAGAACAGTAGAAATTGTTTAGTATTTAAAAGAATCCTATGTGTCTATAATAGTTTCGAATTTCGTGACAGCATGGCACTCAAGATAGAGAACATTGTGACTGCTGTGATAGATATGTATGGAGATATCTGAGGCTCTTATTGGACACAACAACAACAACAACTTTGCACATCCAAGATAGAGGACATTGCGGGTGCTGTGATAGAGATGTATGGAGACATCTGAAGCTCTTCATTGGACACGACAACAATAACAACTTTGCACACCCAAGAAAGAGGACATTGCGGGTGCTGTGATAGAGATGTATGGAGATATCTGAAGCTCTTCATTGGAAAGCGACAACAATAACAGCAAAAACAACTTTACGCACCCAAGATAGAAGAAATTGCGACTGCTGTGATAGAGATGCATGGAGACATCTGAGACTCTTCATTGGACACGACAACAAAAACAACAACAACAACAATTATCATAACAGATATCACGCTAATGTACTACAATATCGACACTGTTTTCATACCAAAGCAGACTAAGATAATCTGTTGAATTTAAGATATATCACGGAATATTTTATCAATAGATTTTTATAAATATAGTTATCATCATCAATGGTTGTTATTCTTCTTCTTATTTTGGTTTTACATATGTATGTTTGTATCTAAATGATAAATAAAGTTTTATTAAATTAAAACGTATTTGTTATGCATTGATTGAATATAATAAAAAACCAATAATTGGTAGCAGACCGTGGTTGATAAAAGTAAGTAAATAAAATATTTTCCTGAAATCTAAAGCGGTACGTAATTAAAATAAGAACATTCAAAATGGCGGAAAATATAAGAATTCCTGAATTTAATGGAGAAAATTTCCATAGCTGGAAATTCAGAATAGAAGCCTTCCTTGAAGGAAAGGGATTAAAAAGGTATTTATATGAAGACCCGCCACAATTAGATGATAAGACAGATTGGAGTATCAAGGATGCCCAAGCAAAAGGAATAATGACTAGTGCAATGAATGATAGTCAAGTAAGTTTAATTTTGAATTGCAAAACTACAAAAGACATTTGGAACTCAATTCATAGAAGATATGAAGGAGATATAAAAAAACAAAAAATTGAGGCTAAAAATAACCTCTTCAGAATGCAGATGAAAAAGGATGAAAATTTAAATCAGTTCTTACTTAGATCAGAAAAATTACTAGAAACTGCAAGGATATTGGGAAACAGTATTGAAGAAGAGGAATTTGTAGATGCATTTATAAAGGCTTTACCAACAAAATACAATATCATAGTGATGCAATTGAGCAGCATTAGTGATCCAGGAATTCTAGACATAAGAAGAATTGTACAACTTTATCTAGAGAGATACAAATTTCAGGAAAAAGAAGAAAATCCTAATGCATATAAAATGTTCACTAAAGAAAATGTGCACTTTAATAGGAATACAACATTTGAAAATACAAGACCTAAAAGGAAGATTCAATGCTTCATATGCAGTAAATATGGACATAAAGCAAATGATTGTTGGTACAACCCAAAAAACAAAGGAGAAAATTCCACAAGAAAGAACAATGGACCACAATCAAACACACATTCTTGGAAAACAAGACAAAATGTGCCTAGAGCTACAGCTGCTAAAGTAAAAGAAGAACAGACATTTACCACAATCAGTAAAGAAGAGGAGATAAAGGAAGATAAATATCAAGGTTGGATTCTAGACAGTGGAGCAACTTGTCATATGACATCCTCTCTTGAGCAAATGAAAGACATTCAACCTGATGAAAGAAAAATTGTTCTAGCTGATGGGAGCTACACCAAATCAAATTACATAGGAAATGTGAAACTAAATGGTGTGAATCATTTTTTAATACTAAATAATGTTTTACATGTCCCTAGTTTAACTGATAATTTGATTTCCGTAAACAAACTTGTACAAGAAAATAACAAAGTGATTTTTGATCAAAAAGGAGGACATATTATTGATCAAGCTGGATATACTATAATTACAGCAAACAAAGTAGGAGACCTATATTTTATAAAAGGAAATAATAATAAAATAGATATCACTTTCAAAGTAACTAATATCCCATGGGAGGTGTGGCACAAAAGACTTGGACATATAAATGATCAATACATGGAAATAATGAAAAAGAATCAATTAGTTTATAAATTTGACTACAATGAACAGAAATCAATGGAAAATTGCATCAGCTGTATAAAAGGAAAGTATTCAAGAAAACCCTTTAAGACAGTTACTGAAAATCAATCAAACCAGCCACTTGAGCTACTACATTTGGATTTGATAGGTCCAATCAAACAACTCTCAATTGGATCTGCAAAATATGTTTTAACTATAGTAGATGATTTTTCAAGAAAAATATTTGTTAAATTTTTACATTCAAAATCTGATACTTTAGAAATATTCAAAGAATTTTTAGAAAGTACTGAAAACCTATTGAATAAAAGAGCTAAATGCATAAGAAGTGATAATGGGCTTGAATTTGTAAATCAAGAATTTGAGAATTATCTGAAAAATAAAGGCATTATACACCAAAAAACAACTATTTACACTCCACCGCAAAATGGCATAGCAGAAAGGGCTAATAGAAGCATCATAAATGGAACAAGAACACTACTTGTAGAATCAGAGCTTCCCACCAAATTTTGGGCAGAAGCCATGCATAACTTTGTTTATACTAAAAATAGAACACCAAACAAACATAATTTGAAAATAACACCTGAAGAACTCTTTACAGGTAAAAAGCCTACAGTGGCACATCTAAGAACATTTGGTTGTATTGCTGAATTTTGGATACCAAAAGAAAAAAGAGCAAAATTTGACATGATTACACATTCAGGTATATTCATGGGCTACTCATCAAACAGAAAGGCATATAGAATTTTTAACCCAAACACTTATTCAATAGTTGAATCAAGAGATGTAAAATTTATAGAAAATAAAAAAGGAGTATCATTACTAAAGAGTGATCAAAATGAAGTACAGGACTATTGCATCTTTAAGTTTCCAGAAGAAAATTTTGATTATGATTCAGAAAATAAACCATCAGAAGAGTCCAACATTCAAGAACTTGAAGAAGCTACACAACAACAACAAAATAATGTTGTTCCCTACCTCAGGCCAAGTGCAAGAAATAAATATTATTGTGAGCTTTCTTCAGATGAAGAAGAATTATCAGATGATTCAAGACTTGATCCAACATTTGATCCTACAGAACACAACCTTTTTGCCTTGGATGAAATTCCTATACCCAACTCATATGAAGAGGCCATTAATAGCAAAAATCCAGAATATTGGATTGAGGCCATGCAAAGGGAAATGAATTCTCTACAAGAACATCAAGTTTGGGACCATGTTTATCTACCTAAAGGGGTAAAACCCATAAAATCTAAATGGGTATATTCATCAAAGGTTGATCCATCAACAGGACAAACTATCTTCAAAGCAAGACTTGTGGCTCTTGGATGCTGCCAAAAGGATGGAACCTACTTCCAGAATATCTGCTCACCTGTGATGAAAAGTGACAGCTTTAGAACACTTTTAGCATATTGTGTGTTACAGGGTTGGAGCTTAATACACTGTGATGTACAGACTGCATTCCTATATGGAAAATTAGATGAGGACATTTACCTACTTCCACCTCAAGGATATCAGCCTACTGATGAAAATCTTGTCTGTAAGTTAAACCAGGCATTGTATGGGCTGAAACAGTCAAGTAAGGTATGGTACAATACTTTTTCTGATCATTTGGTTAAAATAGGGTTTACTAGATTTAATTCTGATAAATGTTTATTTGAATTTAAAATTGGAAATTCTAATCTTATTTTAGGCCTATATGTTGATGACATGATAATAATTTACTCAGATATCAATATATTAAATGTGGCCATAGGCAAAATTGAATCAAAGTTTAAATTAAAAAGAAATGCTGATAATTTTACCATTTTAGGATTTGAGATTACTCAGCATGAAAATAAAATAACTCTAAAACAAGAGGGCTATATTAACAAATTATTACAAAAATACCATATGCAAGATTGCAAAGGTGTTTCTACACCAATGGATGTTAACACAGATTTTGGAAATTTCCACAGTTCTAAAAAGATAGATCAGCATAAATACCAAGAACTTATTGGTAGTTTGCTTTATTTGGCATGTAAATCTAGGGCAGATATAGCATTTTCTGTTACTGTTTTAAGTAAATACAATACAGATCCTAGAGAAATTCACTGGAATGCTGCCAAAAGAGTATTAAGATATTTACAATTCACAAAAAAATTAGGTTTAGTTTATACTGTGGGTGACACCAAGCTAGAAGGCTTTACAGATGCAAGTTGGAATTCAAAGAATTTTAAATGTTCATTTGGAGGTATAGCCTTTAAATTTGGAAATAATCTTATTTCTTGGTCATGTAAAAGCTTGCCAAATGTTTGTCTCTCAACTACAGATTCTGAACTTTATGCTTTTACACTGGGTGTAAAGACAAGTATTTACATACGATATCTGATTGAAGAATTAACTGGCAAAAATTGTAAGCCAACAATATTTTGTGATAATCAATCAGGAATTACTTTGATAAAATCTGGACAAACTAGCAATAAATCTAACCACTTGATTAGAACCATCAATTTTTTAAATACCAACTTATGTGTATATAATAGCTTTGATATTATGTATATAAATACTGATCAAAATGTTGCTGACATCTTAACAAAACCCTTAAGTAAAGGGAAATTTCATTATTTTTTAAATTGTTGCAATATTATCTCATAACTTTAACTACTGAACTTTAATAAAATTTGAAAATATTAGCCTATAACTAAAGGTTATTGTAACTTGAATAATATAAGGCATATTTTACTATATTCATATGAAGTGTTAACAGATTGTTGACTTCATTTAATCATATGTTTCAAATTAAATTGTAATATTATTAGTTTAAATACTTGATTTTATATCTTTTGTCAAATATTGCTTTATTCAAATATTTAGGCTTAACAATACCTAAAAGTTGTAAACAAATAAATGGGGATGTCGCCGCCATCTAGATGACGTCATTGTTATGACGCAATGCTCGGCCATTACAACTACTACCTTAGTTACCTGTCTATACTTATAAATTTTAAAACCATGATAAAATATTCAGCTAAATCTTACGGGGGCATTTGTTGAATTTAAGATATATCACGGAATATTTTATCAATAGATTTTTATAAATATAGTTATCATCATCAATGGTTGTTATTCTTCTTCTTATTTTGGTTTTACATATGTATGTTTGTATCTAAATGATAAATAAAGTTTTATTAAATTAAAACGTATTTGTTATGCATTGATTGAATATAATAAAAAAACCAATATAATCCAGGAGTGGCTACAGAGTGGTCGCTTATGGGAGGTGATGCACGTACCTCTTTACGGAAGACCGCTCCGTCAAGCAGAACATATGTGATCTGTCCACGGACCACACGCCGCCGTTCCGGTGCCAGCAGCATGTCTCTAGTGAAAGTAGGCCACAAGACCGCGCCCTGTCGTG
>CP092863.1:68174500-68246382 GCA_030710605.1 Cordylochernes scorpioides | reverse complement strand
TACATTATTTTTTAGAGTCCTGCCTTCATTCGTATAGCTGAGTCTGGAAGTGCTTGAAAGATATTCAGCAATTATTTCAGCCATCTGTTTGTTCATTTTCGCTATTCAATCGGTTAGAGTATTGGAGGATTAGTGTTCGTTTTGATTGTTTTATAGCACTAATTATATTCCAGTGATGGATTTCCTTTTTTTGGATCCATTTCTTTCGCAGAATTTTGCCCATTTTTCTCTTGTTTGAATATCCAAATTTCTTGTTCTATTTTGTGACTAATTTCAATGAGTTCCTTTATGTTTTCTTCTGTGCTTTATTTGTTTTAAGAAGTTCATTGATATTGTCTCTCTCTGCAATCATTGCCTCGATATTGTGGTCCTTCCAGTAAAGTATTCACAGGTCTTTACGTCTACCTCTAGGTATCGATACTTTTGCAGCTTTGGATATGTTCGAAGAGAATTTTTCCAATTTTTTTGTCAATCGTTCTGTGATTTAATTCTTCGTTGCACAGTTCTACTAGCTTTTCTGTGAATTTATTTCCAGTGTTCTTTTATTCTGTTGGAAATTCTCAAATTTGAATTTTAGGGTTGTTAAAATTGGTCTGTGGTCACTGATTGCACTTTTCAGAATTTTCCATTGTGTTGTGGGTGCGATGTTGTAATTTATCGCTGTGATGTCTATTGCGGATTCTGTGCCTGTGAACTTGGATAGATAGGTGTTCTCGCCGTTATTTAACGGTGTGAGGTCGAGGTCGGGTAGCATGTCCTCAACCTGCTGACCTTTGTTATCCTGGACAGGTGATCCTCAAGTTGGTCTTTCGGCGTTAAAATCACCAAGTATGATTGCGATATCCGAAGACGCTTCACTTAATGTCTCTATCAGGCCTGTATTGATGCTAGTATTATCGTGGTGATAAACATTTATGATTGGAATTGTTTTATCTGTTAGATAGATTTCTATTGCCTGAGCTTCTGTCGTGCTTTCTCTAGGCTTACTCTGATTATAGGCGATTTCCTTAAATTTGATTTCTAGAGTTTTAATCAAAACGGCAAGTCCTCCTCCGAATTTTCCCGGTCTGTCCTTTCGTAGTGTTGTTTAATCTTTGATATTGAATCTCAGATTCTGAGTAAATTTTGTCTCCTGAGGACATTTAATATGTACATTGTTGTCACAGTCTTTATTTTCCTCTGGGTACCATTTATATTGAGTTGTAGTAGATTGAATTGTGTCCTCGTAGTAGATTTCTCATCATGAGCTCGAGCTGCAGCTCCTGACGCGGTGGTTACCCCGGACGCGGTAGCATTACTGGAGATATCAGTTTTGCTCTTCATTTGAAAATGGGTGCCGTTGCAACGTTAGTCATCTTGGAAACGAACCAGAATTTGGTCAAATAATCCAAGGGTCCAGGGGGGACCGCAAGGAGGTGTGGTCGGACTTCTCCCCTTTCCCCTGGAATGCCGTCACTACAGGATAAAGCACTCTTGGTAAATTTTTTTAATTGTGATTCAGAATCTGCCACTGAAGCTTTACGAGCGTTTCGTTCCTTTAAAGATATTCGAAGCTGTAAAGGACCAATGAGTTGCTACTCTCTAAAGCGATTGATTAAAAGTTTTGAGGAAACTGGATCTCTGAAAGCAAAACCTCGGAGTGGAAGACCATCGACATGCAAGTCAGTGGCTGTTACGGTTTTGCAGAATGCTGAAGCTATTGAAACGTTATCCACGTATGGAGAAGTAAGTGCTAGACAAGTTTCTCGACAAACGGGGATTTCGTATGGAACAGTTTGGAGAGACCACACATTTAGAATTTTTCTATAAAAATACCCAAACAAAATTCAAAGTTTTCACGAGTTGAAAGTCAGCGATTTTGAGAAGCGTCAAGAATTCGCTGCATGGGTTTTCCGGCAAATTGATATTGTTGAAAACTGGCTGTCAAATGTTCTAAGAACAGATGATGCTCACTTTTATCTAAAGGGATAATTTAACATTCAAAACTGCCTCATTTTGGCAACAGAAAACCCTAGGACTTTTACAGAAATACCACTTCATCAGCACAGAGTTACAGTTTTGTGTGGGTTCACTTCTTCTTTTATTATTGGGCCATTTTTCTTTGAAAAAATCAATGGAAGAACTTTTAAAACCATTTTTGTAACTGGTGAACATTATGTTCAACTTTTGAGAGAAAAGGTTATTCCCATATTGCAGGACAGACAAGCACTAAGCAAAATAACATTCATGCAAGATGGAGGACCTCCTCATATCTCCCGCGGTGCCAAACAATTGCTGAAGGATACGTTCGGTGAAATTCGTTGATAAGTCGCCACTTTATATACCAGTGGCCTCCAATATCACCAGACTTGACGCCTTACAATTTCGGTTATGGGGGTACATTAAGTCGCGTTTTTATCGATGCCGGCCTACCACATTGGCCATGTTGAAGGCTTCTATCAGATGGCACGTTTTATAAATTTCAACTATTTAATTGTGACCATTCTGTCATCTATCGTCTGCAGGCGGTGTTTGAGAATGAAGGGCGCCACATTGAGCAAGGATTGTGACCTAATACAAGAGAGAAGGCAGTTACCTCATTTGTTATATTTTGTAGCTCTTTGTTTTGGGTTATGGGAATAATAAATGCTGTCCTCACATCTTGACTCTTTTTTTTTTCTGTGAACAGTAATTTTTTTCTTTGTCATTTGCCCACCTCTTATATTATGTCGTGCAGGCCAAAGTGTTATAACTTCTCGAATAACACTGGTATACACAATTTTACCCCTTATGTTTAGTTTATCGCCTTTCGCTCATTAGAAGAAATATCATAAGGAATATTCTCTGTATCCCCCCCCCCAACTTTAGAAATTTTGCGCAAAAAATAATACAAAATGATTTTACTACCACGTTTTTCAACGCAAAAGGTCGATTTAAAAATGATTGATATTTTTAGGGGATACATTTTCAAAATTATGTACAGTATAATAAACAATGATAACATTTGACAAACCCATAGGATATTTGGAATAAAGTACGAAAAATATATTTTGTCACTCCCCTCTATATTTCATTTTTGGATCATGACAAATATCCAGTTAAATAGTCAAGTGTCGCCAATTAGTCAAGAAACTATACATTCCTTATAGCACGAAATCCTATTAGTAGTGCCATCATAATTTTTGGTACTATATTAACATTTCAAAAATCGTGTATTGATATCAGTAGTTATTTTCAAACCTTCAATATATTTCACAAAACTCCATCTAAAATATAAATATTTTTTGCTACATGTTTTAATTTGCATATACTCGTACCTATTTTACATATCTCAGATTGTATTTAAAAATCGTCAACCAATTCTTCTAACTTTTGGCGAAATGGTGTTTTATTAATTTATCATTTGATATTATTAGGGTTCTTTCCTGGTATTCAAAGGGAAAAAATACGTGTCGTTCAGTTATATTTTTCAATTTATCAAACAATTTGGCCTCTGAATCTCTGATTCTGGTAGAGCGCCATCTCTAGCGAATAAAGTTGTAACTAAAATCAATTTCGTATTTTCATTATTTTCCATAAAAATTCCCATTGCATCCTGAACACAATGGTGTTTGCCGCATTGCTCTAGCGCAAATATTCGCGGAGTTATTAATTTTTAAAGTTGTGCGGGACTTTTGGATCACCCTGTATTTATTTCGAAACTATGTACATAAATATTAAAATTCGAAACTATTATAGACGCGTATGATTCTTTTTAAAAATAAAACAATTTCTACTGTCCTTACTGCAATGGAAAAATTAATGGGAGGACTTGGCTCATCAGTAATGAACCCTCCCAGCGGCTTCGCCAGTTTAATCTACCATACCGCTGTTATATTGCATTTTTGGAACTTCCTTTTATAGTGATACTGATGTTAGACTCTTGGAATGGGTATTTTAGATGAACTATGGACATAAGCTTAGAGGACAGTAGAATTACATAGAATTATAAATATATAATATGCTTCGAGCAATCGCTCTTCCGCAAAATTCAATATTTATATGTAATTATACTGTCCTGAAAACTCATGTCTATAGTTTGCTTAAATACCATTTAAAGATTCCATCTTTCAGTGTAGCATATATAAGCAGACTGATCCAATACAGTATTAGAGCTCTAAAGAAGCAGTCTGGTAGATTAAACTGACAAAACCGCAGGGAGTGTTCACCATTGATGAGCCAAGCCCTCTCAATATATTTTTTCATCGCAGTAAGGACAGTAGAAGTTTGTTTTATTTGTGAAAAGAAACATTCGCGTTTTGGTGTTTTCATTTGTATGTTAACGAAAGACGTTCATTAATTGTTCATTTTGTACCCCTGTAAAAAGGCGAAAATTCCCGAAAGCTTGAGAATGAATTGATAAAATGAAAACTAACCTATAGAAAACTTATCTGTACTATTTTAATTTTTGTTAAAGTGCCATCTATCAGAAAATAAATCAAATAAACTTCAGAGATTTCAATATTATTCCTGACTAGTACTAAAATTTGTTAATAAAATTAATAAATACTTCGCTACATAGCTCCTTCCCTATGGGAGCTGTGACTCACAGATTGTAAATTTTGTTGCTACTGACATGGATCTGACGTCCATATTCAAAGCAAATAAATAAAAGTAAATAAAAATAAATTACCTTTCAAAGTTATTGCGTTTATTTATTCTTGTCTTCCTCGTAGGTCGTGGTCCGCAGTCTCCGTCCAGGTCCTCTCTCCCTACAATAAGCAATAAAGATATATGTACAATAAAATATTACAAAAGGAATGGTGATAATCTAAATAATCTGTTTTAAATAAATATCATAGAATATTTTATATAAAAATAAATAAATATATAATTTAAATTTCAAATATATTAAAAATAATATAAGAAATACGCCATTAATCATGATGCAACACTTCCCCCTCTCCAGAGGTCGTCACGTCCTCGTGATTGACCTCATCAATTCTTTCAAAATAGGGTTTGATTCTTGAGACATGGACAATCAATGGGTCTTGGCCAGGATTATCTTTTGGTTCAATTAAGTAATTTACGTTGGACAGCTTCTTTAATATTCTATATGGGCCAAAATATTTTCTCAGTAGTTTCTCACACTTTCCTATTTTCCTAATTGGTGTCCAAACTGCTACTAATTCTCCTGGTTCGTAGCTTCTTTCCATGTGTTTCTTGTCATAGTTCTTTTTAATTCTTTCTTGAGTCTTTATTGTGTTGTTAATAACTAATTTTCTTGTTCTGTCTATTTTGTCTAAGTGATGTTTTATGTATTCATCATAATCATCCTTGTCAATGTCCACCGAGATATTCCTATCGTTCAAAAGAGATGTGGGTTCTCTTCCAAACATCAGGACAAAGGGAGAATATCCTGTGGTTTCCTGAATTGTAGTATTGTAAGCGTGAGTGATGAATGGGAGTATTTCGTCCCAATTCTTCTGATCAGTGTTCACATACATACTGAGCATATTGATCAATGTTCTATTTAACCGCTCTGTCAATCCATTAGTCTGGGGATGATAGCTCGTTGTGAAGCAATGTTTAATCTTGCACGTTTTCATCACCTCTTTCATTAAATTACTGGTAAATTGAGAGCCTCTGTCACTAATAAGATATTGTAGGGCTCCGTGCCGGAGAAAAATATCCTCTACTAGAAATTTAGAAACTTCTTTCACTGTTGCTTCCGAGACTGCTCTTGTTTCTGCATATCTAGTGTAGTAGTCCGTCAGCACGATTATCCATTTTTTCCTGTTTTTCGTAGATGGCAGTGGACCAACAAAGTCAATTCCAATTCTTTCGAAAGGAAAGTTGGCTGGGGGGATGGGCTGTAGTAGTCCAGAAGGTAATTGGTTTGAGCCTTTCCTACTTTGGCAAAGGTGACACGTCTTAACGAATTCTGAGACATACTTTAGCATGGATGGCCAAAGGTATTTACTCTTTATTCGGTACATGGTTCTGGCGACACCCAGATGGCCATTCGACATATGATTGTGATATTCTTTCATAATTTCTCTCTTTTTCTTCTCTGGAACCACAAGCAACCACGCCCTGCCTTCAGGGTTCGGGTTTTTCTTAAAGAGGCATCCATCTTCTTCTTTAAAGTTTTGCGCAATTGATCGCCTGCTTCCATTAAGGTTTTTCTTAACACTTTCGATAAATTTATCCTCTCCGTCTGTTATTTGATTTAAAAATAGCCTTTCAAAATCCTCATCCCAATCAGTTTCTGGTAAGGGTCCTCTAGATAAGCCATCGGCGTCCAGATGCTTCTTTCCTGATTTATGTATTATATCGAAGTCATATTCTTGAATTTTCAATGCCCATCTTGCCAATCGACCTGTTGGATCCTTCAAGGTTTTGAGCCAGCATAAGGTGTGATGATCTGTTACTATTTTAAAGTGTCTTCCATAAAGGTAGGGCCGTAATTTTGACATTGACCAGACAACGGCCAGACATTCTTTTTCAGTGGTTGAATAATTTTGCTCCGCTTTACTTAGGGTACGACTCAAATATGAGATCACCTTCTCTTCACCACCGATGTCTTGGACAAGAGTTGCACCTATGCCGATGTTGGACGCATCAGTATGAATATAAGTAGGCGCATTTGGATTGAAGTGCCCTAAGATTGGTGGACTTAATAGTGCTGTTTTTAGGGTTTGAAACGCTTCCTCTTGCCCTTCTGTCCAGGTAAATGATACACTTTTTTAAATAAGGTTGGTCAAAGGGTCAGCAATTTTTGAGAAATATTTGATAAATTTTCTATAATATGAGCACATTCCCAAAAAGGATTGTGCTTTTTTGACCTTTGTGGGCCGAGGAAAATTTCTGATAGCTTTGATGTTATGTTCCGCGGGTTTTATACCATGTTTGCTCGTTATATAGCCGAGAATCTCCAATTCTTCAAAAACAAATCGGCATTTTTTGTCGTTTAATCTTAAATTAGATTCACGAAAACATCTAAAAACAGCTTCGAGTCTTTTGAGGTGCGTTGGAAAATCCGGGCTATATATGATAACATCATCCAGATAACACAAACAAATTTGCCATCTCAGATTTCCAAGCATATTCTCCATATTTCTCTCAAAGGTAGCAGGCGCGTTACAGAGTCCAAAAGGCATCACGTTGAATTCATATAATCCATGCGCTGTAGTGAAAGCTGTTTTCTCTTTATCTCTTTCTTCGACTTCAACTTGCCAATATCCAGATCTGAGGTCTATTGCTGAGAAGTATCTAGATCCTTGGAGAGTATCCATAACTTTGTCTATTCTAGGGATCGGATAGACATCTTTTACTGTCACATTATTCAGTTTTCTGCAGTCCACACAAAATCTGTATTTACCATCTCGCTTCTTGACCAATATCAATGGAAAAGACCAGGGACTAGAAGATGGCCTAATTATGCCTTCTGTAAGCATCTCGTCAATTTGCTCTTTTATAATATCTCGGTCTTTAACACTTACCCTGTAAGGCTTGTGTTTAATTGGCTTCACGTCTTCTGTGTCTATCCGATGTTTTGCCAAATTGGTTCTCCCTAATCTCGACGAAAACAGATCTCCATACCTTTCTAAAACTTGTTTTAACTCCTTCTGTTCCTTTGGTGAAAGATTTTCGTTTATTTGGAATCTAGGTTCTTCGTTCTCTTCTACCTCTATTTCTCGACTCACATTTATTTTCGCTGGACTACTTCCAAAAGCCAATGTTTGGTTTTTCATTATTTTTAACGGTCGAGGATACGGATTAGTTATCCAGATGTGTGTTTCCCTATTTATAACATTGATCAAGCTTCTTGCTAGACGAAGTCCATTTGTTTGAAACATTTTGTTGCTCTCCTCGATAACATATTCCCCATCCTCTGTTTCTACCAATGCCTTGATCAGTTTAATGGAACATTCCGGTACAATGGAATCCTTGGCACTCTTTATTTTCAACATTTCAAAATTGCTTTCGTCATGATTATTCGTCAAATCGTATTTTATAGTTTCTTGCTTACAATCTATTTTCGCGTTCATTTTCTTAAGGAAATCTCTTCCAAGAATTAATGTCCGTAAATGCGTTTTCAATATCACAAATTTGTGTGATAATGTTTCGTCATCAATTTTTATATTTAAAAATATACTTCCTACCATGTCCAATTTTTTTCCATCGGGTCCTGCACAAGTTTTTGCGAGTTTATTTATACCATGGCCTGTATCGAGGGCCGTTCTGAGGTCGACCACTGAGAGGTCAGCGCCTGTATCAACCAAAGCTTCAAAAGTCCCTATCTTGTCCACATGAATTTTTAATTTGTATTTAGGGTCCAACTTCTTGATTCCATTTATGGTCGACTTGCTTTGATTGACAGATTCAGACGCGACGCTTAGTTCAAATCTTCCAACACGGAATATCTATTCCGGGTAGGAATATTTGTCTGTGTGTTATGACATACATAAGCATAAAGTCGAGGTCCTGATTTCTCTGATATTTCATTCATTTGGAATTTCTCTTCGACCTTCTCTTGGGTATCTGTTGGATCCTCTTCTGGGATTCTTATAAACTTGACCCTACAATGACGGGCCACGTGCCCTGGCTTGTTACACTTGAAGCAGATTGGTCTTCCATCTTCCGTCCTATTTTTGCTCGCTTCTTGGCTTTTATTGTAGGTGTTTCTCTGAAGGTTTGGTTTCGGCACAAAGTTAGGATTATAAGGACGTCTAGGGGTAGAGGGCTGGGGCAAGTTGTTTCGATACTGCCTGGGAGTAGGAAGGGAGTCGTTCTTATAATATTTGGAAGCAGGGGCTTGGGGCCTGGAAGTGGTCTGGTAGTTTCGTGCGGCAGTCGGCGGCACGTACCTCGATTGTTGTTGGGGTCTAGAATAGCGTGGCCCGTTATATAGGTTTCTGGATTTCTCCACACGTTCCCGATACTTCTTCTCAAAAGAATCCATTTTATTACACACGACAAGAATTTCATCGGTCGTTTTAGGATGGTTTAGGTAGAGCACGAATGAGTACTCTTTTTTTCAGTCCTCCAATGACATGTTCGATTTTCGTTTCTTCTTCCTTTACGGGGTCAACCTTGTTGCACAACACTAAGATGTCTTCCTCAAACCTGATTGCTGGTTCATTCCAGTGTTGCATTCTGCTAAGCTTCATTCTTAATTCTTCTTTATTCGCGTCCACACAGAGAAAAGTCCCGAATGAGGCGGATTTTAATATTTTCCCAACTCGTGAAACTAGCTTTGTGCAAATTCAACCAGGTTTTAGCGCTTCCCGTCATGTTCATGGCGGCATAACGGGCAATTATGTAGTCTGCCCAATGGTAGAGGAAACCAATCTCTTCGAGGGTCTTCTGTCCCGTCATATTTCGGAATTTCTATATTGGGGTTCAAAGCAACTGGTTCGAAACCAGCATCTCTACCAATTGTTGCACCCAGTTGCAGCTTTGCAGTGTCGTCGACCTTGGTTTCTTCCTTCTTAGTGTTATACACGTTTCCCGAGCGGGTTTCCATATTCAAAGCAAATAAATAAAAGTAAATTACCTTTCAAAGTTATTGCGTTTATTTATTCTTGTCTTCCTCGTAGGTCGTGATCCGCAGTCTCCGTCCAGGTCCTCTCTCCCTCCAATAAGCAATAAAGATATATGTACAATAAAATATTACAAAAGGAATGATGATAATCTAAATAATCTGTTTTAAATAAATATCATAGAATATTTTATATAAAAATAAATAAATATATAATTTAAATTTCAAATATATTAAAAATAATATAAGAAATACGCCATTAATCATGATGCAACAATATATATGGCAATATAAGGTGGGAAGAGAAATAAGGACACCACAAGTTGGAGAGAAGGACCTAGACAACCAGAGAGAGAGAGGGAGAGATTGAAACTATTTTATTACAATTTCCATATAAGGTTAAAGAAAGATTGAAACTGATTTATTAATCGTTCATATAATATTATATAGTGCCAAATTTAAAGTTATAATACAGAAAAAATATATATATATAAATATATATTTACATCAGACATGAGCCTTCTCTGAAGGGACGTCTGGACAATGTCAAATGTTCAAGGCCGCCCTGAGTTCGGAAAGACCCGTACTTATAAAGGGGTTTCTGTCCCCAACGTGCTCAATTGCAACAGAATTTTCCTGTTTTCATAGGAGAGTTCATCGAGGAGTGCTTCTTTGTCAGGGCGGTATATATATATAGAGAGAGATATGGGACCGGCACAGCCGGGCGGCCGTTCGTGTCGCACACAATCACCAACTGTCTTAAAAGTCCCAAGGTGTTAACGGACGGCCCGATTTGCCGCCCCTTGGAATGTCGCTGCTGTCTCAAGTGACCGGACTTTACATCCCGTCTCTCTCTGGGCTGGCTCTAGGTTTGGTTTATTATTCCTGGAAGAGTATATATTATGACACATATATACTTTTTTTTAAATAGAAAAATCCATAAATAAATATTTAATTAACCTAAGAAAACTTAATTCTTTTGACGTTATGTGGCGCTGAGTTTGTTGTTGATACACATTATTAATATGTTATAATACCTTGATAAAGGTTGGCGTTCAAATAACTGAAATATTCGTAAAATAAATGATATTTTGATTCAATATATGTATTTTTAATTAAAAAAAAAATATATATATATATATATATAAGGCATTCATAGCCATAGCATTCATGCCACATTCATAGTTACTTTCTTCCTTTCTTATCCCTCACAATCACAATAGTTTACGCCGTTGTATTTTAATTCACATGTAAATATGCATTCTTAGTTAATCTCTGCTGTATGTTAATTTAGATGTATACTATTAATTTTCAATATGTAAATTTGTATTTTTTAGCTCTATATATAGTCGTTCATACTTCCATTCTATAGCCAGTTGAAGGACGTCACGGTCCGAAAGCTCGCGAATATTAAATATAAGAAACTCCTCTTCGGTCTCGTTTTATTTTGTTTAAATATAAGGCATATATTGGATCTAAATTTATTATTCAACCAATATTTCTAGGGGCAAAACGCCTCTCTTTATCAAGGTTTTTCTTTGATTTAAACTAAATCACGTGGGTTTGTGATCCACTCATGCTATACAAGATCAAAGTATGAAACTATCTGATGAAAATTTCACTGTATATAAAATATATGTACAATCTACAATTGTTTTATAATAATAATAATTAAAAGAATTTATAATTAAATAACCATTTGATTAAATAAATAAAGAGTCTGATAAATAATATAGAAGTAAAAATGAGTAAGGATTATGATTCAATATGTTGTGTTGATAAATATAAATAAAAATATATAACAAGTATAAATATATACAAAAAATGATAATAAATAAATAATTTAGGAAAATATATAGACTAACAAGAAAAAAAAAATTGATTAATATAAATAGTTACAAATTTGGTTCATAGATGGCGGTAGTTATACGTATGGACAATCTGTATAGAAAGATCCGTGAAAAATCCATTTCAAGACCTTCCAGCCATTAACGACTCTTTCTGTAGATCAATATGCTTTTACTACCTAGTCTTGTTTGTCTTTAGAGATCTCTATTGTATTGAAATACGTCTCGGCTTCTATGCAGATAAAGAGGCCGGTGGTCGAGTGTCTAAACCTTTGATAAACAACAGCTTGGACCTGGGTTCAAATCCCGCATTGGAAATATTTTTATAACAAGAAAAATTGTTACATTGGCATCCGATTCTTTCAAAAGTCTGTTTAGTGATTTGAAAAATTCAGTGACTACACTATACCCTTATCTTAAACATATCAAGAAAATTCGTTAAAAAGTAAAATAGGATTCGAAAAGATTGCATTAATTTATTTTTTATTAGGAGGGAGAGATAAAATAGATAATCATATTGCCACGTGGAAAATTAGGGAAGACCAACTTCGGGATGAGACAACAATTTATTTCAGGCAAGAACAAACTATGAACGATAAAACAAAAGATAAGCAAAAGAGGGAAGTGTACAGAGTATAGCAAAATATAAACATAACAAAAAAAAAAAACTAGTACAAATGTGATATTGTACTGGGATAAGGTGCATAAATTAGGAAAAAGGCATCTCCTTATCGTGCAACTGAAAGTTGCAATTTTTTGGTCGTTGAGGTACAGCTTGCACCACGCTGATGAGGGCCAACAGCCCGAAACGCGTCCGTGGTTGGCTTTTCTTGATTAATCAAGAATGGGTATTTGGCCAATTCTGGAATAATTAAAAATCAACGAGAATAGTTGATATTTATTCCGATAGATGGCGCAAGCTATCAGCAACTTTCAGTTGCACGATAAGGAGATGCCTTTTTCCTAATAAATACTTTGTTACAATATTGTCACAGTCGTGATAACAAGTATTCTAAAAGTTTAAGTAAAAAATAATTTATGAATTAAATCTATAGAAAACAAATATGATGATAATTTTACAAGTGAGAATCTACAAACATGGTAAGTGATGTAGCTAAATATTTATGATAAAAAACAAACAATAGAGGGATGCATTAGCACGCCATCTGTTATCAAAATTCGAAACTATTATAGACGTGTATGATTCTTGTTTTATTTTTAAAAGAATCATGCGCGTCTATAATAATGTTGGATGTTAAAAACACGAATATTTCTTTTTTTTTATACACAATACAAACTTCTACTGTCCTTACTGCGATGAAAAAATATATTGGGAGGGCTTGGCTCATCAGTGGTGAACCCTTCCAGCGGTTTCGCTAATTTAATCTACCAGACCGCTTCTCTGGCGAAACCGCTGGGAAAGTTCACCACTGATGAGCCAAGCCCTCCCAATATATTTTTTTGATTGCAGTAAGGACAGTAGAAGTTTGTATGATGTATTATAAAGGAACATTCGTGTTTTTAAATCCTTTCATTTTATGTATATAGACAATTGACAATTGAAATAATTTTATTGACATCTTGTCAATACATGCAAAGTACACAGTCTGTACTATAAAAAAAAAAGATAAAATGCATTATATTGTTGCACCAGGTTGCGGCTTGGCAAACTCTTCAGCCTTGATTCTCTCCTGTGCTGGGTATTGCACCTTACCAGAGCGTGTTTCAACCATCCTACAAATTTATATAAGGGAATAATGAGATAACTCTACTTTAAGTAGCCTCCAGAATAATTTATTTATTTTTCACATCAAAGAGAGCAGTGAAGTCACACGTGTATCTAAATACAAATGATGATTCTATAATACATATATTCTGTTTATAATACATATATTCTGTTTAATAAAATAAATATATAAATATAAAATATAATTTTGAATTTAAAATATATGAAAAATAATATTACAAATTAAAATAAAATAGGTTCATTAGCCATGATGCAACACTTCCCCCTCTCCAGAGGTCGTCACGTCCTCGTGAGTTACCTCATCAATTCTCTCAAAATAGGGTTTGAGTCTTGAGACATGGACAATCAATGGGTCTTGGCCAGGATTATCTTTCGGCTCGATTAAGTAATTTACGTTAGACAGCTTCTTTAATATTCGATATGGGCCAAAATATTTTCTCAATAGTTTTTCACATTTTCCGATTTTCCTGACTGGTGTCCAAACTGCCACTAAATGTCCTGGTTCATAGATTTTCTCATTGTGTTTTTGTCATAGTTTCTTTTCATTCTTTTCTGAGTCTTCTCTGTGTTGTTAATGACTACCTGTCTCGTCCTTGCTATTTTATCTACGTAGTTTTCTATATATTCGTCGTAATCGTCCATGTTACTGTCCGTTGGGATATTCTCGTCGTCTAAGAGGGACATGGGTTCCCTTCCAAACAACAGGAAAAATGGAGAGTAGCCTGTGGTTTCTTGAATCGTGGTATTATACGCGTGGGTGATAAAAGGGAGGATTTCGTCCCAGTTCTTCTGGTCTGTATTCACATACATGCTGATCATATTGATTAAAGTTCTATTTAGCCGTTCTGTTAGTCCGTTAGTCTGGGGGTGGTAGCTCGTTGTGAAGCAATGTTTAACTTTGCACATTTTCATAACCTCCTTCATCAAATTGCTAGTGAATTGTGAACCTCTATCGCTAATAAGAAATCTTGGGGCCCCGTGACGTAAAATAATATGTTCGATTAAAAATGTAGAGACTTCTTTAACGGTTGCTTCTGATACTGCCTTTGTTTCAGCATACTTGGTATAATAATCAGTCAACACAATTATCCACTTTCTTCTTCTTTTCGTTGATGGCAAGGGGCCAACAAAGTCAATTCCGATTCTTCCAAAAGGGTAGTTAGCTGGGGGGATAGGTTGTAAAAGTCCAGAAGGCAAGTGATTTGAACCTTTCCGACTTTGGCAAAGATGGCACGTCTTTACAAATTCTGAAACATCTTTCAACATGGAAGGCCAATAGTATTTATTCTTCACTCGGTAAGTGGTTCTGGCGACGCCCAGATGGCCATTCAGCATATGGTTGTAGTATTCACTCATGATTTCCTTCCTTCTCTTCTTTGGCACTACCAGCAACCATGCCCTACCTTCAGGATTTGGATTTTTCTTGTAGAGACACCCATTTTCTTCTTTGAAATTCTGTGTAATTGAACGCTTGTTTGCACTAAGGTTCTCCTTAATATTCTTAATAAAAGCATCCTTTTCGTCTATTATTTGATTCAGAAATAGTCTTTCATAATCTTCGTCCCATTCGTTTTCCGGTAAGGGTCCTCTAGATAGACCATCAGCGTCCAGATGTTTTTTACCCGATTTGTGTATAATTTCGAAATTATATTCCTGAATCTTCAGTGCCCATCGTGCTAATCGGCCGGTCGGATCTTTCAGATTCTTAAGCCAGCATAGTGCGTGATGATCAGTTACGATTTTGAAGTGCCTTCCATATAGGTAGGGTCGTAACTTGGACATTGACCACACAACAGCTAGACATTCTTTTTCGGTAGTCGAATAATTTTGCTCAGGTTTGCTCAGTGTTCGACTTAAATATGAGATCACCTTTTCTTTATCGCCGAACTTTTGGACTAATGTTGCACCCAGGCCGATGTTAGATGCGTCAGTATGAGTGTAAGTAATTGCATTCGGATCAAAGTGCCCTAAGATTGGGGGATTTATCAATGCTACTTTAAGGGTTTGAAATGCTTTTTCTTGATTTTCTGTCCAGGTAAAAGGTACATTCTTTTTTATAAGACTAGTTAATGGATCGGCAATTTTTGAAAAACCTTTGATAAATTTTCTATAATATGAGCACATTCCTAAAAATGATTGAACTTCTTTTATCTTTTTGGGCCGAGGAAAATCTCTAATAGCCTTGATATTATGCTCCGCTGGTTTTATACCATGTTGATTAGTTATATGGCCAAGAATCTCTAGTTCTTCGAAAGCAAATTGGCATTTTTTGTTGTTCGATTTTAAATTAGCCTCGCGAAAACATCTTAAAACAGCTTCTATTCTCTTGAGATGTGTTGAAAAATCCGAGCTATAAATGATTACGTCATCTAGATAACATAAGCAAATTTGCCATCTAAGATTACCAAGCATTTTTTCCATGTTTCTCTCAAATGTAGCAGGGGCATTGCATAGACCAAAGGGCATTACGTTGAACTCATATAGGCCATGTGCTGTAGTGAAGGCTGTCTTTTCTTTATCTTTTTCCTCAACCTCTACTTGCCAATATCCTGATTTAAGGTCAATTGCTGAAAAGTATTTGGATCCTTGAAGTGTATCCAATACTTCATCAATTCTGGGAATTGGGTAAACATCCTTCACTGTTACATCATTCAATTTTCTGTAGTCAACGCAAAATCTGTACTTACCATCTCGCTTCTTGACCAAGATTACAGGGAAGGACCATGGACTCGAGGATGGTCTAATTATGCCGTCTCTGAGCATTTCATCAATTTGCTCTTTTATGATTTCTCGCTCTTTCGCGCTCACCCTATACGGCTTGTGTTTGATCGGTTTCGTGCCTTCTGTATCAATCCGATGTTTCGCTAAGTTGGATCTTCCTAATCCCGACGAAAACAAATCCGCGTACTTTTCCAAAACTTGTTTCAATTGCTCCTTTTCCTTATATGATACATTTTCATTTATCTGAAATTGGGGTTCTTCATGCTCCTTTTGTTCACTTTCTTCTATAAGATTCACTTCGGCTGGCTGGCTTCCAAAGCACAATGTTTGGGTTTTTAAATATTTTTAATGGTCGAGGGTAAGGGTTTGTTATCCAGATATATGTTTCCTTATTCACAACATTTATTAAGCTTCTCGCTAGTCGAAGTCCATTTGTTTGAAACATTTTATGGTTCTCCTCGATGATGTATTCGCCATCCTCTGCTTCTACAAAGGAATTAATCAATTCAATAGAAAGTTCTGGTATAATGGCATCCTTTGCACTTTTTATTTTCTTCTGTTGGTATTTGATTACGTCACGATTTTCTGTCAAGTCATATTTGATTATTTCACGTTGACAATCAATTTTTGCGTTCATTTTCTTAAGAAAATCTCGTCCAAGTATAAATATTCGCAAATGTGTTCTCATTATCACAAATTGATGTGTAATTGTTTTGTCATCAAATTTTATATTTAAAATAATATTTCCTACGATATCTAATTCTTTGCCATCGGGTCCGGAGCACATTTTATCAGGATTTATTATTTCAAGACCTGTGTTAAGAGCTGTACTAAGGTCGACCACTGAAAGATCGGCGCCTGTATCAATCAAAGCTTCGCAGATACCGATTATATCCACGTTAATGTTTATTTTATATTTGGGGTCCAACTTTTTAATTCCATTTATGGTCGACTTGCTTTGATTGACGGACTCAGGCGCGATGCTTAGTTTAAGTCTTCTAATGCGGCATATCTATTCCTTGTAGGGATACCAGAGTACGTGCTATTACTTACGTCAGCGTAGAGCAGAGGTCTCGACTTCTCAGTTCCATTATCCATTCGGATTTCTTCTTCGACCTTGTCTTGTGTAACTATGGGGTCCTCTTCCACAATTCTTACAAACCTGACTCTGCAATACCGCGCTACGTGTCCTGGCTTGTTACACTTGAAACATATTGGTCTCCCGTCTTCTGTCCTATTTCTGTTTGAATCTGGACTCTTATTGTATGTTTTCCTTGGGTAGACCGGTTTTGGCTCAGGATTGGGAGTGTAAGATCGACTAGGGGCAGATACCTGGGGCAGAGGCTTGTTCTGGTGGTACCTCGGAGTGGGAGCCTGGGGCTTGGAGGTATTCTGGTAGTACCTCGGAGCGGGGGCCTGGGGCTTGGAGGTGTTCTGATATGGTCTTCTGAACGACTTAGCATTCTTCCATTGCTCTTGATGATGGGGACGAGGAGAGCGTGGTCCATTATATAGAGCTTTTGATTTTTCTGCACGTTCTTGGTAATTCTTTTCGAACAAATCCAGCTTTTTACAAATTTCTAGAAGTTCGTTTGTATTTCTAGGAGGGTTGAGGTGGAGGGCAAAAGAGTATTCCTTCTTTAATCCTCCAATAACCCAGTCTATTTTAGTCTCTTCTTCCATTTGGGGGTCGACCTTGTTGCACAGTACAAGGATATCCTCTGCGAACCTGATTGCAGGTTCATTCCACTGTTGCATCCTGTTCAGTCTCATCTTCATTTCTTCTTTGTTGGCGTCTGAGGCAAAATCCTCAATTAGGCGGCTCTTGAAATTTTCCCAGCTGGTGAAACTTATCTTGTGTAGGTTCAGCCAGGTTTTGGCGCTACCAATCATATTCATGGTAGCATAACGGGAGATAATGTAGTCTGCCCAATGGTACAGGAAGCCAATTTCTTCAAGAGATTCAATCCATGGGCGAGGGTCTTCCGTTCCATCATACTTGGGGATGTCGATGTTGGGGTTCAGGACAACTGGGTCGGAAATTGCATCTCTACCAATTGTTGCACCAGGTTGCGGCTTGGCAGACTCTTCAGCCTTGATTCTCTCCTGTGCTGGGTGTTGCACCTTACCAGAGCGTGTTTCAACCATCCTACAAATTTATATAAGGGAATAATGAGATAACTCTACTTTAAGTAGCCTCCAGAATAATTTATTTAATTTTCACATCAAAGAGAGCAGTGAAGTCACACGTGTATATAAATACAAATGATGATTCTATAATACATATATTCTGTTTAATAAAATAAATAAATATAAAATATAATTTTGAATTTAAAATATATGAAAAATAATATTACTAATTAAAATAAAATAGGTTCATTAGCCATGTGATGCAACAATATACACTATGTACAATGAATATGGCGACTCTACCACCGCTGCAGAGTTTGGTGGAGAATCACCAGCAGGGCTCCAGTGACACCACGTATTTCGTGATCTACGAAGAATACGTAGATCGCGTACTTCACCGCTGAGGAGATGGTGATGGTGTGGTCCTCGAGACCAAATGGAAAGATCCAGGACGGCAGGTCCGGCGGCCGGCCGATGTATTATATGTATAGATGGCGTGCAATTGCTTTGTGTTAATGTTGGATGTTACTGTCAAATATTATTTTTATTCTATGATTGTAATAATCTGTGACTTAAAATATGTGGTGTCAGGAATATATATGTAATATGATGATGCAATTGCTGTTACACTATAATATTTGATGTATTACACTGTTGTAGAATCCTGTCGACTTAACCGTTCTGTGGTAATATCGTTGTGGAATTTCTTGTTGTTCGATTTGAATGGTGAGGATTGGTTGAAGCGCAGTCGTTGAGTGATAAGTGAAGCACACAGTTAGGAATAATCAGGACACATGATGAGGTTTGAAAATAAAAGGCAACTGGATTGGAGGAAAGAAAGCTTGAGAAGAGTTGAGCGATTTGACTTATTAATTAGTTGATCACATGGCGATGATGAAATGAGCGGAGAGAGATATCTCTAGAGTAGATGTTACCTTGTTGGAAGCGAAGGAGCACTGTCCGAACTCGGCGAGAGCCAGTGAACCCTGTAGGTGTTGTTCCTATGAGAGCTCAAGCGTAACTACTCATTCTTGCTTTCCGATTTAACACCAAGCCTCAGTTTCTCTCTGATTGGTCGAGAGATGTCACATGATCTTTTCCTATTGGTTGACCTACTTAAGGTACTGTCTTTTGATTGGCCCGCGGTTTCCTTTGATATTAGTTACTCCCGGCTTGGGTCAGGAAGTCTCGTGTTTATTTGACTTTATTTACTTCCGCGGCTATCAAAATACATCCTGCTTTGTCAGGAAGTATTGAATGCTAGCTTTAACATTTATAACTTCTGGTCATTAGAGACGTCCTGTTTTGTCAGGAAGTATTGAGTGTATCTTGGCTAAAATAACTTCTGCGGTCACTAGAGACGTCCGGTCTCTGCCCCTGCAATATTGACACAGGGGTGCCCAGAATAGTCGTGCCAGCCTTAGGTCTACTTCCTATATCTTAATGCTACTTGCTTCCCTCCAGTTACCTTGTTCTTTATTAAGTCTTCGAAAATCATACATGGTACATACATAGTGGGTCGGGGTTGCATTTAATTATATACAAATTATGACAGATGCGCCCCCTACATGTGAAGAATTCAAGAAGGGGTTAGCCTGAGAGAATTCTGTAAAATGAAAAATAATTTTGTGGGAAAATTAGTTGTGGGTATGGAGGAGTTATATACAAACATTGCTGGTAATATAAAAGTAAAATAGAATGGTGTTGATGATATAGGTTGAGTATAATTAATAGAAATCAAAAAATTTTTAATTGTAAGAAATCAAGGAATGTTATGGTACATAGTGGATTAAAAGAAAAGAAAATGCGCCTAAACGAATTCTACTCGAGTTAAGAAATGAATTCGAGGGAATTCTATTAAGGCTTTTGAAATCAAAATAAAATAAAATAAAAGTTTTTTTGAGCGAAATCAAAGTTGAGTGCTTGGTTGAATGGCGAAAAAAAAAAGGAAAAATGCCTAACCATATTCTATTCGAAATTGGGAATGAAATCGAAGGAATTCTATTAGGTCTTTTGAGAAATCAAAAATAAAAATAAAATAAAAGTTTTTTGAGCGAAATCAAAGTTGAGTGCTTGGTTGAATGGTGAAAAAAAAAAAAGGAAAAATGCCTAACCATATTCTATTCGAAATTGGGAATGAAATCGAAGGAATTCTATTAGGTCTTTTGAGAAATCAAAAATAAAAATAAAATAAAAGTTTTTTGAGCGAAATCAAAGTTGAGTGCTTGGTTGAATGGTGAAAAAAAAAAGGAAAAATGCCTAATTACTTTTTTGCTTGAATTTTGGAAAGGAATTCGAGGAAATTTCATAAGGTCTTTTGAGAAATCAAAAATAAAAATAAAAATAAGAGTTGAACGAAATCAAAGTTGAGTGTTTAAAAAAAAAAAAGAAAAATAAAAAGGTTTCAACAACAAAGGGTGATTTAATGTTTTTAGTTTAATCGAAAACCAGTGGGTTTTCGTTGATAATTGAGTTGTGGCAATATAAGTCAAGTGGTAAATAGAATGATAATTGATAAGTGAAAATGATAATATAAACTAATTGGTAAATAAAATGATAGTTAATGATTAAAATTGATAATAAGTTGAATAAATTGATAAATTGATTAAATATTTAAATTTTAATTGAGAGAAAATAATGGAAATGATTGATATGAAAAATAAGGTGTATTGGTTTGAACCCTATTGTGTATCTACATGCCCTGATCTACATGTATTGGTTGCTCCATTTTGCCCTATAAATGTTTTAATTGCTCAATTATGTGTAACTTTTTGTCTTTGTGTGTGTTGTGAAAAAATGTTAGAAGTCTGTTGTGTAAGAAATGTGTGAGCTAGTTCGATGTGTTGTCTCGTGGATGTGGAGTTGGGTGGTAAAAATCGATATGTAGACTCGAACTGGAATCAAAAATCGGTGGTATAGCGAAATCTGTGGCTGGGGAGAGCGGTGACCTAATTTGGATGAGCGGGGCTTTGTAATGAGACGCCGGAAGCGGGACTCGGGGACGCGAGGTCCGGTCTAAACTTATCCACCCCCTGTTTGCGTAATTGGAGTCAGGGCGACGTCCTTATTTCTTCGCGGGAAGATATCTGCCTTGCTTCTACGTTTCTTGTCGGCCTAATTGTTTTTTATAATTGAATCTTTTACTTTCGGCATTGGTTGCGTTGTGTGTGTGATATGTTTTGTGTACGACATTTTGTTTTGTTTGTGGGTTTTACTTGTTTGACGATGTCTTGTGTCATGTGTTATGGTCTGCCAATACATTGTGAAGAGATGAGTTGGTATAATTTCGGCATTATTTGTATTTTGAAAATCCGGACGTTGTATCCATTTATTAAATCGAATGGTCGTTGTGACTTTAGTAAAAAATGCTATTCAGTGGTATTAGGGTGGAATTGAGTGAAAAATGAGGTTTACGACGTGAACACGCTTTGAGTGGAGATGTGTCACAGGTGTGGTGAAAAGGCGTCTGTGGCCTGAAATGAAAAGTTTTGTGGGGTGACCTGTGACACGAATCGAAAAAAAAAATTTGTGAATGAAAAGGTGTCACGCGAAATCCTTGTTTGTTCAAAACCTAACCTGTTCTCACTATGAACAACAAATTTATTAAAGTCATATATCGAAATTTCTATTGTTAGTGTATATGGCATCTTTTAAGGTGAACAATTTTTTTTTTTTAGTGTTTTGGGTAGACGAGATGATTGTTACTAACGACGGTGCATGCGTTTGTTGGTCGTTGTTGCCTTTTGGCGCGAGTGTCGCGCTTGTTGGGCGGGTTGTGCGTGTTTGTTAGCGTGAAAACCGTCCTTTGGATGGATGTTGTCGGTGTATTGTTGTCGCGAATGTCGTGATTGTTGTTAAATACGTTTGTGGGGTTGTTGTGAGGTACACTTTTATGTTGTGGCGATGTGTGGTCATGCATGGATTTTGTGTGGTAAGTGTGTGAGCTGTACTGACACGTTTTTTTGGGCATGGTGAGGGTTGAAACCTTTGTGGCTTGTATTTGAGGGCATATAGTATTGATAATTGGGTTGAGTGATAAACATGGTAGTGGGGTCAATGAATGCAGGCAAGGGTTGTCCTGTGTGACAAATTTGATTGTAGTGCAAGTCCTTTCGGACAGGTTTGGCCTAGCCCGTGCGTGCATTCATTGAGTACAAAGGTTAGATATGGTTAAAAGGGGTAGGTAGCTAGGTAAAAGTTCAAAGTCAATTCCTTGACGGCATAGGATGGGTGCCTACCTCAGTTCAACAGGTCTCCTTTGGGACGTCTTGGTTTGGGATGGTTGGCTTGGCTCGGGACTGCTCGCACCGTCCGCGAAATTGAAGTGAAGTCCGGTACTGGAAGATCATTTTGGGATCGTTGGGGCTGTCCCGGATCGCGCGGATTGGTTTCGGGGACTGTGTACGGCATGGCGGTGGTTGAATCCTCGGTGGTCGGTGTCCGGCCTTGGTGACACTCGCCTGGGGTTGGTGGGGGTTGTGTCCGTCGTCCTCCCCGGGGAATGGCGCTCCGGAATTCCGTCTCACTTTGTGGGGCGTTGACACGTCGGATGGCCACGGTCATCTGCCATATGATGGCCGCTAGAAGGTGCCTGGTCGCCTCTCTTCTTGTCCGCTTCTTTTCCGCTGGTTTTGTCATTGCCGTTTGATTTGCTGGTGTCTGGGCTAATTTCCATCTTGATCCTGATTAAGCTCCATAATCTTTATCCTGTCGACTCTGTGTAATATGATGATGCAATTGCTGTTACACTATAATATTTGATGTATTACACTGTTGTAGAATCCTGTCGACTTAACCGTTCTGTGGTAATATCGTTGTGGAATTTCTTGTTGTTCGATTTGAATGGTGAGGATTGGTTGAAGCGCAGTCGTTGAGTGATAAGTGAAGCACACAGTTAGGAATAATCAGGACACATGATGAGGTTTGAAAATAAAAGGCAACTGGATTGGAGGAAAGAAAGCTTGAGAAGAGTTGAGCGATTTGACTTATTAATTAGTTGATCACATGGCGATGATGAAATGAGCGGAGAGAGATATCTCTAGAGTAGATGTTACCTTGTTGGAAGCGAAGGAGCACTGTCCGAACTCGGCGAGAGCCAGTGAACCCTGTAGGTGTTGTTCCTATGAGAGCTCAAGCGTAACTACTCATTCTTGCTTTCCGATTTAACACCAAGCCTCAGTTTCTCTCTGATTGGTCGAGAGATGTCACATGATCTTTTCCTATTGGTTGACCTACTTAAGGTACTGTCTTTTGATTGGCCCGCGGTTTCCTTTGATATTAGTTACTCCCGGCTTGGGTCAGGAAGTCTCGTGTTTATTTGACTTTATTTACTTCCGCGGCTATCAAAATACATCCTGCTTTGTCAGGAAGTATTGAATGCTAGCTTTAACATTTATAACTTCTGGTCATTAGAGACGTCCTGTTTTGTCAGGAAGTATTGAGTGTATCTTGGCTAAAATAACTTCTGCGGTCACTAGAGACGTCCGGTCTCTGCCCCTGCAATATTGACACAGGGGTGCCCAGAATAGTCGTGCCAGCCTTAGGTCTACTTCCTATATCTTAATGCTACTTGCTTCCCTCCAGTTACCTTGTTCTTTATTAAGTCTTCGAAAATCATACATGGTACATACATAGTGGGTCGGGGTTGCATTTAATTATATACAAATTATGACATATATATATATAGGTGAGAGATAATAGAGATGTGGTTAGAGTGATGTTATTGTATTAGTAATGTATACTTAGATATATTTAGTAATTTATGTTTCTTGTACCTTCAATAAAGTAGATTTATATTTTAGAAAGAGAAGTAATTATTGTGATCCACCATCAAAAATACTTACCACTACCAGTAGCAATAAATAGAAACGTAAAAAATGATGGAAAATTTTCAAATTGTCCACTTACAATATCTACAATAATCAGAAACCCACACTCATTACTTACCCAACTGGAAACATTGGAGAATAACTGCATTCTACAATGGATTCCTGCCCATGTTGGGATCGAGGGTAATGAAATGGCAGATGAATTGGCAAAATAAGCCAGAAAGCTGAGCCAAAGGAAAGAACAAATGTCAGTATTTGACGCTGATGCTTTGGCATTTAAGAAAAGATCAAATATGTGAAATAAACTCTGAGAGAAAACCGACAAAAACTATAAAAGGACTTAGAACGAAACATTATAAAGGAATGACAATACATCCAGATGGCACAAGAACCTATAGAGCATGCAACAACTGTCCTGGTGTGGAACTAACACCTACCCACATATTCTTATGCCCAGCAATGGCCACAGCCTTGCAGAAAATTGACATGGACCCAGCGCAGCAGCTTTACACACCCAAGACAGTGGACATTGCTGCTGCTGTGATAGAGATGCATGGAGACATCTGAGGCTCTTCTTTGGACACGACAACAACAACAATCAGAAACCCAATAACTAAATCTATGAATTAAGAAATGAACTCATTAAAAGCACGAGTAGTATTTACAATAATTATTCAGTAACAATTATTTTAAAAATTATTCACATAATTTATAATACAATATAATATAATGCGGCCTTTGATTGTAATCCATAAGGTTAGAAATAATCGTTATTTCTCCTTAAAATAAATTTTGATTTTTCGTTGAAAAGAAAAACATACGGGATAATTTTCTTCAAATGTCGTTTTATAATCCACATAATTATAAATCGAATAATACATAGATAAAAATTACGTAGAAACCTTATATAACGTTTTCAGTGAATATTAAATAAATGAGATTCGGTAACACTGCTACCCTCCTAAATTTGATCAAAAGACTAATTAAGGAAATTAAACCCAAGGGATTGATATTGATCTAAGAGATATTAAACACGCCAAATTCTACGCAATCACCCATAATTTACCTGATAGGTTACGTGGGATTCCATAGGGAAATTCCATTGCGTAGTTTATCATACCTTGAAATATCTTCTGCATTTTATTTTTCGCGTTTTAGTCACGTATAACTTTTTTATTATTATCTCTAAACACTTTTATATAAAACCTTTTAATTAATATATTTTAATTATTAAAAATATAATGTGCATACTCTTAGGTTGAGGTAGTTTATTGTGTACCAAAGACGAGCGAAAGCTAAAGAAAATAAATAGAACTTTCTTATGGAAAGTATATTTAATTTTTGTTATATACAAGGTGTGTCCAATAAATAATGAGACTGATCAAAAATAAAGAAAAAATAGAATGATTAAAAATATTTTTATTAGTATTTTTCAAAATAGTCCCCTGTGTTTTAAAAAACGAATAAATCGAACTGTGGCTTTTTTATTTAATTTATTTTTTTATTTATTTAAACATAGAAACTTTCTCCTTGGAATATAAATACTATAAAATAACGCCAGGAGAAAATGATTTTTTATTAATCGACTACACGAGCTTTCGGGCAGTCACGCCCTTCAACTGGTAATGATACATGATGGCAATAGGCCTTAAATAGGATTCCGTTTTTAAAGAGATATTTTTACATATGAGAAAAATAATATAGGACGGCTGAAAAACAATTTAGTTAACAGATATTTGCAAATCTAAGCTATTATATAATATATTTATGTAACTATGCTAATCCTGTAATGCCGGTTGACAAATAAATGGTAGGTTTGTAATTGGCTAAAACATGTGACTATATAATGAAGAGAGACTAGTATTAGGATATCGACTGTTCAACCCGCCATCAGCGGCCATATTGGAACTATACTGGGGGAGGGGGGGGGGGGGGGGGGTTAACGGTTATTCAAGTTACTACATATATCCTGATATTGTGCAGGTAAATCTATATGTCGGTTAATGCTATTTTTTGATATGGATACTATGGCTTCTATGATCAGTCTTTGGTATTTATTGGAGATGTTATTGTATAATGTGGTGAATGAAGTTAAATCGAAAGAGTGGCCTGTGTCAAGAATATGGTTGTAGATGAGGGACCTGTTGTCTTTGTTATTGACGCACCTGCCATGCTCAGTCATCCTGATGGCCACGGACCTACCAGTCTCACCTATATACGATTGTAGTGCAACCTATATAGGTGAGACTGGTAGGTCCGTGGCCATCAGGATGACTGAGCATGGCAGGTGCGTCAATAACAAAGACAACAGGTCCCTCATCTACAACCATATTCTTGACACAGGCCACTCTTTCGATTTAACTTCACCCACCACATTATACAATAACATCTCCAATAAATACCAAAGACTGATCATAGAAGCCATAGTATCCATATCAAAAAATAGCATTAACCGACATATAGATTTACCTGCACAATATCAGGATATATGTAGTAACTTGAATAACCGTTAAACCCCCCCCCCCCTCCCCCAGTATAGTTCCAATATGGCCGCTGATGGCGGGTTGAACAGTCGATATCCTAATACTAGTCTCTCTTCATTATATAGTCACATGTTTTAGCCAATTACAAACCTACCATTTATTTGTCAACCGGCATTACAGGATTAGCATAGTTACATAAATATATTATATAATAGCTTAGATTTGCAAATATCTTTTAACTAAATTGTTTTTTTAGCCGTCCTATATTATTTTTCTCATATGTAAAAATATCTCTTTAAAAACGGAATCCTATTTAAGGCCTATTGCCATCATGTATCATTACCAGTTGAAGGGCGTGACTGCCCGAAAGCTCGTGTAGTCGATTAATAAAAAATCATTTTCTCCTGGCGTTATTTTATAGTATTTATTTTATTTATTTAACCGAAATTTTATTTAAGCTTGTAAAATAGCCTAATTTTCAATTCCCTTTGAAATATTTTTGTTTACAATTGAGTACCATGTACCTTCCAGTACCATTCGCTGGTGCTTGTTCTTTATTTCATGGTAATGAATTAAGGGTTCACTAATATAAGGCTGTCCCAAAAGTTCGTAAACATATCATGATTTATATTAGTGTTTACGAACTTTTGGGATAACCTTGGTAATATTGGTAGCCTTGGTAAAATTATAACATGAATTCTTATAGAAGAATTATTATATCTCTGATGTTCTATATCAAGGATGGCCAATCAGTAGGTGGGCCAAGTTTCAGAATTACAAGGTTGTTCCAAAAGTTCGTAAACACTTGCAAAATATAAATCACTAGCCGAATGACCCGGGCAACGCCCGGGGTTTACCCGATTAAATGCTTTTATTCAAATACTATTCGTTACAATTATAAATTGGCGCCGTGGATGTCATTCTTGTATAATATATAAATGAGTTTTAAAAATTGTAAAAAAAAAAAAAAAAAATGCATCGGCCGGGAATCGAACCCGGCCGCCCGCGTGGCAGGCGAGCATTCTACCACTGAACCACCGATGGTTATGAGAAATGGCCATATTTGGGTATTTATTCCATTCACAAAAGCAAACGGTGACATAATTGATTAAGCCGAATGACCCGGGCAATGCCCGGGTTTTACCCGATTAAATGCTTTTATTCAAATACTATTCGTTACAATTATAAATTGGCGCCGTGGATGTCATTCTTGTGAAACGTCCCGCTCCAAACTTTGTGTCTGAGAAGCGATATTTTTATAAAGAGATGATCTGGCTTTGTGTCTTCTGCTCGAATGAATGTTTCTCTGTTAGAATTTTGTTCCTGCATACTAAAAATGAACTGGCTTCACCCACGGTCTCTGCTTTTTGGAATTTTTCCGGATATAATTTTGTATCTGATAATCTACTTATATAATTGCCTTATTCTGTCTGTCTGAAGTTCACGGATAGAATGCGCGCCCATTGGCTGCCGGCGAACACATGACCTCCCTGCCCCCCTCTAGACAACCCTGTTATCAGCTGTGTGATACATACACCTGTCTATAGCGGCCATTCTAGATAACCCTGTTATCAGCAGTGTGTTACATCCACCTGTCTATACAGACCACCCTGTCTATAGCGGCTACTCTAGACACCCCTGGTATCAGCAGTGTGCTACTCCACCTGTCTATACAGACCACCCTGTCTATAGCGGTCACTTTAGGCAACCCTGTTATCATCAGTGTGTTACATTCACCTGTCTATACAGACCACCCTGTCTATAGCGGTCGCTTTAGGCAGCCCTGTTATCAGCAGTGTGATACATACACCTGTCTATACAGACCACCCTGTCTATAGCGACCACTCTAGACAACCCTGTTATCAGCAGTGTGTTACATCCACCTGTCTATACAGACCACCCTGTATATAGCGGCCATTCTAGATAACCCTGTTATCAGCTGTGTGATACATCCACCTGTCTATACAGACCACCCTGTCTATAGCGGCCACTCTAGACAACCCTGTTATCAGCTGTGTGATACATCCACCTGTCTATACAGACCACCCTGTCTATAGCGGTCACTTTAGGCAACCCTGTTATCATCAGTGTGTTACATTCACCTGTCTATACAGACCACCCTGTCTATAGCGGTCACTTTAGGCAACCCTGTTATCAGCAGTGTGATACATACACCTGTCTATACAGACCACCCTGTCTATAGCGACCACTCTAGACAACCCTGTTATCAGCTGTGTGATACATCCACCTGTCTATACAGACCACCCTGTCTATAGC
Organism: Cordylochernes scorpioides; assembly: GCA_030710605.1. NCBI lineage: Eukaryota > Metazoa > Arthropoda > Arachnida > Pseudoscorpiones > Chernetidae > Cordylochernes > Cordylochernes scorpioides. The sequence continues at coordinate 68,217,844 of CP092863.1, read as the reverse complement.
GGCCACTCTAGGCAACTCTAGGAAGCAAGATGTATACAAGGTCAAGGGATGGGAATCGAACCCTCGACCTTCCGCTTACCGGGCAGATGCCACGACCACTAGGCTATAGGCTCATTATTTCTTTATACCGTTATTATACCGTTATATTATATATAGTTAAAACATTTTAAAAACACACAGTTTGGAACGGGACGTTTCACCAGAGTGACATCCATGGCGCCAATTTATAATTGTAACGAATAGTATTTGAATTAAAACGTTTTTAAAATATATTCGCACTCGGGTAAAACCCGGGCGTTGCCCGGGCCATTCGTCTAGTCAAATATGATACAGCAATATTGTCATCATCATTTTCTGAATAAAAAACAACTACTTTTTTCCCAGAACCTGTAATTTATTTTTCTTGACTAAAAATCCGAAAAATATATTTTCCAAATTTTTCTCTATGTCCTGTTAAAACACGTTTTACATGTCCATTAGGTCAGCTGATATTACCTCCCATCTTCACCGCTAGAGGCGCTGCTTGCGAGCGAAAGGGCAAATTTGCCACGCAATTTGCAAATAACTTTTATACATACTTGTATACTTGTGTACATAGACCATAAATCTGTACATAGACAGGAAAAGCACATATATTTTAATAATATAAATGAGTTTTAAAAATTGTAAAAAAAAAAAAATGCATCGGCCGGGAATCGAACCCGGGGCGCCCGCGTGGCAGGCGAGCATTCTACCACTGAACCAAAAGCAAACGGTGGCAGAGTTAAGAAAGAATTGATTATGACGCTGATAACTGTATATATTAATGATCATAATATGTTTACGAACTTTTTTAGGACAATCTTATATTAAATGAATGGCATGCGTTATGGGTATGCTGGTATACGAGAGAACGGGTATCTTTTCTATTAACATATCTTTTATTTTCAGCCATTCTGATTCTCAGTTTTCCCTGTCTATCCCACATTAGTAGCTTTGCACTGCAAGCATTATTTTATTTATTTAACAGTTGGGAGAGACACGCCATATCCACAATTTGGATAATTGCGTGTATATCTTAAATTATATACAATTAACACAATTGAACATTGGGAAGAATGAAAATTACACATTCCATGTCAAATTTTGCATATAGTAATTAGAAATAGTAGCTTGAAATATGTACAGTCAACACTTTCACCTCAAAATATACATCTTGCAGAATCTATTAAACTTAATGTATTGGTCTTTATTGCAAGAAACATTTTTGTATTAGTCAGGTAAAGTTGGTTTTCTTCCCTTAGATAAAATAAATAAACAGGGCTGTATAAGAGAAGAAACATTGAGGAAAAAGAGCCGTATGTAAATAAATATGACAATTGACAATTAAAAAACAGTTTATTGACATCTAGTCAACGGTCAAAAGAGAGTTTACAAAGTTTAAAACAGTGTAGGAAATATGTACACCAGATGAGGCCTTCACCAAAGGGACGTCCTGATCTCAGGAGTCCAAATCCTCCATAAGTTTAGACAGTCCCAGGCCAGTTCATGTTGCCCTCAACATGCTCGATGATAAGTTTGAGGAACTTAGCGAGAATAATCTTATTCTCAGAGTAGAGTGAGCAGAGGAGATACATTCTATGTAAATGAACGATGTATGTAAATAACTTATCTTTTCTGGGCAGTTATCACCAGGGCGAATACTATGTATGGCATAGGTCCTGTGGTGTGTCGATTTATTAGTCCAGCGATGGCTCAGAAAGTATTTCAAAGTTAGTGTTTTATTGGTATTACTTATTAGCTACATTTTCAGAGAAAGACCAAAAGGACAACACCCTAGAATGTCTATTCTGGTTCTCCGACTTCCGCTGATCTGCCGCGCCGCACAACGGTGGTCATCTCCTATATCATGGCCCCCGCTTGTATGTTTGCTGACGGCATGGTCCGTCATCCAGGCAGGCTGGAAGGAAGTATTCGGCCTCCACAGTCCCAAATAAAAGGCTTGTTGTTGTTTTAATCGTACCAGACGAATTTTACAAGTAGAGAATTGAAGATGAAAAATATTTGGGAATGCTTGGTTTACATCAGTGATAATCCTACCCAGCGAATTCACCAATTTAATCTACAAGATCAATAAAAATATTGTTGGAAAAAAAGAAGAATAGTAAATCAATGATCTTGAAATACTTTTAGACTGACAACACTGTAATATAAAAACGAGAAGTGTTGGTTTTGTTTACAAAATTAGTAATTGTAATGTAAATTGTTAAATGTTCTTTTCTCTCTCTCTCTTTGAAAATAATAAATTAAAAATACTTTCTTAAAAGGTAAAATTGCCTAATTCTTTAAAACCACTTCAGCTGTAAGTAAACTTGTTATTTGTTGTTTCATTATCTGAACCATAAGAGATTCCCAACATGGTAGCAGAGCATGGTTCTTTTTGAATCGCGGTAAAATATATATAAAATATAGGATAAAATATAAATTTAAAAAATGGCTGTCAGCGAAGATATCGCAAATGTTGTGAGGCTTAAAAATCCTGAAAATTTTGATTTATGGAATTTTCAGATAACAATTATTTTCAAAGCAAATGGCCTTCTAGATATTGTAAATGGAAAATCGTTGTTTGAAGACTTGAAAGATGAAACTGGAAAAGATAAATGGAGCCTAAAAGACGCCAAAGCACAAAAATACATAATGTTAACCATTGAAAAGAATGTTACGATGTACTAGAGCGCCATCTGTTATCAAATTATAAAACTATTTTAGAGGCGTAATATTCTTTTTAAAATAAAACAATTTCTACTGTCCTTACTGCGATGGAAAAATTAAAGGGAGGGCCTGGCTCATCAGTGGTGAACCCTCCCAGCGGTTTCGCCAGTTTAATCTACCATACCGCTGTTATATTGCATTTTTGGAACTTCCTTTTATAGGTGTAATGTTGCCTATTTGCGGAAGAGCGATTGCTCGAAGCATCTATATATATAAAAATGAATGTATGTGTGTGTGTCTGTTTGTTTGTTTGTTTGTCCTTTATGCCTGACCAAACCACTCATTGGATCGCCATGAAACTTTGGGAAGTTATTTTGTATAGTACTGGGAAGGTTTCTAGCAAATAAAATTTTTGAAATAACTTTTCGCCTAGAAATAATCAAGATAAATATTCTAATTTATCTGTTATAATTCAACAATCTGCTCTAAATATTATCATGATGATACGATGATTTTGTAATGTAGAAAATTAGGAAAGACAAAATTCAGGATGACACGGCAATTTATTTGAGACAAGAATAATGATACAATTCAAAGGCAAGATACTATTCCTTTAACTTCCAATTACCGAGGGAACCAATTAATATTGATTTTATTCAACTTATCGAGTATTTTTCAAGGGACCGGGAAAAAAATGTTCACTTTATCGAGAGATTCGTTAAACAAACCTTTACTCGGGTAAAACCCGGGCGAAGCCGGGTACATCCATACAAGAATAATGATACAATTCCAAGGCAAGATACTATTCCTTTAACTTCCAATTACCGAGGGAACCAATTAATATTGATTTTATTCAACTTATCGAGTATTTTTCAAGGGACCGGGAAAAAAATGTTCACTTTATCGAGAGATTCGTTAAACAAACCTTTACTCGGGTAAAACCCGGGCGAAGCCGGGTACATCCATACAAGAATAATGATACAATTCCAAGGCAAGATACTATTCCTTTAACTTCCAATTACCGAGGGAACCAATTAATATTGATTTTATTCAACTTATCGAGTATTTTTCAAGGGACCGGGAAAAAAATGTTCACTTTATCGAGAGATTCGTTAGACAAACTTTTACTCGGGTAAAACCCGGGCGAAGCCGGGTACGTCCGCTAGTATTATATATTTATAATTATATTTAATTCTGCTGTCCTAAAAGCTTATGTCCATAGTTCTTCTAAAATACCCATTCCAAGAGTCTTACAACAGTCACCTATAAAAGGAAGTTCCAAAAATGCAATATAACAGCGGTATGGTAGATTAAACTGGCGAAACCGCTGGGAGGGTTCACCACTGATGAGCCAGGCCCTCCCTTTAATTTTTCCATCGCAGTAAGGACAGTAGAAATTGTTTTATTTTAAAAAGAATATTACGCCTCTAAAATAGTTTTATAAATTGAAAAGAATGTTTTAACACATATTCTAAATTGCAAAACTTCAAAAGAAATGTATGAAAAACTAGTAGCCATTTATCAAAGAGAAGATGAGCAATTAAAATTCAAATTACTACAAGAATTTCATGGATTCAAATTTGATAAAAATACAGATATGGCAACAAACATAAGCAGAATGCAAAATTTAGTATTCAAACTAAATAATGTAAAACAAGAAATAGAGGAAAGCTTTGTAATTTCTAAAATACTGAGCATTTTGCCAGACTACTTTAATTATTTCAGCACAGCATGGGACTCGACACCAAAAAGTGAGAAAACGTTAACAAACTTAATATCAAGACTATCACTTGAAGAAACTAAACAAAAAGTAAAGCATGAAGAGGGAATAGCCATGAGTGCTACTAAAGTAAAGCAGTGCTTTAACTGCAAAAAGAGCGGGCACTTAGCAAAATACTGTAGACTAAATAAAAAATGGTGTACCATCTGTAAAAAGACAAATCATACTCAAGACCAATGCTTCTTTAAGAAATCTCAAAATAAATTTCAAGAATATATTCCTTGCCGATTTTGTAAAAAGACAAATCATAGAGAAAAGGATTGCTTTTTTAGAAACAAAAATGAAGAAAAATTGTCCTTTTTTGCAGGAGAGACTTTAAAATGTAAAAATGAGGAATTGCTAGAATTCATTGTAGACAGTGGCTCAACAAGCCATATGATAAATAGTAAAAGGTTTTTACTAGATGAAGTAGATTGCAACTCAAAAATATCAATAGCAAAAAAGGAAGAAACTCTAATAGCAAAATCAGTCGGAAAAATTCAAGGGAAGAAATGTGATCTCAAGGAGGTGATTTTTGTACCAAACTTGACAAATAATTTACTATCTGTAAGTGCCATTACCAGAAATAAAGGCAAAGTCGTCTTTGAAGATGAAAAAGTATTTGTCGTAAAAATGGAATAAAAGTTTTAGAAGGAGAAAAACAGGAAAATGGACTCTATACAATAAATATAGAAACAGAAAATCCAGAAATTGAAGAATCTCACCTAACAGCTAACCAAAATGAAGAAATGCTAAAATGGCACAGAAAAATGGGTCACATAAGTTTTTCAAGCTTAAAACAATTAATCAAATGATAACAAATTTCCCTACAGACAAGCAATTGGAAGCCTTTTATATTTGACAAACAAAACTAGACCAGACATGACCTTTGCCACAAATTTTGAAAGCAGGTCAATGCATGATCCTACAACTCAAGATATTATAAACATCAAAAGAACCCTAAGATATTTAAACCACACCACCAATTTAGGCATATCATATGATGGAGAGATGCCAATTGAATTAAATGTGTATTGTGATTCTGACTTTGCTGGAGATATTAAAACTAGAAAAAGTACCACAGGATATGTAGTTTACTTATGTGGAGGTCCTATAAGTTGGTGCTCCAGAAAGCAACCTGTAATTTCCCTTTCAAGCACTGAAGCAGAGTTCATTGCTGCAGCAGATGCATGCAAAGAAGTGTCATACATAAGATCCCTATTAGAAGAATTAATTCCAGATAATTTTGATATAAATCTCTATGTTGATAACCAAAGCACTATAAAAATTATAAAATCAGGCCAATTCACCACTAAAACTAAACATATTGATGTCAAATATCATTTTGTGAAAGTCCAAGCTCAAAAGTTTAACCTGATATATTGTCCAACAGAACACCAAATTGCAGACATCCTAACAAAACCTCTAGCCAGACCAAAGTTTGACAAATTCAAATCCCTTCTTATGACAATCATTTAAAACATAAGTCAAGTGAAGAAACTGTTGAATGTGATAAGATCACTTATTTAAGAGGGGATGTTGGAAAAAAAAAAGTAAATCAATGATCTTGAAATACTTTTTAAACTGACAACACTGTAATATAAAAACGAGAACAAAGGAGTGTTGGTTTTGTTTACAAAATTAGTAATTGTAATGTAAATTGTTAAATGTTCTTTTCTCTCACTCTCTTTGAAAATAATAAAATTAAAACACTTTCTTAAAAGGCAAAATTGCCTAATTCCTTAAAACCACTTCAGCTGTAAGTAAACTTGTTATTTGTTGTTTCATTGTTTGAACCATAAGAGATTCCCAACAACCTATACATTAAAAACTAAATATTTGTAAATATTAAAAAATTTAAGTCGTCTATATTTAAAGACACGTTACACATTGATATATTTTAATCTTTTATTTTTCAACCACACAATATAATCAAACGATTAAACGATTATATACAAGAAATTATTTACAAATTTTGGCCTTTATATGTTTATACAAATAATATTTTAACACAACAACATATATTTATTCCTCTATTTACAAATTATAATAAAAATGTATTAAATATATTAAGAGAAAGAGAATAAAATTAAAAATCTATATGTAAACTTGATTTAAAAAAGATCAAAATATATTATTTTTGCCATATTAATTTATTTAAAATATCGAATAATTTGTTTCAAATATATAAACGAATATATAGTTGATTTTTCATATTTATAATGAGATCATCTTTAATAAAATATTTGAAAAATAAAATAAATATTGAGGAAAAAATGAAAAGTTTAAACTATTTTTGTATATAATAATTCTTGGAATATATTTATTTGTTATCGATTTAGTACAAATATGTTTGATATAAACTATTTTAAAATAAAGGAATATAGAGAGAATTCATTTTATTGAAAAAATCGAAATATATTATGACATTTTGTCTTGATAAAATGAGGTCTAATAATGACATATTAAGGTGAAAATATTTTTAAAAATTAGTTTAAATAATGTGTTTTCAAAGAATTAAAATAATTTAAAAGGTACACGTGTTTAATCAAATAAATGGAAGACCCATCCTGAAATTAGTTTCTTTATCAAGTTTTATTAACTTAAACTTTCGTGCTTATCAGCCTTTCGACGAGAGTAATGCGTGTTTAATAATTTATTTCATTTTTTATAATACTACTCTGTAGCGTAATTAAATAGAATTTAATTAAAAATTTGTTTTTAAAAAAGTGTTTTCCAAATGGCAAAAACCTTTTGGAGCAGTTTGAATAGGATTTTATCAAGCAATTTATTTTATTTTAATTTAATGCTCTTGTTCTTAATTGTTTATTTTCTTTTTGATAATTCTGTTACCTACTTTACTACAATATGAATTATTGTAAATAGTTTCACGCGCAATTATCCAGATCAGATATAGCGTATCTTATTTGCAACTGGTAATAAATAAATAAGCAATTTATTTAGTTGTTGTAATGTTCCTTCGATTAAATAAATAAATATGATTTATTAAATTAATAAACTAATTTTTATTATATATATTTTTAATGTCAAACGTACACTTTTTAAATAGATTCATAACAACAACCATAATTACAGTGCTGCCAAATCCAAACAATCAAAATAAATAAAATAATTAAACAGAGTATATTATAATATTATTATAAGGTATATTACAACTCCCCCGACTTCAAGCGACTTCATCCCTCCTGGGATGTCGATGCAGATAAGGTTGGATATTGGAGATGTGAGCCGTTCTTGGAGTTTTATCATCAGACTCATATTCAACATATTTGGGGTGGCCATCCATTTTGGTTACCCTTGTCACTCGATGCGGACCAGATAGCTTCCATTCCTTTCCAACCTTCTGATGTCTTACCAAAATATAATCGTCGATATTCATCTCTGGTGGCAGGGCCTTCTTACGACTGTTAAAATAAAACTTTGTTCTTTGTCGGTAGAGGTTTTGCTCAATTTGACTTTTTTCTGTTTCATAAAGGGGACAGTGAAGATTAAGCTCTTTATCGGCAGGTAAAACAGGGGAAGTTTTTGTAAGTTTGAATAAAGGGGAGCAACCCAGGTAGGAGTTGTAGGATCTATTATGGTAGCGTACTGCCGCTTCTAAGGCATTTTTCCATCCACCCTTGAAGTGAGGATAGCACGAGAGAAAGGTCTTTATATCTCGTATAGCTCGTTCCGCTAAACCATTTCCTGCAGGGTGATAAGGAGAAGTAGTTATTAATCGGATGTCTTTGGAGGTTGCCCACCTAGGGAATTCTCCATACACAAATGATCTCCCTTGATCGGAGACTATAGTTCTCACTGATTTCAGATCCTCATGTTCGTTGAAATATTTTATTAGAGCACGGCCATGTTGTTTCATTGCCTTTGCTTGAACTACCCTAGTAGCCTCATCAATAAGTAGTAAAAATGTTGAATTCTTATCCTTGATGTTAGAAGGAGCCTCGGCGAAATCTACATGTACAGTATGGAAAGGTACCCTTGATTGATGGGGCAAACTCATCTTTGAAGGACGGTTCTTATACTTGAACTTGACCCTTTGACAGATAGGACAAAAAGATACATATTTCCTTATGTCATTCTTCATACCAGGCCAAACAAAGCGTTGCTTCATTTTATAATATGTCCTCCAAAACCCCGAATGTCCTCCTGATAAGGGATCATCATGGTACATAGATAAAATTGAAGTTCGATGTTCGTGAGGGACAAAATATTTCCCGTGATCTTCTAATTTTAAAGGAATACTCTGATGTTTAACAAACAGTACGGTTTGATCGCTGGAATTTGGTGTTTCTACAGCCAATCTAGACAGCGCGTCGGCATCGCTGAGCTCCCTGCCAGAACGGTGGTTCACTCTCATTTCGAATGAACTCAGAAACAGCTGCCACCTCGCAAGTCGATCCCGGAGATGGCCACAGGAAAGTAGCTGTGTCAATGCGCGATGATCCGTGTGGACAACAAAAGACTTGCCTTCCAAATACCATCTGAAGTGTTTGACAGCCTTCAACACAGCAAGGCATTCTTTTTCGGTGATGGAATAATTTTGTTCAGCCTTGGAAAATGTATATGAATAATAACTAATCACTCTGAGTTGAAGTGATTTCCTTTTATTCACGTCTCTCTGGTATAGAATAGCCCCTGTTCCATAATATGAAGCATCTGTTGCATTTCATAAGGCAATGACTCATCCGGGATTGCCAGTATTGGTTTTGACGTGATGATATCAATAAGTTTTAAATAGGCCTCTTCACATTTATCAGACCACATAAAACTAGAATCTTTTTTCTTCAGGTTGTCCAACGGTCGAACTATCGTGGCATAGTTTGGTATATAGGCCCGAAAATGACCTGTAAATCCAGTAAAACATTGTAGTGACTTAAGATTATATGGGCGTTTCATGAGTTTAGCCTTTTCGATTACTTCCTCCTTCATTTGCTTCGAGTTACCGTTGATAATTCTACCTAAAAGTTCCACCTCAGATACACAAATTTGGCACTTGCCCAAGTTCACTGTCATATTATATTGATTCAGTCTATTGAGAACTTTGTAGGTGAGGGAAGCACATTCTTCAAGGGTTGGGGGCGCCACAACAAATGTCGTCAATGTAAACAACCACTCTGAGTTCCAATAAATCAGCCAACATCTCGCTCATAACCCTTTGAAATCTAGGAGGTGAATTTTTCCACCCAAACGGTAGTCTCTTAAACTCATAAAGTCCATCAGGTGTTACAAAAGCAGAGAACTTTCTCGTGGCTTTAGTTAGACCGACTTGCCAAAACCCATCCTTCAAATCAATTTTTGTAAAGTATCGACAACCCCCAAATTTATTAATGATTGAGTCGATTCTAGGAAAAGGAAAAGGGTCCAAAAAAGTCTCTTTATTCAACTGTCGATAGTCAATACAGAGCCGGTAGGACGAGTCCGTTTTAGGAACTAGAATACAAGGTGATGCGTACTCAGAAGTAGAAGGAGTAATAATATCCCCATCTAGCATCTCCTTGATTTTTCCAGCAGTCCATGCTCTCTTGTGATCTGACATAGGGTAAGGTTTACACGCCACGATGTTATTATTGGGCTTCAATAGAAAGTCGATCTCGTGCAATGGTAATTCCTTTTTGGAGACATTGCAAAGCTTGGGGAATATAGTGATCAGGTCATCACTGGTAAAAATAACTTCTTTTGACCGCAAAGACAAGCACTTAATCTCATCAGTCCCAAAGTTCCATTGAATTCGGAGATCCCTCATGGTAGGCTTTCCTATTAACAGTTCGAATGGCATCTCCCTCAATATTGTCGCCGTCATCATTCTCTGTTGATCGTCAACCTGAAGTTCCACCTCAATATTCTCAGTAGCTCGGACATGGCTTTCGTCAATCGTTGTTATCGTGGTCTCTGATGGATAACTTTTCCATTTATATTTGGCCAAAAGGTCTCTTCTCATTAGATTGATAGAAGAACCTGGATCCAAGAAAGCAACAAGTTTTACACCATTTATAATAACGGGCAACATAGAATCGGGACTTTTGCAAGACAAAAATAGGATCGATTTTGTCATCGGGATCGAACAACCCTCTAAATTTAGTTTTTTTTGAAGAGAAGACACAGAATTATTTTGATTGTTCATTGTCTGTGATGCCTCCTCAATTTGATCAAGTTTGGCAAAATAGGCTGGCTTCTTGACCACTGTGTTGCCAGTTGTCTGGTAGGGCTTGGGTTCAAAAGGTTTTTTCTCCAAACTGGGACGGATATTTTTCAGCAGCTGAAGAAGAGTCTCTTTGCTTTCGATTTTCACAGTGGACAACTGATTCTGCATATCTAGGGGTAGCCCATGAATCACTCCAATTATCAATAGCTTTTCACTTAAGCCGGGCATCCCTAATCGCATTTTCCTTTGTTTTTGGTGGAAGTAATCGATCAGAGAGCCGCCTCGATATCTCCACTTGAACGCCCTATCATATTTGTCTATGGGGTTATCCCCAAATGAGGATACAAAATCTTCTTTCCATGTTTCCCAGCTAAAGTTGCATTCATCAGCAAGTCTGCTATCGAACCACAATTGTGCAGTTCCCCCTAGGTAGTTTCTCATACCATATATTTTGGATTGATCTTTTACCCAACCATTATTTGCACAGACATTTTCATATAGGGTTATCCAAGTGGCTGGATCTAAGTTATTACCGGAGAAATCAGGTGCTTTCATTTCGACATGTCTTGGTACATATTCATGCTGGTTTAAACTTAAATTTTGAACTAAAGAATTAACTAGTTTTTGTTGTTCTGCTACAGTAGTTATCAATTTGCTAAAAGTGTCTTCTGTTAATAGAGATTTTGCATCTAATTCCTCCTCATCCATTACGCAAATTTTTAAATCTTCAAATGATCGATTTTTGTATATTTCAATTATTTTTGATGGAACTTTAACAAATCTATTAGAATCCTTTTCTAAATAGTAAGAAGTTAGATTCTTTCCACATTTAAACACGAGCTCGTGATAAATGGGCAATTGAAATTCTTCAGGGATAGATAGAACGTTAGCATCAGGGTTAAAGCTATAGCCAATTACCTTTTTATTCTTAAAATGCAGGATGATCGATCCTGTCGGCTGCGCCATTTTTGTAATGTTCCTTCGATTAAATAAATAAATATATTTATTAAATTAATAAACTAATTTTTATTATATATATTTTTAATGTCAAACGTACACTTTTTAAATAGATTCATAACAACAACCATAATTACAGTGCTGCCAAATCCAAACAATCAAAATAAATAAAATAATTAAACAGAGTATATTATAATATTATTATAAGGTATATTACAGTTGTATTTCCGAAAATTTTAAATGAAAAATTAAATATATTTTTAAGAATACAGACAATTGATAATTATTTGAATTATGTGTATATTTCAAGCACAATGATATCGTATGCGAATAGTTTTGATAACTGGCATAAAACAAATATAAAATTCGAATTGAGCGGTCTGTGATGTAGCAAATAAACTGAGGAATATTGAATTGTATTAACTCTATTTTAATTTTCAATTAACAAAGTTCCAATTAACTGGAAAAATATCCATTTATTGTGAATATATTTATTCAAAAAAAAAAAAAAACAGTTTATGCTTAACAAATTCTCTTATTTAAAAGAGAATTTTAAACATAAACTCTTTATCAGTCAATGTTCAAAAAGATCAGCAAAAAACTGATCAAGGAACATTTATATAAAAATCGTATATTACATTAAAATAAAAATAATAATCAAAAATCAACATATTTTCTCTCTATATTCATTTTAATAATTTGACAAAAGGTAGAAACTTCTAATTATATAAATATAATACACATTTTATATAAACAGTTTATTTAAATACAAAAATATTTTTAAAAATAAGAATGCAATGATATTGTAAATTTCTAAATTCGATAATAAATATAAAAAATTAAATATATAGGTTTCTTTTTTTTTTCAATAAATATTCTTAGAAATAGTTTTAAATAAAATTATTAACAAATCTTGATTTTCGATTGTCATTTCATAATTCTTTTACGAACATTTATCTAGATAATGTATATATAAAGACCTCAATATTATTTACAATAATTACATTTTGTTTGAATTTCTATATTAAAGTGAATAAGTTTATAAATGCATAATAATGATAAAATTTTCATTTTATTTTTACATACATTTACTATTTTAATGCTTTATAATAGCAAACACGGAAAGATAATGGTATATCGAAAAACTAAACATTTAAAATCATTTTAAAATTTACTTTAATTTCAAAAAAGAACTAATGCAAGATGATGTATATAAATAAATGTTTAAATCATTTTTTATTGTGAGAGAATTTTTAAATATTAAAACCATTTAATAAGTAGTATAAAAAATAAAGATTGTCTCAAATATATAAACTTATTGCATGCTCTATACGTTATTGGAAAAAATCCTTATAAAGTTAGTTTGAAATTAATGCAATATATCTACAATCATAGACAAAACTTAAGGAAGTTTTATTTTTAATGTCGCTGGTCATCTATTTTTTTTAAGGAGACCGAGGCATTTTTTACACTTGGTTATCTCGTGTGTTTTCAATAATGGTCACTGTGTATCTAATATCTTTCAGAGTTATTGTCTGAATCCTGATATATACATGCTAAAACGTACAACTTCCTTAAGTTTTGTCCATGAGTGTAATTAAATAATGTAATTTCGTTTGAATTGCTAGAAAGAAAAGGTTATTCTGAATGCTTAATAATATGAATTGTTTTTAAAATTTAGCAAATATTCAAAGAAATAAAATTTGCGCTAAAACGATTTTGAATATATTATAAGAAATATAAAATAAAATAAGATGATTACTACTAAATTATAATTTAAATTAAAGAATTCGTTTCTTAACTAAAAATAATACTATTTGTTGAATTCTTAAAATTTATATTAATTATAAAGCGAGTAATAAAATAATCTTAGAATGGAAGAAAAATACACAAAATGAAATATGATTTAATCAGAAAATAAATAATTATATAAAAATGAGTGTACATCGTGATCATTAAAAAAACCCTATTTTTTCAAAATATTTCGAAGGATTCGAGGAAGAAATTGGTATGTTTATTTACAATATTGCTGAAGGTAATGTATTTATATACATAAATATAAATATTGGAGAAAGATATATAGGAAAAAAGACAATTGTAAATATATAAATTGTGTGTTTTATTTAAAATCGATGTGTAAGTGTGTAGAGAGAGAAAACTTTAAAGAGAGAAATGGCTTCACACATCACAGAGAAATAGAAATATTTAGGAAATATTCAATTAATATTAGAGAAAAATAGTTATATATATATATATGAAAAGTAATCAGTCAACTCTCTATATAATAACTTTAGGAAAATTAATAACATTTAATCACGAAAAAAAGCTTTATATGAACAACATTTTAATAGGAAATTCTAATTATGTTTAAAAAGGTCTTTGAAATAATTTAAATTTAGACTGAGAAGAAATTTAAGAATATAATATAATTCACACATTATTTATATCTATATAAAACTGATACATGGGAATAATTTATAATATCAATAAAGGAAAATAAAAATTTTATAAACCAAGTTTAACTATATACTTGACTAATACCTAGCATAAATTGTTCAAATATGATGTATTATAGCGTCATTTGTAAGAATTCAAATAATTAATCACTTTTTTTCAAAATGAGAAAAGATACTATGAAAGGCTTGTGCATTTTGTATTTTCTAATACAAAATTGTGTATGCATTTTTTAAATTACCGGCGATGTTATTGCTAATTATTTATACATGCATTATTTTCTTTTAAAAACGCGTAATTTCTGTTGAAAAAAAAAAGAAAGAAAATGTTTTAAAAATAGTAAATCAATGATCTTGAAATACTTTTGGACTGACAATACTGTAATATAAAAACCGGGAACAAAGGAGTGTATTTTTTGTTTACATAATTTGTAAGTGTAATTGTTAATTGTTTCTCTCTCTCTCTCTCTCTCTCTCTATTTGAAAATAATAAATTTAAAATACTTTCATAAAAGGTAAAATCGCCTAATTCTTTAAAAACCACTTCAGCTGTAAGTAAACTTGTTATTTGTTGTTTCATTGTCTGAACCATAAGAGATTCCCAACAATTTAATTCCCATATAAAAACATAGCATTGTATTTCATAGAATTCCCTTCTTTATAAAGCATTTCCAAACTTTCGGGTTAATCTACCTCAACATCAATGCTCTGTAGATTTTAAATTCAAAGTAACCCAACAGAAAATTTGTTCAAATATTCATTAATGGTGTTTGGAATTTAATAAAATTTGCTGGATATTCATTCTACCCCCACGAGTTACTTATTCAATTATTTTACAATGGAGCTTTTGCACACACAAAAACATATTGTTAATTTTATTTTAAAAGATAATTACTGTGTATGAAAAATATAAATCTATTAACATTATTGCACTAATCATTTTTCTATTTGTGTTGACTTTGCTTAGAATTTTTAATGAAACTGATTCCAAGAATTATTAATTAAAGATTATATTTATTGATTTAATAAGAGAGAGAAGAAAATAGAAAAGGGAAACCAATATTAAACAAAGGAACTTTTTTTTAGGTTAGCGCCTATTTACCTGTGAGCTTACACACACTCTGTGGTAACAATTAATTAATATATATACAACACTACCCCTATATATACGATTTATTTAATAGATAATTTTACAATTTAGCTTTATGCACACACAAAAACATATTTTAAATTTTATTTTAAAAGATAATTATTGTGTTTGAAAAATATAAATTTGTTACCATTATTATTCTAATTATTTTTCTATTTGTTTAAAAGATACTATGAAAAGCTTGTGCATTTTGTATTTTATAATACAACATTGTGTATGCATTTTTTTTATTATCGCCGATGTTATTGCTAATTATTTATACATGTATTATTTTCTTTTAATAAAACGCGTAATTTTATTCCAAAATAAAACATAGCATTGTATTTCATAGCATTCCCTTCTTTGTAAAGAATTTTCAAAGAACAAAATAACTAGCGTTAATAATCTTGATAAATTCAGATTATCATAGATAGATGATGCTGTGTGTTATTTTCAAATAATTACTGTGTTTAATTCGATATCATAAATGATATAGATGTTCAAATACTGTTTAGAATTTCTACATAATTCTTAGGATCTATTAAATTGCTTCTGTACTATATATAACCCTTTAAATTGCAGTCAATGTATTGTCTTAATGTTGTAATATTATAAAGTATATAATTACTAAAACACCGCGTATTTTCCCTTATTTATGTTGGAGAATTATAAAAAAAAAAAAAGGCATATCCTGATCACTCTCACATGAGCTTTTTTTGGATGGCAGAGCGCCATCTAATGGAACAAAAATCAACTAAATGTTGATTTCGTCTGTTTCCTGATTTTTAGCCAACCTTTTTTCTTGATAAATCAATCACGAACGCGGATTGGATAATTAAATTACACTAATACCTCGCTTTGCCTCGTTTCGTTTTGCGTTTTTTTCGAAGTTGCGTCGCTGCTTAATTTTTACTGATTTTCACTGTGCGTCGTTAGATTTTCGAAGTTGCGTTGTTTTGGATTCGAGTCTTTAATTTTTTCTTGAATTTTTTTTCCTAAAATATGGCAACACCTTTGTTTTTGATTGCGCCAATTTATTTTCACTTTGCGTCGTGTTATTTTGGAACGTAACCCCGACGCAAAGCGAGGTATGGGTGTACTAAATATAGAAAATTAGGAATTGTATTCCTTGAAATTCCAAGTATTTTATTCCTTCATATATATCTTGAGAATATGTTACCTATTAATCCCCAGGGAATTGCTCAGACCTCATTATATTATTTAATACCCAACCTGTCAGATAATAGGTCATTCACATTAAATGCTGTTGACTTTGATTAGAATTTTTAATGAAACTGATTCCTATTCAGGCTATACAGTCAAACTTGGCAACAATTTAATAAACTGGAGAAGTAGAAACAAAATTTAGTAGCCTTGTCTACATGTGAATCAGAACTTATTTCAATATGTGAAGGCATTTCAGAAGTATTATGGTTAAAGGGATTACTAGAAGAACTTTGTGAAAATTTAACTTTCCCAAATACCTTGAAAAGTGACAGCCAAGGCTGCAATAAACTGGATACAATCTGACAAGATTACTTCACGAACAAAGCACATAAACCGAAAGTATTATTTTGTGAAAGAAGAAATACAAAATGGAAACAGTTTCATTAAAAATTCTAAGCAAAGTCAACAAATGCATATGAATTTTACATGAAGGCCTTGAAAATCGAAGACATGTCTAATTAACTGGATCTTTCTTGAATTTCTTTTTACTTACTTATATAATACCTTGTTGAGTTTTCTAAGATATTATTTTGTTTATTAATTTAATTGTTCAGTGATTATGTATATATTGACCGCTGACTATCTTTGTATATAATTGAGGTTTTTAAAATAAAGTGTGAGTAGTAATTAGTAATGCTTTATCTTCTTTTGGTTGAGTGTGTGTGTGTAGTGTGTCATTATCGGCACCATTGGGGTGTCGCCTGAGTTTTTGGAATCACCATTGAGGTGTCGGTAGTTGAAGAGGTGATGATTGAAGATACAGTCTTCTAAAGGTAGACACCATGCGGCTTCTAATTCGTTAAGAGCAAAGGAACCTTAACATACCTCGTATAAGACCAGAGAGTCTCAATAAAGGCTTTGTATGTGTATATATGTTACCTATTAATTATAAATTTATATCGAGAATGAATCTTCTAAATAATAAATTAAAATTTATAGGAGCTATAGACGATCCAGGGTGTGGAGAGAGAAGGCAGGATTCCTGCTTATTGAATGTCCTCCAGAACTACAGAAATCGGGAAAACATTGGATACAAGAATCTTTATATGTTTATAAATAGTAAGGACTCATATTTTAAATTTAGGAAATTCTGTAAATATATCTATGATTTTTTCTCCTGGTTAAAAAAAGTGTAATTTCTAACTATGTATATATTTGTATTTTTTTCATTGGTTGTTTTGGTTTCAATTGTTTATGCAAAATAGTATCTGATTTTAGTGTTGTTTCTTAACACAAGCATCCCTTGTGGGAATATCACGTCTGATTTAATGATAATGAATAGATATATAATAATAAATAATCCATAGAAGCATAGGACGCCTCTCCCGTCAAAATAAACGTCAAAACCTGACGCCATCTATTGACCGTCGCCGCAACTAGCGGCCTCGTGTCGGTGACAAAGCCACAACACCAGCTTTGGCAAACTTAGAAGCGTCCACCTAGAGACCATGGTTTCGGGCTAATGGACCTCGTCAGTCTAGGGCGGACTTTATTCCATGAGATCCACATCTAATGGAATCTTCACAATCTACCAAAGAGGTGTTTTGCTGGCAAGGTGGCTGGGCCAAATCTAAGGCTAAAATATAGATGGAAAATTTGCCGGGAGGAAATTGATCCATAGGAGCATAGGGCGCTTCTCCCGTCAAAATAATATATATATAATAATATATATAATAATAAATAAGTAATAAATGTATCTTCTTTTTTCATATTCCTTATATGAAAATAATCGAATTCAGATCTAAAAGAGTATAGGTATGAAATAAAACAGGGATAACTTGTGTTTATGAAAAGATAAAGTTTTTATATAGAGAGTTGAGAAAAGAGAAATTCAATTTTCTGTGTGGAAAGGCACCTGCCTTGATTTAGACGTTGGTTTCTTCTTGCGTGTCCACCATAGCTCTTTGTCTGCCAGTTCTTTGCCTCCTTCTGGTGGCGAGTTCTCACCAGGACCCCAGGTATGGTTGGAGCCGTTTGTCTTGTTGTAGCTGATGCGTTTCCTGTACACATGAGTCATATATAGTTACTATCCGTAAGGCTATATATATATATATATATACACTGCGTGACATTGAAAATGGAACACCAAGAAATAGTGGCCAGAAAATTATGCAAATTTCAGGGTAGACGCGCCTAACCGAGTTATGCAAATGATGTAAAATGCGCAGCTCTCGTGCGCACATGGAGTAAGATATAAGGGAAGGAACTTGCAGAAAGGACAGTATTCGTGTCGTTATTTCTTCAAGGAAAATCATTGTAGAAATTTTGTTCTTGTGTCAAAAGACACGTGTAATAACAGAGAATGCCAGGTCATCGTAAACGGAGGCAGTTCAAGCAGACAGACGCTTTTACGAGGGGCATGGTGATCGGACTGAAAAGGGCAGGTTGGTCCATACGTCAAATCGCAGCTGATACACACCTTGGTGCGTCCACGGTGCACCGACTGTGGAGAAGATGGTTGGAACAAGGAAATGTGGCAATTTATAGGAATGCCGGTGCAATCAGAGTGACGTCAGCACGTGTGGATCGGCGTATCCTTCGACAAGCAGTGGCGGCCCCACAAGCCACTTGCACCGCCATCCTGCAACATGTGCAAGACACCCTAGATCATTCCATCTCGACCAGAACCATTTCCCGTCGATTGGTTGCTAATGGCTTGCACTCATGCCGTCCGCTAAGAAGACTGCCATTGACCCCACCGAATAGGCGCCAACGTTTGGAATGGTGCCGAGCTAGATCGACGTGGATGACGGAATGGCACAGGGTCGTGTTCTCAGATGAGTCGTGTTTCTGCTTGTCCAGTGATAGTCGCCGTGTACGCGTGTGGCGTCGACGTGAAGAAAGGTCCAATCCGGCAGCAATTGTGGAACGCCCCACCGTGCAACAACGTGGAATCATGGTTTGGGGCGCAATCGCGTATGATTCCAGGTCACCTTTACTTCGTATTCAGGGCACTATGACGGCCCAACGATACGTTGATGATGTGCTGCGACCGGTGACACTCCCCTACCTTCAGGGGGTACCCAATGCCCTTTATCAGCAGGATAACGCCCGACCGCACACTGCTCGCATTAGCCAACAAGCTCTGCAAGATGTACAGATGCTTCCCTGGCCACCGTACTCTCCTGATCTCTCACCAATCGAGCACGTCTGGGACATCATTGGACGCCGTTTGCATGCCTTGCCACAGCCGCGTTCAGAAGACGAACTGTGGCAAATGGTTGAGAAGGAATGGAGAGCCATCCCTCAGGACGCCGTCCGTACTCTGATTGACTCTCTACCTAGACGTGTTGCTGCGTGCATCGCCGTCCGCGGTGGTCCTACTTGCTACTAAGCCGACGCCGTTCTCGCTCTGTATTATGACTATCATTTTGAAATAAAGATCACTTGTTGTTCGTCCCTGTCTCTCTCTGTCTGCCGAGTTTCATCACTTTCTGGCCACTATTTCTTGGTGTTCCATTTTCAATGTCACGCAGTGTATATATATATATATATATATGTTATAAATAGGAAAAAAGAGATAATGGGAAAATTTATATTATATTTAAGAATGAGATTAAATATGTGAGAAATATATAATATAATTTTTCCTATTATCTCTTTTTTTTCTATTTATAACAATAAGTCGACAGGATTTTTACCTGTTTATTTTTTCAAAATGACAAAAGCAAAATTTTCAAATTCAAATATGCAAATTACCATAATCCTCAACATGATCAAAATTCAACAGAAATCTCTTTTTTTTTTTTAAATATAACTTATATCTATATATATAAAAATCAATGTTTGTATGTTTGTTTGTTTGTATGTCCGGTATACAAATTCGCAGTAGTTCACTAATTCAAACCAAAATTTCCATACATAGGTAAAAAATACGGGGAAGACGATAGGCTATTTTAAAAAATATATAAATCAATTATTAAAACTATATATTCAAATTATTCTACTTAGCTCACGAACAGCGCCCTCTATCAAAGATTAGATCAAATTATGCTGATGCAAACAAATAGATAATGCTAATAACAAACAATTATAAAAAAATCTTATCTGAATATATATCACTCGGGTAGATATGCACACGGGTCAATCCCGGGGCGAAGCCCGGGTCACCCGTCTAGGTTATAAAAACTTTTATAATACAATATAATGCGGCTTATGATTATAGAACGATGTTTGACAAGTTTTAGCGCAAATGTTTCTTTTAGACGAAAAATCGTAATTTAAGGAGAAATAACGACTATTTCTATCCTTAGGTTTATATAATATTCACAAACAAAAAAATATGTCCAGGGTAGCCTAGTGGACATGGCATCTGCCCGGTAAGCGGAACACTGTGGGTTCGATTCCCATCCCTGGACACTTTTATTTTTCCGTTTATCATTACTCTTCACAATTCATCCTTTCATACTTTATCCCTAAGGATAGATATAGTGGTTATTTCTCCTTAAATTACGATTTTTCGTTCAAAAGAAACATTTGCGGTTAAACTTGTCAAACACACCAGAGGTCACCCGCTTTTCCTATATAGGCCCATTGTTGTTGTTTCCCGTTGGCCGTCTCAAATCTTTCTGTAGATATGTAAATAAGTAATCTTTTATTTTCTTCATTCTTCACGCCTTAAGTAAGGTACACTTTCTCAATTATGTATTTTATATTCCTTAAGCACAATTAAATTAAATTGTGATTCTTTGTTATATTTTTATTATTTTTTTTACCACGACTGCAAAACAATATCACAAAAA
Organism: Cordylochernes scorpioides; assembly: GCA_030710605.1. Taxonomy (NCBI): domain Eukaryota; kingdom Metazoa; phylum Arthropoda; class Arachnida; order Pseudoscorpiones; family Chernetidae; genus Cordylochernes; species Cordylochernes scorpioides. The sequence goes on along the minus strand of CP092863.1, from coordinate 68,196,723 downwards.
TACTAATGTATCCAAAAAATAATTTTAAAAATTCCAAAGAGTAATAAATCTATAACTCTAATTCCAAAATCAACAGAAAAATCTTTTTTTTGTGATATATATATGAAAAATAGTACAAAAGTGAATTTGTACTTGAATCAGGTGGCTAAATTAAGAAATAAAGCCATTTCCTGATCGTGCAACTAAAATAAAACTAAAATAAAACTAAATGCATCTAAAAGTTGCTGATGGCTTGCGCCATTTATCAGAATAAATATAAACTAATCGTTGATTAAAAAAAGAAACAAATTCCAGAATTGACCAAATACCGTTTCTTGATTAATCAAGAAAAGCCAACCACGTACATTTCACATTGATTGGCGTTCTTACATCTTCCAGCCTAAATACCTGTTTTCGGATTTTCAAGATGTCTCAAAGATCAGATTTTTTGATCATTAAGGTATAGCTTGCACCACGCTGATAAGGGCCAACAGCTCGAAACAATTTTAGAAACAATTAACTGAGTTAAGAAAAAGGCATCTCCTTATCGTGCAACTAAAAGTTGCTGATGGCTTGCGCCATCTATCGGAATAAATATCAAATATTCTCGTTGATTTATAATTATTCCGGAATTATCTGGGGTTAGCTTTTCTTGATTAATCAATAATGGGTATTTGGCCAATTCTGGAATAATTAAAAATCAACGAAAATAGTTGATATTTATTCCGATAGATGGCGCAAGCCATCAGAAACTTTCAGTTGCACGATAAGGAGATGTATTTTAATAATTTATGCACCTTATCCCAGTACAATATCACATTTGTACTATTTTTTCACTATATATCAACTCTCTGTTGATTTATATTAGAGTTGGCCTATTCAATTGTAGATATCAGTAAGTTTTCTGCTATTGTATTTTACTGGGGGGGGGGGTCGGTGGAAGGCTGGTTAAACCGTTTGCTTTTCGACCATTGGACACCCCGCATTGGACACTTTTTCTGTTTAAAAAAAAATATAAAAAATGCTCCAATGGCCCCCCGATTCTTGCAAAAGTCCAACCCCACCAGCGAGTGCAAGTAACCAAACGGGGCTCTGGCACATTTGTAAGTGCAAAGACGAACTGCTTTCACATGTGTGGACATGTGGTGCGCTTACAGTAAAAAAAAAGCAGTTGCTAACTACCCACCATGATTATCATGGCCTGTACCACGTGTACTAGGGATAAGCAAAAATATATATGTTTTACTGTATCAACTTAATCCTTTTTTCTTCTCTACTTTTAAACTCTTTTTAAGCATTCAAAATCCTTGTAGAAAATTGAACGTTTCTGACGGAGTGTCAATAGAATATTTTAGAATTGTCAAAGAGAAGTTTTTTTGCAATGGAAAAATTAAAGGGAGGGCCTGGCTCATCAGTGGTGAACCCTCTAAGCAGTTTCGCTAGTTTAATCTACTATACCGCTGTCAAAGAGAAGTTGGACAAGATAGATAATTGACCTGGTTCTCTGGCGGAGATCGCTGTCGATGAAGTTATCTGCCGTCCGTTGCCAGCCACTGAGAGGACCCTTGTATCGTCCAAGCTTGTCCCCTTCTTTACGTCCCTTTGTCGCCGGCTTCTTAGGGGTGATAGGAGGTAAGGGGTCCCATACATCGAGATTCTGGGATACTATGGAGTATCGACGTCCTGGTCGGACGTACATAGGTTCGATCTGGTTGCACCACATACAAATTTTAGAAAGGTATGCTGTATGAAAGCTCCATTAGTGTCAAAGTTTTATAGGGATCAAAGTTGATGTTTCTTTTTTTTGTATAGTGAGTTTATCATGATATTTAATGATTATTTCTGTAATAATATGAATTCTGAAATATAGATAGGGATAGATATGTGGTGTATTTATTGTAAAAGCAGTCACTATGGCCTGGTACTACATGTGTAGACATGTGGTGTACTTACAGTACAAGCAGTCACTACTCACCATGGCCTGGTACTACATGTGTAGATCACATCTACACATATAGTACCAGGCCATGGAGGGTAGTGACTGCTTGTACTGCATATACACGTGTAGTGTACATACAGTGTACTAACAGTCACTACCCACCATGGCCCGGTTGGTCAACTCACCACTTCTTCCTTCTTAGGAGCCGGAGGAGCGTCGCGGAAGGGGTCGTAGTCTTCCTCACTGATAACGTCCAAGAACACCGAGCCTCTCTGCACGCAGAAAGTCAAATTGTACGGGCTGTGCTTCGATATTAAGTAATCTCTCCACACAACGTTAACATCTCTAGTCTATCCTCAGCAGGGAGTTCTCCAGTAGACGAGACCAAGCCACCATCTGTTGGAGAGGAACTTCGCACATCAGCTGTTGCCTAGCAACGACACCATCCTACCAGACAACACGTGACCTGGCGCCACACACACACTGTCTATACCTGTAGTTTAAGTTTTGGGTTTTCTTCCTGCTACTGCGCTTGCCTTTTGTGACTCTTTTTGTTCCTTGTCATCTTAATATAATATCATTGTTAATTAAACAATACTTTTGAGATCCAGCCTCTGATTCTCTTTCACCATCACACCAGAGAAACACGATGTACAACTATACCAATTTACATATTTACAAATAGCGAATTTCTGCATTAACAGTATTCTATTCAGAGATAATTCTGAGATCTCTAAAAACCTTTGTTAAATCTATAGGAACACCTATATTTCCTGAAAAATATCATTTACCTTTCCTTGCAGCCTTCTATATGGCAGACATCAATCCAGAAGAGGACATCCATACGAATAAGACACCTCAGTTGGCCGGTATTGTGATCAGGGTGCATGGACCGATCTGATCTGATCCATGGACAAGACACATCCACCACCATCATTTACTTTTATTCATTTTTTGATGGTGAGAATCAGATCGGTCCATGCACCCTGATCACAATACCGGCCAACTGAGGTGTCTTGTCTGAATGGATGTCCTCTTCTGAATTGATGTCTGCCATATAGAGGGTTGCAAGGATGGCCAGGAAACTGTATATATGGTATTTATGGAGATTAAAAGAAAGATATGAACTTACCCTCTTCCCAGCAAACTTAAGGAAATCATCGTAGTGTTTAAGCCTTCTATAATGATCCGAGTCAGCATGATAGCTAAAACTGCCTGTGGAGACTTTCTTCTCCTCGCTATAGGAGAACCAATCTCCTTTCTTGTTATTCTTCTTCGAGAACATTCCCCAATCATCATTGTTACTTGTCTTATTGGCGATATCTCCCCAGTCATCCTCTTCGTCTTTTTTCTTCTTCCGGGTCCTTGATGGTGTGGTGCTCTGGATTCTTGCAGGGGATGGAGGTACCTTCCTGGATTTTGCTGGGGTACCTTGAGAGACTTTGTTGTTCTTGTGGATGTCTGGGACCATGATGTGTTGAGACCAATGCCTGCTGTGATCAAGGAGAGCGGGGATTCTGTCAGTACAGGTGTCGACAATCTTCAGAGCTTCCTGGACACACCAAACGTATTGTATCACATGAAGTTATCTCTATATTGACTAAATTAAACTCTTCGAATAAAAATTCCAAAATATAACGACCAATGAAGAGGAGTGTTTTATACGAACTTTATTCGCAAGTTTTCAGACGTCCTTCTACAGGCTTTATTACAGGCTTAGTTGTCCTGGTGTGGAACTGACACCTACCCACATATTCTCATATCCAGCAATGGCCGCAGCCTTGCAGAAAATTGACATAGACCCAGCGCAGCAGCTTTTCACATCCAAGATAGAGAACATTGTGACTGCTGTGATGGAGATGCATGGAGACATCTGAGGGTCTTCTTTGGACACAACAACAACAACAGAAAATTGACATAGACCCAGAGCAGCAGCTTTACACACCCAAGATAGTGGACATTACGACTGCTGTGATGGAGATGTATGGAGACATCTGAGGCTCTTCATTGGACACAACAACAACAACAACAGGCTTGGTCATTGTAAAGCCTGTAGAAGGACGTCTGAGAGCTTGCGAATAAAGTTCGTATAAGACATTCCTCTTCAATCCTTGTGATATTTTGCTTATCTCTATATTGTTGCTTCAATGCGACCTACATTTATTCAAAATATTCTATGATATTTAATATTTATTTAAAACAGATTATTTAGATTATCATCATTCCTTTTTATAGTTTCATTCCTTTTGTAATATTGCTATTGTACATCTATTGTTGCATCAATGCGACCTACATTTATTCAAAATATTCTATGATATTTAATATTTATTTAAAACAGATTATTTAGATTATCATCATTCCTTTTTATAGTTTCATTCATTTTGTAATATTTTATTGTACCTATATCTTGATTGGTTATTGGAGCGAGAGAGGACCTAGACCAAGACTGCGGATCACGACCTACGAGGAAGGCAACGAATAAATAAACACAATAACTTTAAAAGGTTATTTATTTTTTATTTACTTTTCTTTATTTACTTTAAGTATGGAAACCCGCTCGGTGTATAACACCAAGAAGGAGGAAACCAAGGTCGACGACCCTGCAAAGCTGCAACTTGGTGCAACAATATTATACATCTATTATTAAAAAGGTATATATTGGATCAAAATATCAATTATTTTTCCAATATTTCAGTTGAGGCTAAACGCCAACCTTTATCAAGGTAAAAAGGTATATATTGGATCAAAATATCATTTATTTCACCAATATTTCAGTTGGCTGAACGCCAACCTTTATCAAGGTATTATAACATTTTAATGTGTGTCAACAACAAACTCAGTGCTACATGTAGTTTGTTGTTGACACACGTTAATATGTTATAATACCTTGATAAATGTTGGCATTCAGCCAACTGAAATATTGGTAAAATAATTGATATTTTGATCCAATATATACCTTTTTACCTTGATAAAGTTTGGCGTTTAGCCCCAACTGAAATATTGGAAAAATAATTGATATTTTGATCCAATATATACCTTTTTACCTTGATAAAGTTTGGCGTTTAGCCCCAACTGAAATATTGGAAAAATAAATGATATTTTGATCCAATATATACCTTTTAAATTAAATATTTATTTATGGATTGCTCTATTTAAAAACAATTATACATCTAATATCACATGTATATTATTTTGAAAATAGAGCAATCCATATTTAATTCATTAGATAATAAAAAGGTATTTAGTGGATTGTATTATAAATGTAATGCCTCGATAAAGGTTGGCGTTCAGCCAACTAAATATTGGCAAACTAAATCTTTTATTAAATCCAATATATGCCTATTTATTATTGTTGTGGGTCAGTGATGCAAAAAGAACAGCCAAAAGAAATGATTTATGAATATAGGATTATTATTTTAATATAAGGATATATGAGGATATATATGATGACACAGCAGTAAAAACAAAGGCAGGCTTAAGACTATATACAAGATGACGCACGGCAGAAGGGGAGGGGCGTTCCCATTGGTCAGTCATTTCCATGCAGCGCCGCCAAGCGGTGCCCGTGTCCACGCCTGTGTCCACGCTTCTCTCATCAATTATCTAATGTATAATTATATACAGTAAAATCACACACACAAACCTTTATAATGGATCAAGTCCCATACAGGATTCTCCCAGTATAACAATGGTTTTAATTGAACATAAATCAAGTAATATACCAGGTCTATTAGTATGAAACGCGAAAATTTTCAGTGAATTCAAAAGTTCACCAATTCCATACAACAAAAGATTTTTTATTCAAAGTAATTGCCCTGATTAGCTATACACTCAGACCACCTTTCAGGCAATTTTCGAATTCCTTGTCTGAAAAATTCTATTCCTTTTGAGTCGAACCAGTCAACAAGCCATTTTCGGAGTATGTCTGAGTTCAAATATTCCTGTTTTTTTAGGGCGTGTCTTAAAGATGTGACAAGGTGGTAGTCCGACGGCGCTAAGTCTGGTGAGTACGGCGGGTGGGGTAAGAGTTCCCAGCCCAAGTCTTTTATGGTGTTTTTGAGCACTGTAGCGTTGTGGGCTGGAGCGTTGTCATGCTGCAGTATCAGCTTGTTGTGCTTTTCACGCAATTCCGGTCTTATTTCATTCAATGCCTCTCTCAAACTGTGCATTTGTTGTTCGTAGCGACTAGTATTGACCGTTTCGCCAGGTTTCAGGAGCTTGAAATATACTACGTCGGTCTGGTCTCACCATACGCAAAGCATTTCCTTTTTTCCTAAGCGATTGGGCCTAGGCTTCTGTTTTGGAAATTGGCCGAGCAGGCCCCACGACTTTGGCGCATAGGATTGCTGAAGTGGATCGATTTCTCATCAGAAGTTACGATTCGGTGCAAAAATGACTTCTTTTCATGCCTGGCGAGCAGCCCTTCGCAGGTTACCAGACGCCTTTCTTGCTGCCTTTCGCTCAACTCGTGGGGGACCCATCTGGAAAGCTTTTGGGTCATTCTGAGGCTGTTTAAACGTAGGGAAACAGCACCTTGAGACACCTGGAGCTGTTTCGCGAGTTTCTCCTGCGTTTGGGTACTGTCCTCATCCAACAAAGCTTGCTGTTCAGCGTCCTCGAACTTTTGGTGCGGTTTTCCACGTGGTTCATTATCAAGTTCGAAATCGCCACTTTGGAATTTTTTAAACCACCTGTAATACTGCGATTTTCTCAGAGCGTGGTCGCCGTGAACTTCCTCGAGCATTCGGTGGGCTTCAGTGGCACTTTTCTTCCAGTTGAAGGCGAACAACAAAACTTCCCGCAAATGGGCACTTTTTGGCTCGAAAATCACCATTTTCCACGGGCTCCAGGAATTTTCCACGATTTGAATTTTTCTAAAACTCCACGCATGCTGATGCCATGTGAGTCAAAAAACAAAATGCCTTCAACAGCGCCACCGTCGGCTCAAATAAAGTTGCACAGCGCCCTCTGGCAGCCATTTTCGCGTTTCATACTAATAGACCTGGTATACAATTCAGTATTAACATGAGTCTAAAATAAGGAAAACTATTTACATCTGTTTCTCATCCTTATCGGGCAAGCCCTATCATTATTTTATCATTGTATTAAGGGCAGTAGATATTGATTTATGAAAAAAGAATCATACTCGTGAAAAATAGTTCCATTTTCTTATAAACCTTTTCTTCAGCTTATTGCAACGTTTTATAGCCGCTTTTTAAATTATTATTTATATTTCAGAAAATTTTATCTTTCGAATTAGAGCATAAATTTAAGTTCGTAGCGCATTTACACCATATTGTATTAGTATTACAGTAACTCCGCCTTTGCCGGTCCCAAGCCCGGATGATAAAGGAGAAGGGGGAGCAGTAACAAGCTCGCTAAAAAACCTGGGCTCAGCTGGCCATGCTGATACTACCCTGTAAGGACTCCTAATCCAGAGATACAGGATGAGCAGTGTTTGTACTCCATGTTAGGAGTGGCTATACATGGCGTCTGTTCTTCATGTCAGAGGTGGCCATTTCTTTTTGGAGCTAAGTCGGCCTGCCACTGAGTAATGCTCCCAATCTTAATGACAAAGACAGACGCATTCTACTTCACCCAGTCATGATGGTTGTCAAAGCTTGATACCCTGATTTGATTGAGTGGAGATAAGAAAGAAGAAGAAGTATTACAGTATCTCCACCACGTGTAACCTTATAGATATATATTCTGACATTCCTCTACACCTCTCTATATGAAATATTAAAAAAAAAAAAAGAATAGAAAAACGTTCTAATAACTTTTTGTCACAATTACCAATTCAAAAAGAACGTAATTGCCAACGAAAGGAAATTGTCATCAAATTTAGAAACGATTATCTAATGGATTCCGGAATTCGTAACTTTCAAAGTAATTTAATTTGTTGGAAAAACTTATCAATAATTAACGTTATATCCGGGAAAGAATATAAATAGAAAATGTAATATTATTAAAAGCCACGTAGAGGTTTTGGAATATTTAAAGGTAGGCTACAAAATTATTGTGGTTTTTTGAAGATCGGCTTAAAAATTGTTTATTTAATTTTGTTTATAAGTGGTTTGAGTAGATATGGCCTGTTTTTTATTTATTACTGCTGTGTTGTATTTCTTCTGTTAAGTGAGATACAATAAAGCGCTAACTTTAGCTGCAATCCCTTCGAACTCACATGTGTATCTTTGTGACATCCTGAGTAGACAAAGTACACGAATAGCGTCTGGGTGCGACGTAACAATATTTTTGGTCTCAGTAGTACAACCTACTCCACTCTGACGAGCGCCAACAGCGCGAAACGCGTTCGTGGATAGCTTTTCTTGATTTATCAAAAAATTGGGTTGGCCAAATATCAGGTAACAGTTAAAATCAATGTTTAGTTGATTTCTGTTCCACTAGATGGCGCTCTACCATCTAAAAAAGCACATGTGCTTTTGGTCAGGATATGCTTTTGTGGCGACCACACTTTGCTTCAGCGAGCGCGAACTGGGACAAAGCTTCACTACACATACGGGCGGTAGTGTGGCGGCATGACTACGCATGCGCGCGGGACGTCATCCGAGGCTTTTGCTAGCCACTGGCGTCATAACAACAAGGCCTGCTCCCAACGGCCGTTACTTCAACCGTTACTTATTTTCTCTTTATATATTTCTGGCTTTAAATAAATTTTACAAGCCACACCACCAACATCACGCAACCACCATCCCACACTTTCATTATTTTAAATAAAAGTATATATATAAGGTGTTGGTGGGTGCTGAATTTTTGTGAAATTTTTAGAAACAAAAGATTATATTTTATGGTGTCAATATCTTGTGCAACCATTAGGTAGGAAACACTTCATGATCTATCTATATATATGACTACTTCCAGGATAGACTAGTCATTTTTAGGTGTTATCTCATGGGAAGTATATCCCTATATATTATTACACCTTGAGATGTAGATGGTTTTTGTTCAGCGGTTTCCATTATACTGTAGAATAAACCAGAACGAGTTCTCATTAAAAAGCTAACGCTTTATTTTGGTAAGGTTACAAAAAGAATAATGAAGAACGCCGTGGCTGCACAATGTTAACAAAGAATAAACAAATCAACCTTGATTCGTTTAATAAGTTAAATTATTAATGAAAATATTTACACGAGTCGGCTGTGACAATATATAAAAGTTAGTGTATATATGTATGTATGTATGTTTGTCGGCTATACACATCCAAAATACGTAACTAATCTGACTGAAATTTTAAAAGTATATAGAGTAGAATCTGGAAAAACTTATAGTGAAAATTACAGGTCTCTATCCCAAATATTTTCGTCGAGTTATTTGCAAATTTGCCTTTTCGCTCGCGAGCAGCGCCTCTAGCGGTGAAGATGGAAGGTAATATCAGCTGACCTAATGTACATGTAAAGTTTGGAGCGGGACGTTTCACAAGAGTGACATCCATGGCGCCAATTTATAATTGTAACGAATAGTATTTGAATGAAAATATTTAATCGGGTAAAACCCGGGCGTTCCTCGGGTCATTCGACTAGTAGAATAATAAATAAAACATCAATTTATTCTCAAGCTTTCAGGTTTGAAAACTCTTCTACAGGAGTATATGATGAGAAGTGTATATATGGACATTGAAGAAAAATTTAAAATACAATATAATGCGGCTTATGATTGTAAAACGACGTTTGACAATTTTTACCTCAAATGTTTCTTTTGAACGAAAAATCGTAATTTATTTTAAGGAGAAATAAAGATTATTTCTATCCTTAGGGATGAAGTATGAAAGGATGAATTATGAAGAGTAATGATAAACAGAAAAATAACCTAGTGGACATGGCATCTGCCTGGTAAGCGGAACACTGTGGGTTCGTTTCCCATCCCTGGACACTTTTGTTTTTACGTTCATCATTACTCTTCACAATTCATCCTTTCATACTTCATCCCTAAGGATAGAAATAATCGTTATTTCTCCTTAAAATAAATTACGATTTTTCGTTCAAAAGAAACATTTGAGGTAAGACTTGTCAAACGTCGTTTTACAATTGAAGAAAAAATATTGAGATGATCTAGCAATGGCTTCCTTCTATAGACAGCTATCTGATGGATGACTATTTCCATGATCGATCTCTTTTATGATGTCAAAAATAACCTGTCCAACCTCCAATGAGCGTCCACTTCCAGGAGAGACCCTATATATCATTGTATAGTCCATACAGCCGTATTTTAAAGAAATGGTTGAAACACGTTCTGGAGAGATACAAGACATGTCTAAGAAAAGAATCAAGGCTGAAGATTCTGTCAAATATATATATATTATATATGGCAATCCAGTGCAACAATTGGTCGAGATGCTGAGTATAGGATCTGGTGCTGTGATGGGAAGTGTATATATGGACATTGAAGAAAAATATAGAGATGATCTAGCAATGCCTTCCTTCTATAGACAGCTATCTGATGGATGCCTTTTTCCATAATCGACCGCTTTTATGACATCAAAAATGATCTGTCCAACCTCCAGTGAGCGTCCACCTCCATGAGAGACCCTATATATCATTGTATAGTCAATACAGCCGTATTTTAAAGAATGAAGTGTATCGAATGTTCCAAAGAAAAACGTGACAGATTTTGGCTCCTTCTCAACTTCTCCCCTAAGTTTAGGCCTCAAGGTGATCGACGCCAATCTGTCATTTCCTCACCACGCACAACGTTTTGTAACGTGTTCCTTACATTACAAGGTTTCTACCTTTTTTAAACTCCCCATACATAACCGCCATGGTGTATAATAAAATATACAAGGTCTTAAAACTTTTTTATTGGATCATTGCCTTCTGTTAGGGTTGGAAAGTCTTTGTATTTGTAAGGTTTATAAGATTATGAAAAAGGTCATCTCCTTATCGTGCAACTGAAAGTTGCTGATGGCTTGCGCCATCTATCGGAATAAATATCAACTATTCTCGTTGATTTTTAATTATTCCAGAATTGGCCAAATACTCATTCTTGACTAATCAAGAAAAGCTAACCACGGACGCGTTTCGGGCTGTTGGCCCTCATCAGCGTGGTGCAAACTGTACATCAACGACCAAAAAACTGGTCATTCAAGGCATCCTGAAAAATCATGAAACGGGTAGTAAAGGCGAGAATTGCGTGAGACCGCGACACAATGTGGAAAAAATAGTACAAATGTAATATTGTACTGGGATAAGGTGCATAAATTAAGAAAAAGGCATCTCCTTATCGTGCAACTGAAAGTTGCTGATGGCTTACGCCATCTATCGGAATAAATATCAACTATTCTCGTTGATTTTTACTTATTCCAGAATTGGCCAAATTTTATAAGATGTTATAGCACGGAGCATAACTTTGTATAGAATTCTTTGTATAGTTATTTTTTGTAAATGTTCAGACATCCATGTTTACTTCAAGTCTTGATATTCACAGTTGTAAGGTATCTATACAATTTGGCTCATTAGAGGCATAATGTTGATGAAACAATGCACTATGTCTGTGTAAATATTTAGCTCTAAAAATCCAACAACAAAGTCTTTATTAAGTACACTTGTCCCATACAGGATTCTCCTATATAGGTAAACAGAAGTAAACATAGTAGTTTATAACAGAAAGTGGAGATTAACCTCATTCTTTCTTCAAATTTGGTCGCTATTCTGTGTTATACCTTTTGACTGTGCTGTTCTCCAGAATTTGTGAAAAGTCAATATATTGGTCTTGTTTTTCACTAATTTTGCGCTAATAAAACATATGGCGATTTTTCATAAGTAATCTTTTGTTGCAGAATTACTCCTGATAAAATTGTGAAAACGTTTAAAAATACAAAAGTATTTTCTCACAATGAGTTTCTTTTTTATTTTAATCAAGTGATAATATCTCTTCAACAGGCTTAATAAAAAAACATCGACTATATCTTACAACAAATATTTACAAATACAAGTATATGTATATACCGCGTAGCGTGGATATATATATATATATATATATAGATGAAAAAACTGCCGGGAGGAAATTGATCCATAGAAGCATAGGGCGCTTCTCCCGTCAAAATAAACGTCAAAAAACTGACGCCATCTATTGACCTTCGCCGCAAACTAGCGGCCTCGGGTCGGTGACAAAGCCACAACACCAGCTTTGGCAAATTGAGAAGCGTACACCTAGAGACCATGGTTTTGGGCTAATGGCCCTCGTCAGTCTAGGGCGGACTTTATTCCATGAGATCCACAAGGGATCTAATGGAATCTTCACAATCTACCAAAGCTGGTGTTGTGGCTTTTTCACCGACCCGAGGCCGCTAGTTTGCGGCGACGGTCAATAGATGGTGTCAGTTTTTTGACGGGAGAGGTGCCCTATGCTTCTATATATATATACTAGACGGGTGACCCGGGCTTCGCCCCGGGATTGACCCGTGTGTATATCTACCCGAGTGATATATATTTAGATAAGATTTTTTTTATAATTGTTTGTTATTAGCATTATCTATTTGTTTGCATCAGCATAATTTAATCTAATCTTTGATAGAGGGCGCTGTTCGTGAGATAAGTAGAATAATTTGAATATATAGTTTTAATAATTGATTTATATATTTTTTAAAATAGCCTATCGTCTTCCCCGTATTTTTTACCTATGTATGGAAATTTTGGTTTGAATTAGTGAACTACTGCGAATTTGTATACCGGACATACAAACAAACAAACAAACATACAAACATTCATTTTTATATATATAGATATTGTTCCAGTAGATGGCACTCTTCCATTTAAAATGCACATGAGAGCGATCAGGAAATGCCAATTTTGTTTTTAATATCAACATCTGACCATATATATATATATCTTATATATAAAAAAAAGAGATTTCTGTTGTATTTTAGAATTGTTGAAATTATGGTATGGTAATGCAGTCGTGGTTGAAATCTTTAAAGTATGATAATGAAAAATAGTTTTAATCAGTAATTTAATTGAGTTAAAGGGATATATAAAAAAGACATAATTTGATAAAAGTGCTGCCTGACTTAAGACGAGTAGAATAAGGAAAACAAAAGATTATTTACATAATGTACAAAAGTTTTGAGCCGGCCCGCGGGAAAGAACAACAACGAGATTTTAAAGGGGAAGCATGACCTCTGGCGGTCGATTTAACATAGTATTTGGATCTATGAAATATAATTTTAAATAGAATAATATTTCAATATAACATATATATTTTTTATTTTTAGCATATATATATAGCAAATAATATCGTTTCTATGCCCTTCCTACAAATTGCCTTCTTCAGCATAAGACTTAACGACTTTTTCCGATAGTTATTGTTTTTTTAAAGTTATATGGAGACTTTAAACATGTTCAGGATTTAGGATTAGGCCATCTCAAATATCTTTATCATATGATAGATGGGATAATGTTCTAATAAGTATATGGATAAGATTTATCTTCCACAGCCCTAGAACAATAGGAAACATTCTCAGAAATCCCATCACTAAACCACGTATAAATCAGAATCCCTAACAGAAGACATTCTATATCATGTCTAGATTGTCAAACCATTTATGTTGGTGAAACAAGGAGAAAAATATAAACCAGAATAAAAGAACATATATATAATACTAAAACCAAAGACCCAAGATCACTAATATACCAGAATGTCACAAATACAGACCATACATTCAATCTAGAAAGCCCTACCTGTCACTACTGTAATATACCGTCCAAGTCAGAAATCCTTGAATCCCTCATATTCAAAGAACAGTATCAACAGAAGACATCACAGAACAATTCTGTCATACTTCAAATCAAGATTAAATAGCCATTATTGAGTAAATCTCACTCCTCCGTGCTTACTCACGATTGTAATGCTGCCTGTTAAAAAGCGAAAGCTTGAAAACTCACGGTGTTTTTGTAATAAGTAAACTTATTGCATAAAGTTTTTGATATTTTTATAAAATATACCCATACCTCGCTTTACGTCGGGGTTACGTTCCAAAAAAACACGACGCAAATTGAAACGACGCAAAGTGAAAATATGTGAAGGCGCAAACAAAAACAAAGGTGTTGCCATATTTTAGGAAAAAAAGAAATTTCAAAAAAAAATTCAAAAAAAAAAAAAATTAAAGACTCGAATCCAAAACAACGCAACTTCGAAAATCTAACGACGCACAGTGAAAATCAGTAAAAATTAAGCAGCGACGCAATTTCGAAAAAAAAAAAAAACGCAAAACGAAACGACGTAAAGCGAGGTATTGGTGTATATCGCAATTTTATTATTATCTAATTATAGATAAAGTGATGCATTGTAAGATTGATGAGTTAACAGAATTGTGTGTGGGTAGAAAATGCGTAGGTAGATGTATGTAGATGGGAATAGAGTTAATTAAAGGTAGGAGTTGCTGATAGAGGTAGCGTGTCTACACAGCGTGCTTGGAATGTCAGCATGGTGTCACGTTGTCACCGTGGTGGTCAACAACCACCAATAGACATGACTCACTTAGAATTTAACCTCTTATAGTTACATATTCCTACACTATATTTGCATATTTTACATAACTGTTAGACCTTCGAGTGCTGTCACATAATTTTATGTTTAATGTTATATAAGGAAGGTATGTAAATTCTATAACTGATTTTTCATTTCTAGTTTCTAGTTTTGTTGTGAGAAAAACATCACTCATTAATTAAGAAAAAGACATCTCCTTATCGTGCAACTGAAAGTTGCTGATGGCTTGCGCCATCTATCGGAATAAATATCAACTATTATCGTTGATTTTTAATTATTCCAGAATTGGCCAAATACCCATTCTTGATTAATCAAGAAAAGCTAACCACGGACGATTTTCGGGCTGTTGGCCCTCATCAGCGTGGTGCAAGCTGTACCTCACTCTCAATTCCTCAATTCTGGAATAATTAAAAATCAACGAGAATAGTTGATATTTATTCCAATAGATGGCGCAAGCCATCAGAAACTTTCAGTTGCATGATAAGGAGATGCCTTTTTTCTTAATTTATGCACCTTATCCCAGTACAATGTCACATTTGTACTATTTTTTCATATCACTCATTAAGTTTATCAATTGATTAATAGAACTCTAATTTAAAATCGCTACAATATTGTCGCAAAGTATGCATTATTTTATTAACAGAATATCATTTTCGGTGTTTATACTTTGCTACTCTTTAAACTTCCCTCATTGCCTTTCTTTTGTTTATCATTCATAGTTTGTTCTTGCCTTAAATAAATTGCTGCACCATCCTGAAGTTTGTCTTTCCTAATTTTCCACGTGGCAATATTATTGAAAAGAAATACATTGACAGTAAATTGTTACAAATTTTATAGATTTTTACAATTGGAAAACAAACGGATTCAGAAATGGCGTGAATATTCACAGAACGTCCAATACAACATCTGCCATTACAAGAATGTTTCTCACTCAACATTAATATTTATAAAACATCTTTTGGAAGGTTTTCTAGGGACACCACCATACATACACTTGTTCTGTTATAGAATAATTCAATTTTCCTTCATTTCATGGCGGATTCTCCATCTTAGCTGTACTGGTCCAACATTGAAACCTCGTCCTGGAAGGTTTGCAACTAAAATAACAAACATCTATTACTGATATACCATAGATTGAATTGTCTGAAATATCTTTCAGAGTTATTGTCTGAATCCCGATATACATGCTAGAAGGTACAACTTCCTTAAGTTTTGTCCATGAGTGTGTCTTCAATAAAAGTCACTGTAATTTCTTTCAGAGATAGTGTCTGAATCCCGATATACACGCTAAAAGGTACAACTTCCTTAAGTTTTGTCCATGAGTGTGTCTTCAATAAAGGTCACTGTAATATCTTTCAGAGTTATTGTCTGAATCCCTATATACATGCTAAAAGGTACAACTTCCTTAACTTTTGTCCATGAGTGTTTCTTCAATAAAGGTCACTGTAATATCTTTCAGAGTTATTGTCTGAATACCGATATACATTCTAAAAAGTACAACTTCCTTAAGTTATGTCAATGAGTGTGTCTTCAATAAAGGTCACTGTAATATCTTTCAGAGTTAATGTCTGAATCCCGATATACATGCTAAAAGGTACAACTTCCTTAAGTTTTGTCCATGAGTATGTCTTAAATAAAGGTCACAGTAATATCTTTCAGAGTTATTGTCTGAATTCCGATAAACATGGTAAAAAGTACAACTTCCTTAAGTTTTGTCCATGAGTGTGTCTTCAATAAAGGTCACTGTAATATATTTCAGAGTTATTGTCTGAATCCCGATATACATGCTAAAAGGTACAACTTCCTTAAGTTTTGTCCATTAGTGTGTCTTCAATAAATGTCACTGTAATATCTTTCAGAGTTATTGTCTGAATCCCGATATACATGCTAAAAGGTACAACTTCCTTAAGTTTTGTCCATTAGTGTGTCTTCAATAAATGTCACTGTAATATATTTCAGAGTTATTGTCTGAATCCCGATATACATGCTAAAAGGTACAACTTCCTTAAGTTTTGCCCATTAGTGTGTCTTCAATAAATGTCACTGTAATATCTTTCAGAGATATTGTCTGAATCCCGATATACATGCTAAAAGGTACAACCTCTTTAAGTTTTGGCCATGAATGTGTCTTCAATAAAGGTCACTGTAATATCTTTCATGCTAAAAGGTACAACTTCCTTAAGTTTTGTCTATGAATGTGTCTTCAATAAAGGTCACTGTAATATCTTTCATGCTAAAAGGTACAACTTCCTTAAGTTTTGTCCATTAGTGTGTCTTCAATAAATGTCACTGTAATATCTTTCATGCTAAAAGGTACAACTTCCTTAAGTTTTGTCCATTAGTGTGTCTTCAATAAATGTCACTGTAATATCTTTCAGAGTTATTGTCTGAATGCCGATATACATGCTAAAAAGTACAGCTTTCTTAAGTCATGTCCATGAGTGTGTCTTCAATAAAGGTCACTGTAATATCTTTCAGAGTTATTGTCTGAATACCGATATACATGCTAAAAAGTACAACTTCCTTAAGTTTTGTCTATGAGTGTGTCTTCAATAAAGGTCACTGTAATATCTTTCAGAGTTATTGTTTGAATCCCGATATACATGCTAAAAAGTACAACTTCATTAAGGTTTGTCCATGAGTGTATTTATTCTTCCAACATTCAGTGTGGCTACCAGCCAAACATATATAGATATATGGATTATTTTGCCATTAGTCCTATTTATATTCTGTAGTACAGGGAATGATATGATTTTGGATCTCCTTACATTATTTTTAAACACTCTTACAGGGTTGTCCCAAAAGTTCGTAAACACTTGCAAAAAATTAAATTTGGATATATATATATATAAATCAATGTTTGTATGTTTGTTTGTTTGTATGTCCGGTATACAAATTCGCAGTAGTTCACTAATTCAAACCAAAATTTCTATACATAGGTAAAAAAATACGGGGAAGACGATATGCTATTTAAAAATATATATAAATCAATTATTAAAACTATATATTCAAATTATTCTACTTAGCTCACGAACAACACCCTCTATCAAAGATTAGATTAAATTATGCTGATGCAAACAAATAGATAATTCCAATAACAAACAATTATAAAAAAAATCTTATCTAAATATATATCACTCGGGTAGATATGCACACGGGTCAATCCCGGGGGCGAAGCCCGGGTCACCCGTCTAGTATATATATATATTAAATGGATTTCAAAATATTATATCTTTTAGCCAACTCTGGTGTTCAATTAGACACTCATCCACCATATTCACCAGACATAGCACCTTATGACTTTTTTTTTTAATTTCCAAAAGTTAAGTTATTGTTGAAAGGGATAAAATTTGACACTGATGATGAAGCACTGCAAGCCTTTATCAATGCCGTAAATTCCATCCCCGAAGATGACTGGTGTAAGTGCTTCGATAATTGTTTTTCACGGATGAAATCTTGAATAGGTGCTAAGGGTGAATACTTTGAGAAACACTGAGAATTTGAAAGTTGCAGCTCCAATAAAAATAAGTGATTGCAAAATTCTTTGGAGTGACCCTTGTATATTTGGAATTTGTTGCAGGTATTTCCGAACTTTTGGTACAACCATATACATATAAAAATATTTTTATCTTTTCTTTAATAATAATAATAAACGAACTGATTTTGTTGTAAATATTTGTTGACAATGTTTCCTTTTTTCCTTTTATTTATCCTTTTTAATATCTTATGATTCTTCTTTACGACATAAAATTATCATAAATATGTATAGATAAATGTAGAAACATACATGTATGACAACGTAAGTGTCTTTTAAATATCCTGAATATCTATTCTTCTGTTAATACTATTATACTTTCTGGATATGATGGATTCTATTATAAGTCTCTGTAGTCTATTGGGGATGTTGGAGTAATGGGTCTTTGGTTCTGATAGGGAGAAGGAATGGCCTGTTTCTCTTATATGTTGGTATACTAAAGATCTACTGTCTTGATTATCGATATTTCGTTTATGTCCTGATACTCTTATATTTAAATGTCTGCCAGTTTCGCCGACATATTCGGTTTTGCATTCGCTGCATTCTACGGATTATATGGCATTCTTAATATTGGAAGGATAATCAATGGTATTGTTCTTTGTTATGGGGTTTCTTAGTAATGAATTTAAATTATCTTAATTAATTATCTAAATTAATTTAAAAGAAACTTCTCCCTGGAGGCTTTCTGTTTTTATTTTAATATTAATTCAAGGGATTATTTTATCGAATTATCGAACGTAAGTGTCTCTAGGAGGACATAGTACTTTAAATTGAATTTAAAAATAAGGGAGAATTTTAGCGTCGTGAGAAGGATTCGTTTTACTTTATCGACACAATTTTAGGTTTGATTGATTTTTGAAGTTGTCTGTTGAATGTACTATGTTCCGGGTTCAATTCCCGCATTGGGCACTTTTTTTATGATTTAAAAAAAATGCTCAGCAGGCTCCCCGATATTTACAAAAAAGTCCAACCCCGTCAGCGAGTTCAAATAATCAAACGGGGCTTTGTTACATTTATAAGTGCAAAAGTCGAACTGATTTTCTTATATTTAGACATGTGATGTACTTAGAGTAAAACAGTCGCCTACTTCTATCCACCATGATTATCATAGCCTGTACCACGTGTACTAGGGATAAGAAAAATATATTTTAGATTATTTTCATTGATTCAGTGATTTGACGGTGTGCGCGCGAAATTGACAGAGTTGCCAAGTCGTAAATATCGAACGCATCCTGGTTTGATTGATCACTACAGCTACAGACTCTATCCAAACATGGAACATTCAACTATGTAATTATATTAACTAACTTGCATATAAAACGACATTTGAAGTTACACCGCATGAGTTTCTTTTCAATGAAAAATCTAAATTTATTTCAAGGTGAAATATTGACTATTTCTAACCTTTTTGGATGAGGTATGAAAGGGTGAATTATGAAGAGTAATGATGAACTGAAAAATAAAAGTGTCCAGAGATGGAAATCGAACCTGATTTTTTGTTGAAAATAAACTCATGCGGTGTAACTTCAAGTGTCGTTTTACAATCACAGGCCGCAGTGCATTATATTGTATTATAACTTGCATATATACCCATGGTACACTATAGGCTACCTAAACTTGCTATAGATGGGCGATAGTGGATGAGGGCCTAGCAGTGATATCTAGGAATCCACTTCCTATTGTCTATAAGCCTGGTTAGTACCCTAAGTTTTGGTTTGGCAGAGACTGTATCTAGATAGGCCAGACCTTTTCAGCTGATTTATATCTTTGAATTAGAGCCGTTCGATTCTTTATAAAACCTTCTGTCTACATGAACAACGTCAAACTTCTTCGACTAGGTGAATCTCCTAACGCTAAATAATTGGAGCACAGACTCAAAGAACTAGACCGATGACAGACTACAAAATTTACAAAATTGTTTATAACACACAAAGAAGGTAATATATATTTTCTCCACCTTTCCATATCATTAATAATTAAATATGTAAACATTCTATTACGTAATCTAATATGTAAATATTCTATCTATTATCTTTGTTAGATTAAAACTTTATAAAATTAAATATGTAAAAATTATTTTATATAAAAATAGTATATATTATCAATTTATTGTTGTGATACTTCTGTAGAAGGACTGACAAGTCCGAAAGTTTGAAAATGAAAAATTTGAACAAGAAACTTAACCCTGGAATCTTTATTTACTTTATAAGATATAAAAAAAGACTGACTACAAACAGACTGATTTTATTCGCCAGCTGGCAGTTTTATACAATCAAATTTGCATATATTTAGCTAAATTAACACAATTTACATAATCGGCGCGAACAGTAGAATTAAAATACAAATATTAGGCCATTATACCCAAGCGCCTATCCGGACTCCCAAGAGGGGGCGCTATAGACAGGTTTAACTGTATATATGTTATGAATATTTTGTTGTTGTTGTTAGATAAAGGGTTGATAAGACAAAGGATCGATAAGATAAAGGGTTGAGGTGCAGTCGTGATAAAAAAGATAATTATTTACCATCAAGTAGCTTTTATTTTCAATTACTTGAGGAAAGATTGCACATTAGTTATTTTCACATTATATAGAATTTATAAAGTTAATCCTATATTAGTGATTCAAAAAGATAGATATGTTAACTACGCATATTTACAACAAAATTGAAAGTCATTCTAAAAACGATGATAACAAAAGTAAAATTTAATCCAAAAGACAAAAAACCTCTCGCAATTAGTATCTTTTATTACAAATAACGGACGCTAGCTTTCGAACTATTAGTTCTTCAACGGGCGTTCTTACAAAACGAAATCAGATTCTTATTAATATATAGAGGTAATCGAAAATATATATACAAATATTCGCTCAAAAATATGCTAAAAGGTAAATTAGAGAATTAAAAGATAATCAGATATGCAAATTTATTTTTTTTTAAAACTAAATTAAGTTTAAAACTAAGGGGGGGGGGGGGGGGGGGGGGAAGGGGACATAGCAGAATTCGTTCTTCAAACTCTTTTAAAAAGGCAGCGGAACTGTTCCGGGACATCTATTCTTCTGTTTATGCTGTCTTTACAACCAGAAACCAAGGATTCCAAAATTAATCTTTCCCCTTTGTATCTGATGTTGTTGTAATGGCAGATGGGGTTATCCAGATCAAAACTATGTCCTGTGTTTAACGTATGTTGGTACAGAAGGGATCTGGGGTCTTTTGAGCGGATATTGTATTTATGTTCTTTGATTCGGTTTTCGATTTTTCTGCCTGTTTCTCCTACATAAACGGATTCACAATCGTTGCAGGCAACCGAATAAATCGCGTTGCTTTTATGTTGAACATCATGTTTAACTCCTGGTTTGGTAATGGGGTTCCTCAGTATATGTCCTGTTGTGCATGTGCTGCGATAGGTGAACTGGATACCATATTTCCTCAAATCATGGGCTATTCGCTGATTGGTAGGGGAGAAATCTATAAAACCCCTGGTTCTATTGACCGCGAGGGTAACCTTCTTGAACGGGATGAATGTATGTTTTCTTATAAAGTCCGGTGGGTATCCAAATGTTCGTAGATTATTGTAAATATTCTCTTTTTCTTTTTCTTTTAAAGCTCGAAGGGAACAATGGGTATGGAGTCTCTTAGTTAGGGTTTTAACAACTGATATTTTGTAAGAGACTGGACTGTAGGAGTTAAACGGGATATATGATGGTTTGGCGGTGTCTTTGTAATAGACAGTTGTTTGAAAATTATTCCTATTTCTAAAAATGAGGGCATCCAGATAAGGTAAGGTGTGGTTTTCTTCTCTTTCTATTGTGAACTTAATTTCTGGGTGTAAAGTAAAATTATGAATGAATAAAACAAAAAATATATGTTTTAATATATAGAAATATTCGAATTTTCAGATTATATTATATATATATACTAGCCGAATGACCCGGGCAACGCCCTTCTTTTACCCGACTGTAGATGTTACAACGGTGATCCTTAGGTCGCTGGTTCAAATCTGGCTCGAGGGAGCCGGCGAGCACGTGACCTCTCTGTGCGCGCGCATCCGTGACAGAGGCGGCCGGCCGATGAGGAATGAGGAAAGACGGTCGTGACTATATTAATATTAATAATAATAATAATTATCATTAGATAATGATAATGATCATAATGATGATGCGCGCGCATCCGTGACAGATGCGGCCGGCCGATGAGGAAAGACGGTCGTGACTATATATATTAATAATTAATAATAATAATAATTATCATTAGATAATGATAATGATCATA